>CM062815.1:432687126-433287126 GCA_031772625.1 Pinus tabuliformis
GATTAATAGTACAAATCATATATATACACCATAAAATCAAGTCACTTATTCATACGCCCAATCAAAGTATCCAACAACATTATATAACTATTGATATGTTTGTGATTCATATATATTCATGCCATGTTGAATTATCAGATGATTGTATAATCCCAAATAGTATCAAACATAATTCTAGTTGAAGGACATCAATCAAGAAATTCATGTAATTAACAAATCTAAAATGCACTCAATTATTATTGTAAATTAGAGCGAAAAGAGAGACATTACAACACTAAAAACTGATATTAACTTTATTAACATAAAATATTAATACTCTCATAATATGGTCATTTTATCGAAAAGAACATGACATTATTAAAACATATATATTATTCATTGTGTACCTTCCTCCATCTCTCTCCTCTCTCTCTCTCTCTCTCTCTCACACACACACACACATGCTCACTCTCTCTCTTCTTTGTTCTTCTCTCTTCTCTACTCTCCCTTTATCTCCCTTCTCCATTGGCCACTATCGCCCACCTTTCCCTCTCTACATTTATGTCTTCCTACCGCTCTTTATCTACCCTGTGACTCTATCTCCCTCTTAATTTCTGACTCTCACTCATTAACTCTCTCCTTATCCATTTACACCTCTCTCCTTCATTCCCTCTCTTTATCCTCCTTTGTCTCTCCACACTCACTCCACTTCCTTCATTTCCATATATGTCCCTCCTTCCCTCCCTCGCTTACTTATTCCCTCATTTGAAGCAAACTTCCAGCTATATCTCTCCCTCCCTCCCTTGCTCCCTACATCTTAAAGATTCTAGACATGAAATAACATCCATGTTCTTGAAAATAGACACATTCTTGAAAGCATGTGTTTTTTTGAAATTTCCCCCACACTGTTGAAATCTTACTCATGCTTTTGAGAATGTGCACATGTTCTTGAAAACATGCACAATAATTTGAAAATGTGCACATGTTCTTGAAAATCCAAACTAACATGTATGTGAGGCGATATGGGGAGCACAAAGTCTATAGTATTACGAACATGTACATATTTTTAAGATTTCTCACTTTTTCTTACATTAGTGATTTCATGATGGCCCCATTATGACTTCTTACGCCATCATTATCTTCCAAGCACCCTCATAATAGATTAAAATCATGATATAGGGGAACTTGCATAACATAATTTAGTCTAGTAATGCACCCTGAATAAGTTGCTATGTATTTAAAATGATGCTAATAAGAATTAAAACCTAGAAGCATGATTAGTATTGCAATCCAAAGTTTTCTGACCCATGCTAAACAAGAAAAAATGAATCTATAGAAAATACAAAATTAGACTGGATAAAGCATGAATTGAGCAAGATTCTACACCCATGCATTGGCATATGTATTTCTATAGTCTACAGGATCTATTAGTTTATTTACTCAACTACACCATTAACCTATATACTTGTTTTACCCTCTTATTTAGTCAATGTTGAGCACTTAGCGAAAGAGGCTCAACATTAGAAGCTAGATGAGGAGAGGGGTGAACTCATTTATCATTTTATTGTTTTGTTTTCTCATATGGTATCTTTGTCTATGTTTTTATGTTGTTAAATGAGTTTTAAACCATTATTTTATGTGATTTTGCAAAGTGATCCATTGCCTAAAAGACATAAAATTTTACTTTGCAAATTTTCCTATCACCTTCAATTTTGTATAGCAGATTAGCTTTGTATCAGTGCTCAAGGTTATTTTGAAGGTTTGATTTTTTTTGCATGTTTTTTATGATGCTTGCAAGGTTGAAGCTCAAAACAGGAGAAGGAGAGCTTGTGGAGTCAAGGTCTCAAATTGTTTCAAGGAGAACACGCATATCTCAAGATTCACTAATCATGGCACATGAAGGTCATGAAGGGATGTCTGAAGATGAGAGAACTTTTAAAAAATATTTCTTTGAAATGTCTGAAATGGTGAAAGTTGTTTATGAGGAGAGGAACTTAAGGTTGCAAAGAGAGAGCTCAAAACCTCCAAAAGGAGATGGAGGAAAATGATACAAACCTCCAAAAGGGAATGGAGTGAATGGTGACAAGCCACTACCTTAACCTCCATCCTCATGCTCATCCTCATCTTCTTCTACTTCTAACCCTCCACAAACACATCCAAATTCTCCAAAGGGGCATGGAAAAACTCCTTTCATAAATCTTGACATAAAGCTTGAATTTCTTATGTACAATGGAGAGGTAAATATTGACAAATTAGATAATTGGCTTTGTTAGATTGAAGTATATTGTAGAATACAAAGAATCAAGGATGATGAAACCAAAATCCAGCTCGATTCTCTTAGGTTGGAAAGTGTAGCACCCATTTGGTGGGAGGTGAAAACTTAAGAGGACATGAATAAAAGAGGTAAGGTTTTATCCTCTTGGAATTGTTTTTTTGTTGCAATAAGATGAGAATTTTATGTATTAGCATACATGCAAAAAGCTATAATGGATTGGAAAAACATTAGGCAAGCTAAGGGTAAAAATGTGCAAAGCTATACTCAAGAATTTAAGAAAAGATCTTTGCTTTTGGGTATAGATTTATCCTCTCGAGACACTCTAATCAAATAGATTTGAGGTTTACATAGTTATTTGAGAAACATAATTCTCATGTTTAACCCTACAAAACTAGATGAAGTTTGTGTACAGGAAACTCATTTAGAAGCAAGGGGAAAGAATGTTCCCCAATATGGAAGCAAAAATCCGTTCAAGAGTGGAGACAAAGGAAAGGGGAAAGTCAAAGAAAAAGGGGAGAAGAATGCTTCAGTCAAGAATGAGGGAGAAAAAACTCACATGTAAACATTTGTTCAAAAGAAGGTCATGATGAAGATCATCATTGGAAACTTCATCCTGAAATGAGACCTTAAAAGTTTAACAACAAAGGGAAACAAAAGACTGCTACAACTACACAACATGATTTAGGATCCAATTCCAGGGATGAAACAAAGGTCACAACCATGGGATTTAAAGGTAAGGACTTTATTGCAAGTACTAGTTCTTCTAGTAACCTCAATGAAACTAAACACGAAAAATAAAGAATAGAGTTTTTCCACATTAGAGTCATTTGAAAACATACCAAGATAGATATGCTATTTGATAGTGGATCACAAGAAAATCCTATTTCATAAGACGTTATTAAGAAATTAAACTTGGAAACCATTCCTTATCCAAAACCTTATCCTTTAGGTTGGATATGTGACAATGCACAATTGCATGTGACAAAAGGATGTGAACTAGAATTTTCCATCACTACAAACTTTATAGATGAGGTAGAGCTTGATATAATTCCACTTGACATTTTTGGCATTGTTTTCAGAAGCCCATATCTATATGATAGGAGAGCCATACTTCGTCACCATGAGAACAACTATCATTTTTTTACAAATTTGATTGAGTACTTTGTTAGAGCACATAGAAATAAGTTGAATTTACCACTTGTGAATGTTGGACAAATGAAGAGGATTTCTAATTTTAGTAATAATTTTGTAGTCTTGATGATCAAACCCAAAGAGAGTTTTGAAAATGAAGCCTTCCAAGGATATGATGGAAGATTAAAATCTGATTTGACTGAGGCTGTTAACACCTATGATAAGATGTTTTAGGAACCTGAAGGATTTCCTCCTAAAAGAGGAATCCAACATGAGATCCAATTGTTGCAAAATTGTCCTCTTCCAAACATTGGCATGTATAGGATATAGTTATGGAGAATGCAGGAATCAAGAAAAAAATCCAAGAGTTACTTGATGAAGGGGTCATCAGACCAAGCACATAGCCATGTGGGTTACCAAATGTTTTAGTACCAAATAAATATGGTACATGGCATATGTGTGTGGAATTCAGAGCCTTGAACAAGATCACAGTAAAGAATCATTACCTTCTTCCTCAAATTAATGATTTACTTGATCAGTTGAAAGATAGTGTTTATTTCACTAAGTTTGACTTGAGAAATGACTATCATCATATTAGGATTTTTGAAGGAGAAATATGGAACACAACTTTCAAAACAAAGCAAGGTTTGCTTGAATGGTTGGTTATGCCATTTGGGCTTTGTAATTCTCTTGCAACGTTCATGAGAGTTAATGTCCTAAGACTTTTTCTTGTAGACTTTGTGATAGTCTACTTAGATGACATAATGATTTGTGGCAAGACTCATGAAGAGAATGTCAAGCATGTTAGCTAAGTCTTAGATGTCTTAAATAAATAAAGTTTGTTTTTAAAGATGTCTAAATGTGAATTGGGAGAAACCTCGTTAGTGTATTTGGGACATATTGTTGGACTGGGTGAATTGAAGATAGATCTATCAAAGGACAGAGTCATTGTGGATTGGCCTAAATCCAATAATGTAACAGAAGTTAGGAGATTTTTGGGAGAAACCCATTATTCGAGAAAGTGCATTTCCAACTTCTCATCAATTGCAACTCCATTACATGCCTTGACAAGTGTGAAACAATTTTTTTAGTGTGGAGGCAAGCAACAGAAAGCCTTCAATGCATTGAAAGAGAGAATCAATACAACACCAATACTTGCACTCCCTGATTTAAGACATCCATTTGAGATACATACCGATGCAAGTGACTATGCCATGGGAGCAGTCTTGATGCAACATGGTAAGCCCATTTGTTAGCATTCTGAAACTTTTACTGGTGTAGTAGTTAACCAATCTAGATATGACAAAGAATTGTACGCATTGGTGCAAAGTGTGAAAAAATGGGAACACTATTTGATGGGAAAGGAAACTATAATTCACACTAATCATCAACCATTGGATGGGTTAACTGCAACAATTCCATTTGATAATAATGTAGAAAAAGGGTATCTATAACAAAGTTGTTGATATGGTATCCACAACAATTGTTAGTCCACCAGTTATTCTTAAGCATAATTCTATCATGCATGAGAGCTATATTGAAGAGTATGCTTTAGATGACTATTTTAAAGATGTATATGCAACTTTGTGTCAAGGAAACTAAGTAGAGGAATTAGATTATTATGTTCATGATAAATTGTTGTATCATCTTGGCAAGTTATGCATTCCATAGGGTGAAAGAATCAACATCATAAGGGAAGCACATACTTCTCTTATTGTTGGCCATTTTGGTGTAGGAAAGAGAGTGGCACAATTACCAAGGTATTGTTATTGGCCTTGTATGAATGAAAGTGTGTTATGACATGTAATAGGATGTTATTTATGTGCTACTAGTAAGCCTAGCAATAGAAAGTTAGGATTGTATACGGCACTTCCAATTCCTTCGTGTCCTTGGGAAAGTGTTTCTATGGACTTTTTAGGAGGGTTACCTATGTCAAAAAAAAATCATGATTATCTTTATGTTGTGGTGGATTGTTTCTGCAAGATGTGTATTTTGATGCCTTGTAAGAAGTAGGTTACAAGTGAACACACTGCACAAATGTTCTTTAAAAATGTATGGGTGCATTGTGGGTTGCCCAAATCTATTATTTTTTATTAAGATTCTCGATTTGTCGGGAAATTTTGGTCAAGCTTATGGGGACTCATGGACACCAAGTTGAAAAAGATCACATCATTCCATCTACAAACCGATGGTCAGACAAAAGTGGTGAACAAAACAGTAGTACATCTTCTTTGTGGTTATTGAAACAAACATCCTAATCTTTGGGATGAACACTTACACTACATTCAAAATGCTTACAAACGGGCAAAGAATTCATCGACTCAAACATCTCCATTTGAGGCATACTTGGGATACTTACGAAAATAACCTTTAGATTTTAGGTTTGGGAAAGATGTTGCTATTAGTGGAGATAATGAAGATTCATTGAAAAAGTTCAATTGGTGCATCAAATGGTTCAAGAACACTTGGAAAAGAGTCAAACCAAGTACAAGACAAGGCATGATAAGCATCATGTTGACCAAAATTTTCATGTTGGAGATGAATTTTTTCTTTACATGAGCAAGGATAGACTTCAAGGAGAAGGTAAAAAATTGAAACCAATAAGGTATGGACCTTTTAAGTTTTAGAAAAGATTGGTAATAATGCCTTCCAGTTGGATTTGCCTCCATATATGCAAATGTATTTAGTTGTTAATGTTGAGAATTTTAGATTATATGGGCCTCCTTTAATTGACGATCAAGGAGATAATGTTCAGATTCCTTTAATAAAATATTTCTCTCCTGAATTTCGTGAATAATTACAACAAGATATTATCCTTAACAGAAAAAAGAGAACTTCAAGAAGAAGGAATGTGGAATACCTTCGTGTGGGGCTCAAAGGTACAAATCCGAGAAAAGGTAGATGGATTGAGATTGGAAGTGTGAGGTAACTATGCCCTCATATTTTTGTTGACTGAAAATAGTCTTTTGGATGTCCAAAAGATTCTAGTATGGAGGAGTGATCCAAAGGATTAGTAAACTGCTCAAAATTCAAAGTGTTGAAAAATGCTTGAAATTAGTGCCAAAGCGTAGATCTTGCCGACCTGAGTCCAACGTGACTTGAATCGCCCAAAATCGATATCATATGCTCCCAATATCGCATTTTGATCTCTTTCCCGAACAAGTAAAATTTTCGTAGGTTGGATGCAGGACTACTAACTTGGCAGTTCATATAATAGATCAACAAGTTGATTGTGTAGGTTCAATGGTATTCTCAGGCCAATGGGAGGCTACTAAGTGGCCTCATGTGATTAGTTCAATTTCACAGGTTTTGATTGGTGGTTAGAGATTTTAGGTGGACCAATGGTGCGATGCCACATGACACCCCAACACAGTGTCAAAGATTAGTATGGGTTGGCCGGAGGCCTGACTGGGTTCGAATAGTGGGATCTTTGAACAATAAATGTAATGCTCTACTGCATCGTGAATGGTGTTGATTAATAAACCATAGCATTGAAATCCTATTTAAAATTTAAGCAATTTGAACTTCGGGGAGGGGGTCGGGGCAAAGCCCCTCGCCCCTGGTCACTACACTACCCATGAGCCCATGGGCAGAGCGACCAAGCGCTCGGGGCTTGGCCCTTACCCACGGTCTAAACCTTGAACCATACTGCCGAAGGCAGACGCAACACAGAGCTTAGTGGAATGGATGTGGATAATATGGGGGCCAACCCCAAGCTATATGCGCCATGGAACTGAATGCTGACGGACTAGGGGGCTAGGCTGACAGGGTTGGGCGTTAGCCCCAAGCCTGAGGCTCATTGTCCTATGTGGCCCAAATTTTTCGCCAATAAGCCTTTTTACACATTTAAAAGAAATAACAAATTGCACCTGAACCGACGAGAATCTCACTGATGTTGGGCGAAATTGGCACTTGACAGGCATTGGAATGGAAGAATTCATAGAACAATTAGTAGAGAAGTCTAATTTGTAGAGGAGAGTGAGTAGAGAAGCCTAGTTTGTAGAGGAGTTAGCAGAAAAAATTCTCTAGAACATAACTTCTTCAGTTTTTGGCCAAATTGAGCCCAACAAGAGCCCAAGCGGGGTCTCTTTTTACTATTATGGAGCCATTGGAGACATAATTTTTACATTATGAGCATTGTAAATCTATATAAAGACAAGTTTGAGCACTTAATGAAAGAGGCCCAACATTGGAAGTTGGACCAGGTGATATAGCCGAGGAGAAGGCTGAACTACTTTATCATTTTGTAAAAATATAAAAATATAACACAATACTCTTAGCCTCATAAATAAATTTAAAAAATATAAATTTTCAATCACAAATCATGTCTAAAGAATAGTGCCTCAAAACTCACTTAAATAATTGTAAAAAATAATATTAATTTATTTTATTTATATATAAAAACAACACTTTCAAATTAATTAATTCCATTGATAAATTAATAATCTTTTTTATATGACTCTAAATCTATATATTAAACTTAATTATTAATGATTTGACATCTTCCTAACATTTACATGGTAAACTTAATCTCTTGAACGATTAGATGTTTAACGAAGATTTAAATGTTAAACTTGATTTTAAATTCATATTAAACGTAACGATTAGATATTTACCGAAGATTTACATGTTAAACTTGATCTGAAATTCATATAAAACGTAGATCAAATTCATATGAAACGTGAATTGCCAGTTATGACATGTGAAAATACTATTGGAGGAGCTAGAGACAAGCAGCACAATTGTTGTTGTTTACTTGAGCAGAGGCAAGCAGCATAATACTCCGCTGCGTTCAGGGCGGGGCGCCCAAGCCATTTGTATCGAAGTATGGAGAAAAGCCATTTGTATCGAAGTATGGAGAAAAGTTTATGGGATAGGGGCATCGGGTAATATAAGTAGATCGAAGTTTCACGTGGAGAGAGTTCTGAGACAAAATTAGTACATAAACCAATGCAATCTGATAAATTCGTTAATAATTAATAATTGGGTGAAAATATTTAAAATTATATATTTTAAATAATTCACTAATTATCAAAATAGTTTCGAATTCTAAATTTAAACAAATATAAAAAATAGTAAATTTTTTTTATTTTTTTATTACATAATTATTTTAGAAATAAAAATTATTTATATATATTATTATTTTTTTTAAATTCATAAATGACTTTTAACCATCATTATATAATTTTATTTAATATTAATAAAAAATATTAAAAAACATTAATAGTAAATTAAAATGATTATCAAATTATTAACTAAAGAAAACAATTCATTTTTTATATTTGTAATTTTTTATGGAATATATTAATTTTTCTTTTAAGAACAATTATCTTTTAAAATGTATTTATTTATATTTTACATACAAAAGCAAAACCTTTTATGATGTATTTTTCAATAAAAATATTATCATTACAATAAAACTTGTAGTTGAATAGGTTTGGATACTCCATCACAACAATACAAAATTGCAATTAAGAAAATATCTCAATCTACCAATCAGTAAACCTTAAATTAGCTGAATTCTAAACCTTGCTTCTAAAATGAATTTAGTATTTTTACTTTACTTTAATTCTATTTAAACTAAACCATAATTACTAGCTACTCTATAGCACTTATTTATTTATATATATAAAAAAAATATATCATTTAAAAAATAATTTAAATATTTGTAAAAACAAATTTATATGAATGGTTATCAATTATATATCAAAATATTGATACTATTACGGTAAATTATATTCTGCCACCTGTAACTACTTTATTTATTAAAATAGTGTAACTCAAGGTACAACTTTTTCTAAAAATTGACACTATTACCTTAAATTATTTTCCTACCACCTTATAACTATTTTAGTTATTAAAATAATGTAACTCAAGGTACAACTTTTTCTAAAAAAATTATAAATTAGACATTTAAAACATGTGTTTGATTCTCATACACTTCAAGAAAATAATTTTTTATAAGCTCACGAAAAACTATGATTATGAAAAGTTAACCTTTTCTATTAAAAGTTCATGAAAAACCCTAATCAACGCGAAAACAAGGGGCTAATGCAATCGAAACTATTGGACGTAGTAACGGAAATACGGATGTAGGCGCACGTTTTCACAGTGACATGAGGGATTTTCACAGTGACATCATTAGAGATATGTTACTTGATGGTTTACTGTTCGTTCGCAAGGCTTTCCACATCGGTTCGCTTGCAATTTGCATCTCAATACAACAAACTTCGATCTTTTGACTTTCCACAAGATTATTGATTATTGAAAACTTTTAGGTATCAGTCGCTTTCCATGCTCGTCTCATCTAATATTTAAAGTTAGCATCGAGATACATTAACAGGGAGTGAGGATTCTACATCTTGAAGTTATAAATACAAGTTAGCAATAAGTTAACATAAAGCTTGAAGAGATATTAAAATCAGTTTAAGCTTATTAAATTTGTATGTATTATTTTTAATTGAGTTATTTTATAAATATATGTATTTATAAGTTGTAATTTGTTGTTGGAGAATTTTATTTTTTTCTGTAAAGGGAAGATAGGGTTTCTAGTGGTTTGTTTAATTTTGTGAATGGAAAAGGGAGTGTAGTTATCTGTTTGAAGTTATAAAGGTTATATAAATGTGTATAAATTAACAATAATTAAATGACTTTATTTTTTCACTAATCAGTTATATAGTTATAAAAGAAATATGAAATATTTATTTCAAAATAAAGCTCATTCAAAATTTAATATAATTAGGAGAAAATTGTTTAACATTTTATTTTGAAAATTTCTCCAAAAAAATGCTTGGTGTCTTGTATAGCAATTCTTTATCACTCTTCTTACATTATTTGTACAAAATAAGACATGTCTACTCATGCAAAACTTCTAATTATGTATTCACTAATATATTTATTATTCATCCATCCACATGTCTCTTGCATAAATAATTCTAATTTCTAAAAATGTATATTATTGTTTCCTCTCTCAACAACTGTGCCAATATTCAATGTTTACTATTATTTTTTTTTAACTTTCTTGATTTTTTCATGTATTATTTCATTTTTAAAAAATGTAAAATAGTATATCAAATTTATACTAATACATATTGTTAATGTATAACTTTCATTTTAAATTCCACATAAAAATAAAATTTATTTTTACCCTAATACATACTCTTACTCTTATAAAATACATGTAATTAACCTCACATTAATATTACATTAAAAATTTAAGTATTCATAATATAATTTTGAATTACATTCACATAAAAGATACCTTTCTTAAAATATTTCCCATAGATTATACAAATTATCCTCAAGTGACTTCATAGCACATTCATCGACGGTTAGAGGGTGGACATATTTGGAGTTTAAGCCTTTGTGATTTATTTATGTATATGTGCTCCAATTTTCAATTTTAATAAAATCTTCAGCCTTTTAAAAATTAACAATTTGTCACTTTTCTCTTTGTATATTAAGATTGCCATCATTTGGATAAGGGCATTATAATGGCGCTGGGTGGATATTCAATTTAATTAAATATAAGTTTTTTAGCTTAATAAAATGTGATAGTTTAGGATGATTTATATTTTGTTATTGCTCTACGCACAGGGAATGTTTTTAATAAACAATTAAGAGAACTTCTAGCTTAAAGAATGTAACACATGTTTAGTTATAAACATTTATGTAAAGAGAACTTAACGAGAAAGAATGGACACTCACGTTTTTTCATATTTTAAGTTAAGAAAACAAAATATATCACACAGAAAAAATATATATGAATAATGTTTGGGGAATTTATTATTATTATTATAATGATTAAAGTATAAAAATTAATAATGTATATATATTTTTTTCAATTGTGGTTTAGGTAGATCTATTTAAAGGGATTTATCCGCGGGCTTATTTGATCAGGCCTAACTTGAAAGGTGTCTCGGAAATTTGACCACATAACCTTCCAGTTGGCAAGTTACTTAACAATGAGAATTCTACTAATTAAACTATCACTTAGAACTATAATATAAATTAATTTTAAAAGTAAATAAATATATTAATATAAAATCAATTATATTTATTTTATTTTATTTATTTAATTATTTATTAAAAAATTAATAATAATTATGATAATGCTCGAAAGATAAAAATTAATTAAACTATCCATTAGAACTATAATATAAATTAATTTTAAAAGTACATAAATTTATTAATATAAAATCAATTATATTTATTTTATTTTATTTATTTAATTATTTATTAAAAAATTAATAATAATTATGATAATGTTCGAAAGATAAAAATTAATAATGTAGATTTTATAAATTTCAAATAAAATATAAAAATATAACACAATACTCTTAGCCTCATAGATAAATTTAAAAGGTATAAATTTTCAATCATAAATCATATCTAAAAAGTGGTACCTAAAAACTCAGGTAAATAATTGTGAAAGTAATATTAATTTATTTTATTTATATATAAAAACAATATTTTCAAATTAATTAATTTCATCTTCCTATAAATTAAATTGATCAAATTAATATATATTCTTTTTATATGATTCTAAATCTATATATTAAACTTAATCATTAATGATTTGACATCTTCCTAACATTTACATGTTAAACTTAATCTCTTGAACGATTAGATGTTTAACGAAGATTTAAATGTTAAACTTGATCTGAAATTCAGATGAAACGTGAATTGCCAGTTATGACATGTGAAAATACTATTGTAGAGATTTGACGGGTAACAATTAGGATTGGGAAAGCCAATGGTCAGAAGTTCACAATATTCCGTATTTTGTGTGGAGTTTTCCTTCACCATTTGTATCAGTGAAAGAGCGGTACTGCAGTGTCGGTTGGTAAGGGTTCACCATTTTCTTTGAAGTTCAGTTTCTCATATCAAAATTTCGACAGATGTTGGTTTTAGCTTGTGAGAGATCCTTCCTTGACCGCGTTCAATAAGACTTCAGAAAGCCGCTGCTTGAATGTTTCCAATATCTCATAAAAATATATTTCTGACGGTTCAGCCCCACGCGAACATAAAAATATGTCGTCGACGGGAATATGTCAGCTTGTGAGAGAACCTTCCTTGACACGAGAATGCTTCATATGTGTATTCAAACAGAAGCAGAAGCATTATTAACAGTACAAGAGAAGAAGAGGAGCTGACCGTGTTGTCATGTGCAACGGGTAATCCCATCGACGACTGTTGGCGGTGCGACCCCAATTGGGAGCGCAACAGAAAACGGCTGGCAGATTGCGGCATTGGATTTGGCAAGGATGCCATCGGAGGCAAGAACGGCAAGTTTTATGTCGTTACGAATGCCGGTGATGATGCCGTGATTTTTTGGATCATCTTCCAAAATGACATGCTCCTCCAGCTCAAGGAAGAGCTGGTTATTAACAGCTTCAAAACAATCGATGGACGAGGCGCCAACGTTCACATTGGTAAGGGCCCGTGTATCACCATAAAAGATGTGACAAACATCATCATTCATGGCATCAACATTCATGAGTGTAAGCGTCTACGAAACGCTATGGTAAACACCTTTACTCTGAATAGAAAAATTAAACATGGAGATGGGATTTCCTTCTCGACAGCGAGGCACATATGGGTGGACCATTGCTCTATGCCTAACTGCGAAGATGGCCTCATTGACGCAGTCAAGTCATCCACCTATATCACCATTTCCAACAATTACTTCACTCGCCACAACAAGGTAAGCAAGCTCACATACTCATTCGTTCATTAATTGCAATTCACTCTATTTTATTCACTCATTCGTTCATTAATTGCAATTCACAGTGTGCTTTTCTCCAATGGTAGGTGATGCTATTGGGTCACAGTGACGACCACCATCATGACAAAGTTACGCAGGCAACGGTTGCACTCAACCATTTTGGGGAAGGTCTCGTGCAACGAATGCCAAGGTGAATAATTTAATTGTTATTTCATTCATTTACCGTTTTATTTTTCATTTTGTCGTGAAGGAAAAGTATGAAATAGCTATTATGAAGTAGGTGCCGATATGGATACTTCCATGCGTTTAACAATGATTACACTGAGTGGGAAATGTATGCCATCGGTGGAAGTTCAAACCCCACCATACTGAGTTAGCGTAAATCCCTTTGCTAAAAGTAACCATGAGGCAAAACACCAGATTTATGGCATCTGCAAATCCCTTTGCTAAAGAAGTAACCATGAGGCAAAACACCACAGAAAGTGAATGGAAAAAGTGGAACTGGATATCAGAAGATGATATGCTATTAAATGGTGCATATTTCAGGCCGTCAGGATCTCAGGTGCTTTCGACCTATGCAACCGCATACAGTGGCAGACCAAAGAGTTCAGCCGTTGTGGAAGAGATCACCAGGAACGCAGGCGTGCTCTCGTGCAAGAAAGGAACTCGCTGCTAACTGCAACTTCACATTATCTTTTATAATAATAAGTTATCCGGCATATTGATATTGATCTGCAATTTATTACTTTGTCAATTTCGCAAGTATAAAAGATTCATGTTTATATGAAAATGTAAATTTTAAAAATAATCATTTTAAACTTTGTCCGCAATGAAGGACTTAATCAGAAGAATTTTGAATTTGCTAATTTTTTTTCTAAAAATTTTTCACTCACAGTATTTGAATTATGGTTTTGATGGTGGAAATAGATTTAGCCCCATCAAAAACTTTTGGGACACCCAAAACTTTGAAATTTGACAGCTGTAAAAAAATCAAATTCTATTATTAATATATATTTGAAAATATTATCTATTCAAGATTTTTAATATAATAATACTCATCACTCTATCTTTTTTATTATAATAATAATAATAATTTGTTTTTTATTTATTCAAATTTAGATCTTCAAAATATCTACGATTAAATAGGAATTATATATATATATATATATATATATATATATATATATATATATAACAAATAGCTTATTTTCCAACCAGCTTTAAATCATATTAGGATGTTCACAACATCATATTTAAATTGATGGATAATGCCCTATCCACAATATAGGCGTGTAACTTACCTCATTTTCATTACATATCCATATGGTTCTTCATATCTACTTGTACTTGAGGTCATTAATAGATTTGTCCAAATAGGTTGCCTTTAATAGTACAAATCATATATATACAATGTCAAATTAGCTCACTCATTCAAACACCAATTAAAACTATCCAACAACCTTATATAACTATTGATATGTTCAGGATTCATATATATTCATGGCATGATGAAATTTTAGATTACGGTAATCTGCAAGAGTACCAAACATCAATCTAGCCAAAGCACATCAATCAATAATGTCATGTAATTAAAAAATCTAAAATGCAGTCAATTAATATTGTAAATTATAGTGAAAAAAAGACATCAAAATACTAAAATATTGACATTAACTTTATCAACATACAATATTGATACTCTCATAATATGATCATTTTTAAAAAATAAATATCATGAAATTATTAAAACATATGTATTAGCCATTGTGCACATCCTCCCATTTCTCCCTCTCTCTCTCCTCACTTTATCTGCCACAATTCTCTCTCTCTCTCTCTCACACACACACATGCTCACTCTCTTTCTTTCCTTGTTCTTCTCTCTTATATACTTTCTCTCTCTAACTCTCTTCCCCAATGTCCCCTATCCCCCACCTTTCCCTCTCTAAGTCTCCCTCTTCTTACTTCTCTTTCTCTACCTCATGACTCTATCTCCCTTTTATTCATTTCCTCTCATTCATTAACTCCCTCTTTATCCATTTACACCACTCTTCTCACATCTCCCCTTCCTTATCATCTTTTGTCTCTCCATCCTCACTCCACTCCCCACATTTCCATATCTATCCCTTCACCCCTTCCTTATTCCGTCCTTCACAACCAAACCCCAACTGTACCCCTCTCTCCCTCCCTCGCTCCCTACATCTTAAAGGTTCTAGACATAAAAGAACATACATGTTTTGAAAATACACACTTATTCTTGAAGGAGTGTTTTTTTTTTATAGATTTCCCATGCATTGTTGAAGCATAACTCATGCTTTTTGAATGCATACACATTCTTGAAAGCATGCACAAGTAATTGAAATTGTGCACATGTTCTTTAAAATCCAAACTGACATGTATGTGAGGCAATCTAGTGAGTACTAAATTGATAACATTATGAACATGTGCATCTTTTTAAATATTCTCACTTGTTCCTAGATTAGTGAATGCATGATGGCACCCTGATAATAAATTAAAATCATGGAATAGGGGAACTAGAAGAGAATAGTTTAGTTAGTAATTCACCCTCAATATGTCACTAAGTATTTAAAATGATGCTAATAGGAATTAGATACTAGTGGCATGATTAGCAGTGGAATCCAAAGTTTTGTGAGCCATGTTAAAAATGAAAAATTGAATCGATAGTAAATACAAAATTAGACTAATAAAAGGTTGAATTCAACAAGAATCTACATCCATGGGTTTGCGTATGTGTTACTCTAATCTACTAGATCTATTAGTTGATTTACTCAACTACACAATCAACCCTTCTATACCATCAACCTATATACTTGGTTTACCCTCTTATTTAGTCCATTTTCAAGCCACATTCATGTATTATTGAGTTAAGTTGACTTCCTAGAAAAATGTGGTAATAAAGGAAAAGTTAATTCCTAATGTCCCTTAGCTAGGTGATAGTGGGGTGTCAGAAGGTGTGATTCAAATGGAGCCACTCTGGGCCATCTTCTATAATGACATGGTTATCTAACTAAAGTAAGAGTTGATAATTTATAGTTTCAAAACAATCTATGAATGAGAAACCATCATCCATATTTCTAAGAGCTTGTGTCTAATGATAACAAAAATGTTATACACATAATCATTCTTGCCATGCACATTCAAACCTATAAGCATGTAAGAAACATTATAGTAAACATATCTCTTTAATCTTCCCAGGGAGGAAAATATGGGTGGACCATTTGTCCATGTATAACTGTGAAGATGGTCTCATTGACATAATTAATTAACCCATGTTTATTCCCATTTTTAACAATTATTTCACTCAGTACAACATGGTGAAATTCAATATTCAATCATGGACCATGTGTTAACTAATAAATTCACTGCAATTCACACTATTTTATTCATTCTCTTATAGATTGACAATGATAAGATAGTTAGGTTGGTTTGTTTGTTTCCTATTGTAGGTGTTAATGTTGGGTCAGACTGACAATTGCCATGATGATAGAATTATGTGGCTATAAGAAACCATTTTGGCAAAGATACTGAGCATCAAAAGACAAGGTGAATATTAAATTATTTTTTCATTCTACCACTTCCTATATCATTTTTCATTTTTTTGAAAGAACAACATTGTTAATATTATTATTTGTAGAATAAATTGTGAATTACATGAGTGTAGGTGTTGGTTTGGACACATATATGTAATTAAAAATAACTAGAATTCATGACAAGTGTATGTCATCCATGGAAGTTCAAAACCCACTATTTTCATTTAAGCCAATTTAAAACAATAATGAAATTAAATAGAATTTAAACTAGAAACCAAAAATTGATGTGGTGCTTAGCTATGCATATCACATGAGCTTTTGGGATATGGAATTTCATATAGTTTCACACTAAAGATGTTGGCCCTTATGAAATAAATCACTAGGAATAAAAGCATTCTCTCATCAAATAAAAAAACTCAAAGTTAACTAAACTTCTTGCCCACTATCATGATTGAATTCAAGCACCCTCAAATATTTTTATTATTTTCAAAATAGTATCCCTCTCCTTTTAGTTCTTGTTTCCATTTTTTTTTGGTAAATTGAATTACTTATATTTCATCTAAAAAAAGTGACTATAGATCTTGACATTTAGATCCATCCAGTAAAACATAACAACCCAAAAACCCGAGTACAGCAAAGCCAGAGAGTAAAATGCTCACTCCATTACATCTAGCATAGTTATCATTTCCACAATGGATACAAACAAGACAAAATGAGACCAAGTCTATGAGTACTTATCTACATTGTTTTCATAGTTGAAATACATTAAGAGGAGAGAAAATGAAGTTCGAAAAAAATAACTAAAGTTCCTCTTTGCACCAACAAACCAAAAACAATTTCTAGCATGCCAAAGAAAAGCGTGTCTCTCCAAAATCCATAATTCACCTAAAATTGATTTCCACAAAAGAAAATATAATTACATGAGAACTCTTAGATCACCATCATTTTACTGAGTTAAAAGGTTAAAAAGGTTTGTATAATTACAAATATTTTGAAAATTAGATCTAATATGAGTATAAGATGAGAAATCTAATAGAAAGTGATTTCCCTCTTCAACCTTTTGAGGATAGCAGAGGTGATGAACTCTTTCATCTTATGGAATTTTGGAAATCAATGAATACCTAGTTTCACTCTTAAGCTCGTGATAATTATTTCTAATATTGACAATGTTCATTTTCTTCTTAGCACTAGTCAAGGAAGAGAGATAATTTGGTTTTTGAGATTGGGGTTAATCGCCTCCATATAATATCGTATTTTTCTTTTTCACTCCACCTCCTTATTTTCCCAAATTGTCTCCGTGCATTTGGAAGTAATAATATTTTGATTATTATCCAAATTGTCAAATATGATCTCCTTCTTTAATTTCTCCTTAAATTTGGAAGTAATAATATTTTTAGTATTATCCAAATTGTGAAACATGATCTCCTCCTTTATTCCTCAATGATATAGCCAATGCTCGTGATCCTTATGCTACCCTTTCTTGACTTGAAGGTGGGAATTTTGAGTAGATTTGGAAGGAATATTGGGAAACCTCTTGCCCTCCATATTATATGACTTCTTATCCATATGAAAACTAGTCATAACCAAGGTTTTTATGTGGGAATGTCTTTCTTGAATTAAGAGGATAGGGTAGAGAGTCCTGTATTCTGGAGGTTTTAGGTAATAAACTACTTTTAGATTGTTTCAATCTTCTTCCATGAATCTCTAGATATGTTTCAACCCCAAACCCCACACCCTTATAAAACAAGAGGAGTGACAAGAGTCTCAAAGAGGATATTTTTTATACCAAATCTAAAAATCTACCAACTTACAATCATTTTCAACCCATAATAAACTTTCTAGCCTCCATTTATCCTTTTCTCAATGTTATAATTCCAATTGAGCTTATGATGGATGTCATTTCCTAGATATTTGTATGAACGAACTTCTTGCAAGGAGTTGTTTTCATGAATGAAAATATCATAGGTGATATTCTTGGAAATTATTACTTTAGTTTTGTTGGTATTTGTAGTCATATTCATTTGAAGTAGGAATATTGGAGGCTTTTGAGTTTCTTCCCAAGATCATAATAGTTCCTTGGAAAGATAACAATATGATCATACAAGTGACTTTGGGGCCAACCCAACCTAGTAACATATTCCAAAATCTCTTATAGTTTATAAATGGATATGCCAAAAATTGTAAGGGATATGGAACAAATGTACTTGACTCCAATATTCCATATAAATTCCTCCGAACAACCCTAAGTGGCCATAAACTTTGCAATAAGATTCTCATATATCCTTTCCATATAATATTTGAACTCGATAGGAACCATTACCTCTTCTAGCCTCTTCCATGACTCTTTTCTAGGAATAGTGCCAAAAGCTTTTCTAAAGTCAACAAAACCACAAAAGAGATCAATTTTGTTATTGAATCATTCCTCTCCAATTATCCTAAGAGTAACGAGATGTTCCATGGTTGAATGATATCTCTTACACCCAACTTGGCGTTTAGCTTTCTTACCATGGTTTTCAAGCCAAAGGCTAACCTTCTTATCAAAAAATAAGCCCATATAGTTTGGCTACAACATGGCTAAACATCACGGTCTTGTAATTAGAGGGAATTATTTTATCCTCGCTCTTAAAAATAGAAGAAATAAGGCTCTATAACCAAGTGATAGGGAAGAATTGGTTCACTACAAAATTAAAGTGGTTGTGTATGTGCAAGATGAGGAAATATTCACCCATTTCTAAAATTTCAACTTTGTATCCTTCAATGTTCTTAGCTTTCTCACTAGCAAGTTTCCTAACCCCAAACTTAATATCCTCCAAAGAAAATATATGATTCTCTATTAGGGATTCAAAATCATGACCATGGTGTTAGGGGATTCATAGACATTTTTAAGGTAAATATTCTAGTTCTTCAAAGGAATCAAAATATTTTCTTTAGACTTAAGAATGACAAATTTCCTCTAAGACTTTATAGGATCAAACTCAAAGAGGTGTAGTATTTCCTCTTTCTTTTTATTTGTAAGATATATTTTCTTTCTTTTAATACACGATTTCTAGGTATTTATATTATCAAGCTTTAAGGTTTCATTAGGAGAATCTCTAATAGTTTTTCTAACAATTTTGCAATCATAATCATACCAAAGATTGGTAGTTTTGTTATTTCTTTTACATGACAAATTACTAGAGAACTTGTTAATGGTCATTGTGAAATTACCATAGAGGTTTTCTAGGTATTTATATTATCAAGCTTTAAGGTTTTGTTAGGAGCATGTCTAATAGTTTTTCTAGAAATTTTGCAATCATTATCATACCAAAGATTGGTAGTTCTATTATTCTTTTTATATGACACCTTGCTAGAGAACTTGTTAATGGTCATTGTGAAATTATCATAGACTCTTTTCAATGTTATCGTTATAAGTTAAGAGGTGTAAATCACTATTTAAATACTTTAAGAAGCTAACAATTTTTTCTCTTGTCCAAAAGTAGGTACCTTTGACTCTCTCAATTGTCATATATGTGCTTGTTTTGCATGGAAAAGTTTGGAATTAAGGTTAAAGTTCTATTATGAGAGTCAATATCATGGTAGTCAAGATCATTGTCATTTAATAGGTCAAGATTTATATTTTGGCTGGAAATATGGTTATCTAATATTAAATAATCTACAACACTAAGTTCAAGTCCATAAACAAAAATCAACACTAAGCTCAAGTCCATGAATACAAATCATTTAGTTGTAGTTTGGCCACTTAATTACAACATTACAAATAAAATTTGATTAATTGTTCAAGAAAAGTTTGTATGGTTCACTTGCATACACGAGCTCTTGTTTTTGCCTATTTTTATGTGTGCTTGAGCTCAACTGAAGTAGTGTTTGTGTGAGGGTGAAGTGATGATATAATTCTTTTTATGTGGTTGACTTAGTGTTTGTGTGTGGATGAAGTGATGATATGTTTTTCTAAAGTTTAAAAGAAAGATCAAAATAAGATTAAATATATTAAATTAGTAAAAAATTAATTACAAATTAATAAATATATTTATATAAACTTAATTAATTAATTAATTATATTTAGCACATGAGGTGCACGGTGTAATGGTAGGGGCGGATGGCTGTAGCACCCCCCACCCAGGTTCGAGTCCTGCTGCGGCAGGTGTATGATGTTGTATGTTGGAAAATGTAAAGGTCCCGCACTAGCTTACAAAAAAAAAAAAAAAAATTATATTTATTTATTTAATTATTTGTAAAAATATATTATTAAAAATTATTATAATGTTTAAAAAATAAAAATTAATAATAAAAATTTTACAAAATTAAGAATAAATTTAAAAATATGACATGATAATCCTCTAATCATCAATAACATCAAAAGATATAAGTTTCCAATTATAAATTTTGTCCAATGAGTAGTGGGTTTCAAAATCTTTGTTACAACACTGACCTTCTTAGCTTTTTACATCGTCAAAATTACAGTGCGCTGGAGAGGCTTCTCTCCAAACTTTTTGAGAATAGGAATAAAATCTTAAATCAAACTAAGTAATTCATTTCTTTAGGTCCGCTCGATGACGTTAACCATCATCATCATCATCATGATATTTATATATAAAAATTATATTTTTAAGTTTATACTTACATTTTAATTAATTTAAAATTAATTTTATTTAAATTAATAAATATTTTATTTTTATTATTTTAGCTCAATTTAAATTTATAAATTAAGCTTAATCTTTATTGAAATTTTTGTACCGTTTACATGTTAAACCTAATCTCTTTAATGATTAGATATTTACCTAGATTTAGGTGTTAAACTTGATCTTAAATGCATATTAAACGTGCAATGCAACTTATGTCATGTGAAAACACTGTTATAGAGATTTGACGGCAAGCGATGAGGATTCGGAAAAGCAATGGCTTTTCACATGTCGGTTAAATTTGCATCTATACAACAAACTTCGACCTTTTGACTTTTAACCCTCCAACATTTCACATTTTTTTCAAAAGATAATTGAATATTGCAAACTTTTAGGGATCGTTCGCTTTCTCATGTAATGCTTAAAGTTAGCACCCAGATACAATCATAGGGTGTGAGGATTGGCCATCCTAAAGTTACAAAGATGATAGGAATGTGTACAAGTGAGCAATAAGTTAGCATAAAGTTTTAAAAGATCTTAAAATGAATTTATGTATATTAAATTTATATGTATTATTTTTAAATTAGCTATCATATGAATATACAATAAGCTAATATAAAATTTCAAAAATATTAAAACGAGTTTATGCTTATTAAATTTGTATGTATTATATTTTTAATTTAATCATTTTATCAATATAAGTGGTAACTTTTTATTGGAGAATTTTATTTCTTTCCGTAAACTAAAGATAGAGTTTCTATACTACTTGTTTAGGGTTCTCTTATTGTTAAGCTTTGTGAATGGAAGAGGGAGTGGAGTTATCTTTGAAGTTACAAAGGTGATATAAAAATGTATAAATTAACAATAATTAAATAACTTAGTTTTTTAAGTAACAAATTATATAGTTCTAAAAGAGATATGGAATATTTATTTTAAAATAAAACTTAATCAAAATTTAATATCATTACAAGAAAAATATTTAACATTTTATTTTGAAATTTTCTTAAAAAAATAAATCTAGATGTCTTATATAACAGCTCTTTATGCTTTTCTTACATTACTTTTACAAAATAAGAAATGTTGACTCATCCAAATTTTTTAATTATGTATTCACTAATATATTTATTATTCATCCATCCACGTGTCTCCATAAAAAAAATCTAATTTCTAAAAATGTATGTTATTACTTCATCTCTCAACAATTGTTCCAATTTTCAATGTTCCTTATTATCTTTCCTAACTTGATTTTTTCACCTAATATTTCATTTAAAAAAATTCTAATTTCTGAAAATGTATATTATTATTTCCTCTCTCAAGTATTGTTCCAATTTCAGTGTTTTTTATTATCTTTTCTAACTTTCTTTACTTTTTCATGTGTTATTTCATTTAAAAGAAAAAGTAAGATATTATATTAAATTTATACTAATACATATTGTTAATGTCTAACTTCCATTTCAAATTCCACATAGAAATAAAATCTATTTTTACCTTGAATGCATACTCTTATGAAATGCATGTAATTATCCTCGTATAAATATTATTTTCACGAATTTACTTATTCATAATGTAATTTTCAATTGGATTCACATAAAGGATATATTTCTTAAAATATTTAATTTATATCAACATTACGATTGATTCCAATATAATCAGTATATTAACATTACTATTGATTCCAATATAATCAGTACCAATGGCTAGGTTATGATCATCCATTCAATTAGACATTTTTATGGTAGGAAGGAAATTAATATAGCATCGAAAATTTCTATGTTATCTATGTTTCATTTACTCATATAGTTTAATTAGACATTTTTATCGTAGGAAGAAAATTAATTTAACATCTAAAATTTCTATGTTAACTACATTCCGTTTACTCATAGTGAGAGGCTCGTGGTCATTGAGGTGTGATTTCTCTATCATGTATTAACATCTCTTTACAAAATTTACATATTTATAGTAATAATTAGCAATGTTTATTTATATATTCATAGGAATTTACATATACACATCAAATAGCTCATTTTCCCAACAACTTTAAATCATATTAGTATGTTCACAACATCATATTCAAATTGATAGATAATGTCCTATACACAACTTAGGCGTGTAACTTAACTCAGTTTTTATTACATATCCATGTGGTTCTTCATATCCACTTGAAAGGTTATGAATATATTTGTATAAGTAGATTACTTCAATAGTACAAATCATATATATTTACCATCAAATGAAGTCACTTGTTTATACACCAAATCAAATTATCCAACAACATTAAGTAACTCTTAATATGTTCATGATTCATATATATTCATGCCATGAAGAATTATTAAATGATTGTATAATCCAAAAGAGTACCAAACATCAATCTAGTCAAAGCACATCAATCAAGAAAGTTAGGTAATTAACAAATCTAGAATGCACTCATTTATTAGTGTAAATTACATTGAAACTAAAGGCATTACAATACTAAAAAAATATATTTACTTTATCAACATAAAATATTGACACTCTGATAATATGATTATTTTATAAAAAAATAACATCACATTATTAAAATAATATATTAACTATTTTTAATGATTCTTAAACTATTTAAAATTTAATAAAAAATAATAAATTTGGGGATAACAATATGAATATGAATATGAATAATGAACATGGGATCAATTATAATATGCCCATGATATACAAAGGTTACATCAAATCATGTTAAACTAAAACATCCATCTAAATGATGAATATATAAAACATAAAGTAAATACAATATCATTAAATCAAAATATTTAACACTTATTATAAAATCACATATTTTAGACAAAAGAAAAGTGTTATAACTTTTTTATAGCTACAATTAAATATAAATTAAAAATAAGTTATAGACAATCAAAGTTCAAATTTACATTATTGTTAAAGTATATATTGTTAAAATGATAATACAATTTGCTTCAACAATTCTTAAATATTGTTCAAATCAATTCTTTTAACAATACCTACAATTATTTATTGCTAGTTATATTTATCCTTGTGCAAGAGAAACTATCCCCATAAAATATTGTAACTTGTAGTGCATGCTCAAATTCTAGAAAATTGTGAAGTAATATTGGTATTTAATAAAATGTGGATATATTGAATGTTGAAAATATTGTATGTTATATAAATTATTACATATTTATAAATATGTGAGTTTAGGATGGTTTGTCGTTTGTTATTTCTCTCTGTAAAAGTGGAAGTGTTTTGCATATAGAATTAGATTACCTTCCTACAACCTAAAGAATGTAATACATGTTTGGCTATAAACATTTACCTAGTGCAAAATTAATAAGTATGAATAGACAATGGCTATAGTGTATTTTTTCATATTTAGAGTCAATACAAAATATAAAATAAAACATTTACCAAAAATATATATGTTTATTATTATAATGATTGAAACATATGCAAAAGCATTATTAGGAAGAGTACAAGAGGAGGAGAGGAGCTGAGCGTGTTTTCATGTGCAACGGGTAATCCTATTGATGATTTTTGGCACTGCGACTGCAATTTGGAATGAAATAGAAAATGACTTGCAAATTGCGGCATTGGATTTTTCAAGAATGCCATTGGAGGCAAAAACGACAAGTTTTATGTGGTTACAAATGTCGCTATGGATCATCTTCCACAATGACATGCTCATCCAGCTCAAGGAAGAGCTTGTTATTCACAACTTCAAAACAATCTATGGATGAGGTGCTAAAGTCCACATTGGTAGGGGCCCGTGTATCACCATAAAAGAAGCAACAAGCATCATCATTCATGGCATCCACATTCATGACTGTAAAAGTCTAGGAAACGCTGCAGTAAATATGTATCCTCTAAAGAGTGGGTCAAGAAAAATAAATCATGGAGATGGGATTTCCATCTCGACAGTGAGGCACATATGGGTGGACCATTTCTCTATGTCTAACTGCGAACATGGCCTCATTGACATGAGGTGACTTCACATACTCATTCATTCATTAATTGAAATTCACTCTATTTTATTCCTTATCTTCTACCTTCACAATGCTCTGATTTTCTCCAATGGTAGGTGATGCTATTGGGTCACAGTGACGACCACCATCATGACAAAGTTATGTAGGAAAAAATTGCACTCAACCATTTTGGCCAAGGTCTCATCCAACGAATGCCAAGGTGAATAATTTAATTGTTATTTCATTCATTTCCCATCTTATTTTGAATTTTGTTCTCAAGGAAAACTATGAAATAGCTATTATATTATTTAGAAATTAAATTACGAATTAACTGGATGTAGGTGTTGATTTGGATACTTCCATGTGTTTAACAATGATTACACTAAGTGGGGAATGCATGCCATCGGTGGAATTTAAAAGCCCACCATATTGAGTCAGGGAAATAGATTCATGGCATCTGTAAATCCCTTAGCTAAAGAAGTAACCAAGAGGCAAAACGCCACAAAATGTGAATGGAAAAAGTGGAACTGGATATCAGAAATTGATGTGTTGCTAAATGGTGCATCTTTCATGCCATCAAGACCGCAGGTGCTTTCGACCTATGAAACTGCATATAGTGCCAGACCAATGAGTTCATCCCTTGTGGAAAAGCTCACCAGGAATGTAGGTGTGCTCTCGTGTAAAAAAGGAACTGCCTGCAAATTCCATCGTCTTGCCAACCATTATCACGAATGAATTTCCCTCAAACATTTTCATTTATTTTCAAAATAATGTCTTCTTGCATTCGAGTTCCCACAAGCATTGTCATTACATTTCAAAACTGTGTCTTCTTGAATGCCCCCCTTCTCAAAGTTCTCAATTCCAAAAATTATCGACCCTCCTATGCCTAGTTTGCAACTTTAGCTAATATTGAGGAGAAATTACTTCACATTATATTTTATCCTAAGTTATCCAACATATGGATGTGTAGCTGCTATTTATTACCTTTTCAATTTGGCAGATATAAAATGTTTTTGTTTATAAATATAAGTGATTCATTTTTATATCAAAACGTTTAAGAAATATTCAACCACATTCTCATTATTAGTTGCATGATCAATAGAGTAATTAAGAATATAACATGTAGAACTTCCATGTTCTTCAGTTAGTAGAACAACCTTCATGTTATTGTCAATTGGTTCATGACTATACCATGTTTATCTTAATTTTTCATCATCAACAACATAGAAGTGTCCTTGATGGAGAGAAATCATATTATCGGCCACAACTACATCTTCTTGTTCATCCACTTCTTCTTGTGCTTCAACATGTGCTTGGACATGCCCTTCTTATTGACCACTAACATGAAAATCATGGCTACAACCATTATCGGGCATAAGACAATCATAATTCAAAGGCCAAATTCCTGTCCTCCTTAAGCCAGCCCTAATATTTGATGGTGTGAGAGCCATTTTAATAGGCTTTACATGCAAGCTCTGGTAGCCCAAACCTTTTCACCTCAACCCTTGGATTCTTTGTCATCCACGAAGCTCACTTTAACTTGAAATAGTTATAGAAATGGCCAAACACACTAAGATCAAGGGTCTACAATCTGTTAGTGGTATAAGATGGTAGTGTTAATATTTTGATGCCCAAATTATTTTCCTCCTCAATTGTTTCCACAACAACAAGGCTTCCATGGCCATCTAAAAACAATAGGTGTATGTTCTTAAGTGAGACACCACTTAGTATAGATGCAAAAAAGTGACAAAGCCAATTCAAAAAAAAAAATTCTTAGTCATCTATGCATGGGGATGTGCAGCCATGTATGCACATAGTTCACAATTTTGTATATAGTTGTTCAGTTGATTTTTACTTTTGAATAGATAAAATCTTGGGATTGAAGCACCAATTGCATTGACACAACATAGAATAGTTATCCACTCCCTGCTTTTAGGAAAAATATTTGGCACATTTTGGCTCCCTCTCTTGGCAATTACCCGCATACCACAATTCCTTCTTGCGTGTAAACTTGCTTCATCATAGTTCCATATATGGTATGGAGCATAATAATGCTTATCGTATGCACTATAAATAGTATTATAGAAACTAGAAACAATTACAGGGTGTAGATTTAAAACTCTCTGTATGTCAAGGACCTTAGTTGTACACAATACAAGGTTTGGATGCCTTTTTTTAAACCCAAACCACCATGGTTTACCAGGAAACCCATCTTTGAATGGGTTTTGCCTGCCCTGATTGATTTGAGAAGCTATGGATTTGAGTTTTATCAACTCTAGCCCATGTCCCAATCGGTCCATCTCTTTACATGACTCAAGCACCTCAACCTCCTCCTATTTAGTTATAACTGTAAGAGGCCCTCTATGTTTTGTATGAGAGAGCTCATTTATCCAATAATGAATTGATGAGGGAGAAATACCATGATTTTTTGTAGATGCTAGAAGTGAATACCACTAAAATATATATCGTCAATTACAACTAAACTTTCGTCTTTTTTTTCAACCTCTTATATCACTGATCTTGTTAGCTGAACTTGCACCTTAGACTATGGTTGATGGTAGTAAAACATCGTCTTCTGCCTCATGGTTATGCTCAAAAAATATTTCTTGGAGCATTTTCACATTTGCATGATCTGTCTTATCATAATTTGATGAAGTGCATCACAACTGGGCACCCCTGGTCTCTCGCCTACCACTTCTCCTTGTACAAGCAACATAACTAACTATTGCCATAAATGAAAATACCTGCAGATTTATTGAATGCATTTAGTTAACAATAATATATTATATAGGTTTGAAGAAATGTTGAAATTCAACATTCGTATATGCTATTAGTATTTTTTCTTTCCTACAATCAATTAACAACATGTTAATTGATTCAAATATTCTAGGATATTTCAATAGAGAATTTGCAATAACATGGGTGATAATAGAGACACAATTCACAATTAAAAATAGTAGTAGCTTAACAAATTTTCATACATATTCCTTATTCATAGTATCCTTGAAAAACAAATCTACAAAAGGAATTTTTTGTATGTATTCAAATATATCACTAATTATTTTTTGATAACTTGCTTCTCCACTTAAAATAATATGACTATATTTGTACTTGGAAAATTGTTGCCAGCGTGTCGAAATTGACCTAGAATTGGTTGTATGTTTTCAGTTATATCGATAAATTTTTTTGATATAAAAGTTACGACTTGTAATAAAATGAGGTAGACATTGGAGGAATTTCAAATAAAACAAGTGACACCTAGTTTTTGTTCTGGTTAAGATGTTGATATGGTCTACTTCTTTTTGATAACTTGTTTTATGACTTAAAATAAAATGATGTACTCTATTTTAAGGCCTAAAATATATGGTTAGTTTTTCAATGTTATTATTCTTATAGATAACACTCTCCTTGCATGAAGGAAGTTCTAGGATTTCCTTATTAAAGGTTATATTGAGCTATTAATTACCTTTAAAAAGGCTTAGCCTCATGTCCATGAACAATGACTTTACCAACATAAAACTCGATCAATTGCTTTATAATGGTTAGTGATTCTCCTATTATAGGAATGGTTCTTAGTTTGGTAATATTATTATTCCTATAGATAACACTCTCTACGAATGAAGAAAGCTTTAGGCTTTCCTTCATAAAGGAAATTAGCAACTCAATAGAAGATCTAGTCTTGCCTTAGTAATAGTTAGTGATTCTCCTATTGTGGGAATGGTTCTTAGTTTTTCAATATTGTTATTCCTATGGATAACACTCTCCATGAATGAAGGAAGGTCTAGGCTTTCCTTAGTAAAGGTTTTATTGAGTTGCTAATTTCCTTTAAAAATATTGACCCTCATGTCCATAAACACTCACTTTACCAACATAAAACTTATCAACATAAAACATGATCAATTGATTTCTAATGGTTATTAATTCTCCTATTATGGGAATGGTTCTTAGTTTTCGAATATTTTTATTCCTATAGATAACGCTCTCTAGACATGAAGGAAGATCTAGGCTTTCCATAGTAAAGGTTCTATTGAGGTTTAGAATTTTCATAGAATAGCTATGTTAGTTCCAAGGAATGATTTACAATATATACTATAGAGAATAACCCAATAAACCCTTATTTATAAAATTAGTCTTCGAAGTAGGTCATGTGAATGCTCAACAATAGCTACAAGTCTCTAAATATCCACAATTGGTCTAACTGAAGTAACCAAGAGGCATGACTAAGTTTTGTCTAGGTCAAGATTTTCTTTAATAATATGGTCAAAATTTGTCACATTAAATCCTCCTAGAACCCAATGAAAATGCCTCAAATTTGTCTCATACATGGTCAAAATACACCACCAAAAAAATGCATTAGGTATTCTTGAATAACTAAATTCACTTTTGAATAATAGGATTGAAACCATAACTACTGTCAACCTACAACTTGCAAGGACAATTTTTTTATAGTTCAATGTTGTATGTGGATTTCATGGTTTCCTATTGTTGTTTGTGCATGAGGCAATCTGCAAGGATAAATGTTTTTACAATTCAATGTTTTGAGTGCATTTCATGGTTTCCCATGACAGTTTGTGCACGATTCTATACTACATAGGTTTTTAAAAAAAATAGTAAGAACAATAACAATAAATGACTTGGACAGAGATCAAGCAACCTAATAAAACTAAAATACATATTGTTCAAAAATTGAAAAAAAAATGAAATACATATTGTGCAAAAACTAAAATAAATAAAATGAAATACATATTGTGCAGAAATTGAAATAAATAACCTGAATATACTGTGAAATTTTCTCTGATGGTATGTCTCCAGGGCTGGTGAATAGTTTGAATGTTAAAAATGTAAATTTAGCAAGGGTTGAACTTATTTTATATCTTTTTGCACTTGAATTTAATTGGTAACAAGGATTTACTTGGACTGCAATCTCCCAACGATGGGTAATTTGCTATGGTTGATCTGTGTGTTTTGATATGTTTTAATGGGAAATTTAATGAGGTGGGTGTCATATATTGAACACAGTGGGTTGAATTGTTGAATAATGCAACAATTATGGCTGACATACATCAACTTTTTATATGTGTAGGTATGAATGTGCATTGTGATACTTAGCTCCAATTTAGTTCAGTGGTGGTTGAAGTGATGGGTACCTTGTACTTGTGGATTAGACCATTTTGGGACAATTTATAGTTTTATTTGTTTTCTAGTTGGTACAATATGTTTTATACTCTTGATATATAAAAGACTATTTATGGAGAGTTGTGGGATGAGTCAACATTTTGGGAAATTTTTGACATAAATTAAAATATATTTGCACTTAATGTTATATATATTTGTTTAAATATTGGTTTCACATGTGTCAATTTTTTGGTGGCTTGGTGGGACCAGTACTATAACAACTACAGGTCCATGCACAACATTAGACATCTCTCCCCTACTATTTTTTAGTTACAATATGTATGTCAAGAATAACAAATATATTTGAGAAGAAAAGGATAACAAATAAATTTGAGAAGCAAAATCATAAATATAACTAATTATTTTTTAGCTACTTAAGAATTTCATTATATTTAGAGGCACAACTTAGTATGAGGGACATGTGTAAATTCCCCTCCTCAATCTTGGGTAGACACTTCTCTTTTAAAATAAAAATAAAAAATTTCTCTACATAAGAGAGCAATATAGGTTATAATAATAAAAACTAAAATGAATGTGCATATTTGGTTACTTTTAATTAAAAACATTATAAAACATCAATAATCATATTCTCACTTTATTTCTCCTCTATTGATATTACAAACATATTTAAGAAATGTGTGTTAAAAACATTTCACTCTCACTTTTAAGTATAAATAAACTAGCAATTGCACCAAATGTTGCAATGGAAACGTCGTAAGTCAGTAAAATATTAAAAAAAGCATAGATGAATAGTGATTCCTCGCCATAGAAGTAGATTATTCAAGGGAAAACCCACCTCTATTTTAGAGTAAATGTTTGTGTATCCTTCTGAAGCAACAATTCAAACTAGACATTTCCCATTGGTTCAGATTCCAAAATCATATCATTGTAGTATTTGATTCCCCAAAACAATGCATTGTCATTTGTAAAGGCACCATCAAAGACATAAATAAGACTAGGGATATCTTAACTTATTAACATTTAAATGAAAAATTGATAAGGTGTTGTCAGAAACAGTGAAGTGGGAAAACATAGGGGAAAGGGATTGAGCTACTTATGACGAGATGCATATGGATCAAGTGACTTGTAGTTGAAGATGTAAATTTGGGTCAATTTGTTGAAGTTTGGATGTTGGGTAACAATATTCCAAACACTGTAATTCATCATCTAATTGAAGTTTTTGATAGGATTTTCACTCTCCAATACTCTTTGTAGCTGAGTTTGACATGCCAATGTATTTTAATTAGGAACATGTGAAAAGTGCATCGTACAAGAGGAGATGTATTTCTATTAGTGGGTGTTTGTACACCCATAATCATTAGATTTAGGGGAATATCTCTTGCAATGAATTGAAAGTTCATGAGATTTGTATCATGTCAATTAATTCAATTAATAAAGAAACAAAATCAAGAGGACTCTGCCAAAGTGGATAGGTTTGAAATACTCAATACAAGCTCTAGGAGAAGTGAGATTGGTGTGGTAGCCATCAGAGCGTGTAGGGAGAGAGACAAATAGTGTCATATTTGTGACACAACAAAACACAATTCATCACAGTAAACTGATTTCACAGGAACATTAAATTCAAATCGATCCAACTTTCATTAACGAATTAATCTAACCAACATTATTAATCACTAATCCATAAGAAAAGGAATGGCTAGAATTGAGTTTTTCTCAAATTGTAAATTACACATAAGCGGGGGTTTTCCTTTTTAAGGCATCGAGAGATAAAATGTTGGATTTTTACTAGTTACTATAATTTGGGACATTAGTTTGGAGTGCATTTGACATTGCCACTAAGATCTATGAGAAAAATCATAAACTTCAACTGTAAATCACATCGGAATGAACCACCAAGATCTTCAATTTACAATATGAACATGGGAATGGGCAACCGTGTTTGTCATCTTTGGTAAAATAGAGTTACGCTTTTGTGATAAATTAAGACATGTTGTAGACAGTCAGTGTTAAGAATTATTATCCTAGGTCAAAATGAGTCTAAAAACTCCACTTTGTGTCGTAAAATCACGTGAAAAAAGGATAAGCTAACACACTCTACACATGGCATCACAGTCTAAAAAAACATTCGATTCCATATTTTTAGTGTATTTCGAAGTGGGATTTTTCACGTTGAATTCATCTTCAGCGAGATTTGGAATTTCTAATACCATGAGAGAGGTGGAAGGCCTAAAAAATATTCTTTCTCTCTGTTTCCTTCAGGTACTCCTGATAAAGGATGTGTGTTCAGACAGATGGAATGATCTAATCTACAGTGATAATCAATCCCATAATGAAAGCTTGGTCATAGCCATGCATCACTATCAGATTGAACACATCTCCTCCCAAGCTTATTTATGGTCTAACCTGCTTTGGCTTCAACTACAAAAAAAAAATATTTTCAGAAATTGGCATGACTGCAGTCCGATGAATTACACTAAGCATACATATTGAATGTAACAAGACTTACAGGAACATACAGACCTCTGCGACGACCTTGTTAGATTTGTTCACAAGGTTAAAGCAATGCTTGGCATGACATCCTTCAACATGGTAATTTGGACATAGCCATTGTAATGGAAATGGAGGCATTGTAGTTCTAGCGGCTAAACTAACATCCACATTGAACCCAAACCCAACACCAACACTAGCACTGGTCTTCACCAATATGACAACTTTGCTATCATTAGTTGGGTCATTCAAGACTTTTTTGAGTCTCTTGGAATCTAGCAACCTTCTTACAGTTCTACAAGTAGAAGAAAACAACACAGAGCAAGGTATTACAATATTTGAAACATTTTATACTACATTCTATTCCCTCGTAAAGAAAATTCTCACCAATTTGAGAGTCGATGAGAATAAAGAATTGTTAGTGCCCCATTTCATTTCCAAGTTCTACACATTGACAATTTCCAGGACTTTAACAACCATGCCAACATAATGGAAACTCAGAGAAATGGGGGGGAATGCTATTTGAATATCACTGGAGATGTTAGGGTTGTGACTTTGTCCTTTGGTTCTATGACCACACTAATCATTAGCATTGTGCTTGTTACAGATCCCCTAACACTTTACATAAGAATGATTTGCAAGATTTGTAAGAGAATAATCCAAAAATTGTTCTTTTAGTGAATTTTTAAAGAACCTTCTTTATTTATGATTCATAAATGATGTAATTCATGTAGAAAATATACCTACATCTTCCTCCACAACCAGTGTTTGTGCCTATACCCAGAGCTCGGTAAGACTATGTATGTTAACATGTTCTTAAAATAACTTGTTTATATTCATTTTTAAGTAAATCGTTTATATTCACCTATACACTGTTGTTTAGATTTGGAAATAATGAATATTTTCATACCGTTGGGACCATTTGTGATTGGACCAATGGATATCAAGCTCAAAGTTCTTGCATAATTAACCCTAAAATGATACAATAATTAATGTCAAATCTCAACCTCGAAAAAAGTAGTTCCTTATTGTTAGATCATAAATGGATTTGAATTTTCACTCCTTGTTTACATTTGATTAGTTAAGGTAGTATTCTCATTGGAAATGAATTGGATGATTTGGGAAAGTAGAAAAAATAAGGCCTATTTCTGGTAAGAGGATAGTTAGGTATGTAAAACCTACCCGATAAATAAATTTATTTTGTGCATGCAACTATCTTGACCAACATGATCACACCAAAGAGGTAATCTTGTGAAGTCTCCAATATGTCGAAACTGATGATTTCTTGGAAAAAAATCTTTTGGAGAAATTGAATCCAAGCAATGAAATGGATTGTACCATTTTCAACTTCAAGTTAGTGGTATATGTATACCATTGTTCATATTCATAGCATTGTCCATAAGGATTGATTTGTCGGAGTTATATGAGAATAACCCAAAATAAATGAATTTTTAAAACTCCTCCATTTTTCACTTATAATTTATGTAATTCATGAATATTAAACAAAATCCTCCATTTTTCACTCATAATTCATGTAATTCATGAAGAAAAGTGACCTACCTCTTCCTCCACCATTTTTTTTTATATGAGGAGCTAGATAAGCCTATGTTTTGATTTTGTCAATTCAACTTTGTATATTATGACTTGATATGTATTGACATGTTCTTAAGATTTGTTTATATTCAATTGTTTGATATGTAGTAATATGCTTTTGAAGTAACTTATTTTTGTTTATATTGAGTTATATGTTGTTCTTTTAATTTGGAAATGATGAATATTGAATTATATTTCCATTTATGGCTGCTCCAATGGAATCAGCCTTCAAGTGATGGAACCATCAAATCTAAACAATACAATAATCAATACCAATAGTGAACCTTGACTAAGGTATCTGTTTTGTTAGATTGTAAAAAAAATTGAGTTTGAAAAAATAAGGCTTATTTCCAGTAAATGGATAGTTAGGTATGTGAAACCTTCCCAATAAATAAATTTATTTTGTGCATGAAACTATCTTCACCATCAGGATCACACCAAAGAGGTAATCATCTTGTGAAGTCTCTAATATGTCCAAACTGATGATTTCTTAGAAAAAGAGGCTTTTCGAGAAATTGAATCCCAACGATAAAATGGATTGTACCATTTTTAACTTCAAGTTAGTGTTATATGTATACCATTGATCATATTCATAGAATTTTCCATAAAGAATAATTTTCCAAAGTTATATGGGAGTAACCCCAAATATGTGCTTTCAGTGAATCTTCAAACAACCTCCTCCATTTGTCACTTAGAATTCATGTAATTATTCAACTTGGTATTTTATGACTTTATATGTACTGACATGTTCTTAATATTTATTTTATATTGAACTATCTGATATGTAGTGATATGTTTTTAAAGTAACTTATTTTGTTTATCTTGAGTTAAATGTTGTTCTTTTAATTTGTAAATGATAAATATATTTCAGACAGTTGGGTTCATTTGTGATTGCTCCAATGGAAATTGCCTTCCAATGATGACACTAGCAAAGATAAATGATCCAGTAATCAATCTCGATACTCAACCTCAACTAGGGTATATTTTCTAGTTAGATCATAAACAGATTGGAGTTTTTGGTATTTTATTGTTAGATCGACAATAGATTGGAGTTCTTGCTTCACATTTACATATGATTGGTTGGGGTAACATAAGACCTTTTCTTCTGGGAAGAGAATATTTGTGTATCTAAAACCTTCCTAATAACTAAATTTATGTTGTGCATTAAACCATCTTCCACATGACAATGACACCAAAGAGGTAACAATTTAGTCACCCAAATTGACCATTTCCTAATAAAAGAGGATTTGATGACCTAGAAATCACTAGAAATTCAAAGATTTTTATTGAAAATATAAAATTTTATTTGTCAAATTAAATGATCTAATTCATTTCAATTATTATTTTGGAATAGAAATTTTGAAAAAAATATACTATAACAATTCTTCAAACAAAATATGAAAATAATGGAGCATGAACGATTTACTCTATAATTACAAATAAAAAACCTATTGGAGTAAGTCGGTCACAAAACATCATTGAACTGGGGGATTCCTCTTTGGTTGCAATGATGGGTGGAGGCATTGTGGTGTTGGATGCATAGCATATCAGAAATGTGCTACCAAATATTGAGCAAGGGCTTTAAGCGCTCCATCTGGATGGAAAAATCATGGCTTCGGAATTATTAGCCCTAGCAAAAGCCAAAGTTTCCTTAATTATTTTCGACCTTGACTTGACAGAGAATTTTAGGCCCCTCGTGTTGGAGAGACCGCAATTGATAGAAATTGTTTCCCTGCAAATTGACAGAGAAACCATCCTTCGTAAGCTCCACGATTATCTGCCCACTCTTGCAGACAAGCTCAAATTTAGGGTTTACCAGTCCTCAGAAACCCAATAGGCCACTGAAAATCTAGAAGACTTGGCTGCCGCAACACTATACATCCTAGGATTTAGCACAAACACAGTCACACTGAGCTTGGTAGAATGCAAGGGATTGCACATCTGGGCCTCCCTCTAGAAATGGCTAAAGGATGGCCCTGAGCCCGCAAAAAAGACTAAGAATGGCAGAGGGCTCAAGGAGTTAATCGACCCTCTGTATTAGGACTAGAATACCCAATGGAAAACACTGGGTTTGATATATGATGTTACGTATTTTCCAATATTTTCGGCCAAGGAAGATTTCCAGTCTACTGACCTAGGCATCAAGGGTGTATGGGTAGTTTTATACAACCTTGCAGGAAACCGCTTACTGGAACCAGAAAAGAGGGTATGTAAATCCAGTGGTAGAACGACCTCTACAATTGTCACTGAGGACTTCCCCCCATCAGATTCATGACACACCCTACAGATCAGGCCAAAGGAAAAATGATGCAGACAGCCAGAAGACAAATTGGTTCTTATGCTGGCCAGATTTAGTCGTCTACAGACCAATCTCCCTTGTCTACCATCAGATAGAAGACCTCGCGATAAGAGGGAAAGGGGAACCCTCTACAACGGTCACGACAATGTAGGGGAAGGTATAGGGCACCTATCTGGGCACACCTTATACAGACCTCCCACCACATCAAGAATAAGATCTAGCAAAAAGATAACCAAGCAAAGCATCGATATGCTTAGATCTGTTAGATCCAGGCACATGGGCAACAAATCATGCCCCTCCTCAGATAGACCCACACTTAAACGTGGAGGATATGATTCAAATCTTCATTAAAACACTGGGAGGCAAGATTATTTGTTGGAGGATCTAGAAAGGGAGGACGATTCAAGAGCTAAGAAACAAAATACATAACCACCTTGGTATACCAGCATGCCAGAAAAATCTGATCTGCTCAGGCCACAGTTTACAAGGCAACCTCACACTCCAATATTATGGCATCACCATAGACTCGACCATCATAATTAACCTACGTCTGAGGGGTGGATGTGTTAGAACCACCTCAAAAAGCATAGGATCATTCAAGGATGCAATCAAAGGTAAGGAAAAATCACAAACCAAATCCACAATAGTACCTGAGCCTCCCAGGCACTACATTATAGAACAAAAATCTGAAAATCCCTCTCTTACCATCGCAACGCCTGAGCTAAAAGACTTGTACACAGATCTCTTTTCCAAATCATTTATTTGTAGATTTAATGGGTTTTGGCCTAAATCTGATGTCTTGCACCAATGGATTTATGATGTCTGGTCACCAGACTGTGAAATATACTTATGCCCTAAAGGCTTTTTCATAGTTAGATTTAGAATAGTATAGGAAAGGGAACATATCCTCAATAAGGGACCATGGTTCTGGAGTAATGCAGGACTATTTATGACCCCTTGGTTTCCATAATTCGACGCCAACATAATGGTGGTATAAAAGATGCCAGTATGGGTCAGGTTGCATAACCTCTCGTTACACTTCTGGCATCACAATGTATTAATCGCCATAGGGAATGTATGGGGAAAATTCCTAAAGATCAATGAGGACATTCTTATAAGGGGGATATTCACTTTTGCCAGGATATGCGTTGAGGTAGACCTTAGTGAGGAACTACCAGAAAGCATAAACTTGAATTTAAATAATACGCAGTGGACACAACCACTAGACTACGAAAATACAGCCTTCCGATGTTGTCGATGTCTACAAACAGGACACGTCCATAGTGCATGCCCTAAAGTAAAACAATCTCCCAAATGGAACAAGAAGCAACAGAAACAACTGAAAGGATGGAAATATACAACCCCCTTGGAGGAAGAAGTAGAAAAGATAGAAACAATAGCATACAAAGCAGAAACAGAGGATCAAAAGGACCAGAACAACACACAAAAGGAGGAGGAAGTCCCCAGCAACCCTATGCAGCACCAAGCATCTCAACTAATAGGAATGAAAATAACAGGAATTAACTGAACTCATGGATTAGAAGGATCCGATTTTGACAAAGGCACTCCCACTCATACAAGTGCAAATCATCTTTCCATTGTAGCGGCCACTCCCAACACTAGAGGCTGGCAAAAGGTGGAAAAGAAGAAAGGGAGAAAAGAATAGTAGCTATATTTTTTACTTTTATTTGTCTATCCTATTTCTTGTGTCCTACTTTCTTCAACATCTACAAAATGTAATTTTGTCTTATGAATAAAATTACGAATTTTCCAAAGGGAAAAAAAAATGTGAAAATAAGTGGTTGAAAAAGTCTAACTTAAATATTTATTACCTTATATTTGTTCCCTTAAAACACATTGTAAATATAAATAATAATGATGAAATGATTGAAGTTAATATTATACTAACAAAATTTGGGAACTTCGATTACTAATTCATAAATCAAGAACTTATCGCCCACTTTCTTCACAAACACAAATAATGTGTGGACATAACTTCTAATATCTTTTCTTGGTTTTGAAAAGATATTTCAATATTCAAAATGACATATTATTGTGTAACCCATACACAAATAATCAACTGCAAATGTATTAGTTGACTAGTTTTTAGTAGGCTCATGGATTGTAACACTCATCATTATACTATATGATTTTTTTTTTCTTTTTATTGAACTGTCACTTAAAGTATTATTGAATATTATCCTAAGCTCTTGCTTTTATTTAACCGTAATGTTCATGCATATAATTGAAAAGATTCAACTTGATTGGAAAGGGTTATTAGAGTGTTAATTTATGGTTGTCCAATGAAACTACATGAGCTGTTGCCTCTACGCCACCAAGAAATTGCTCAAAAATTGTGGCAATTACACCACTCGGATAGCATACTGTGATGTGGTGCTGCCACTTGAGGTTCAGCTTTAATGCTAACAACCTATCCTACTTCCAGAGGGCCAAGGCATTAATGGAAATGTTTTTCCACCGTAAGATCCATGGTGGATGGATCCGATGGTTCCAACACTTCCTACTAACTGTCTGTCAAACTTGCTCATTTCTCATTTGGGTGTGGTATTTCCCAAGTATTGTGGTTGTGCAACTCTATTAAGGTCAGTAGGGAATACTATGGTGGTTGTGCGAATATTTTTAAGGTTGATAGGGGGCACCATGTCGGCACTGGACCTCCATGTTTCATCGTCCTCAGGAAAGCTCTCAAGTAAGATTGTAAGGGTTTCTACTATACTCTAAACTCAGTTTAATTTCCTTGCTCAGAACTAAAACTACTGAAGGTTACTTATGTTTCAGGTGTGCTCTTCGAGTGCTACCTCATTCCTCCAATTGAATCACAAAGCACGAGGATAGTCTTTCCTCTAAGGTGAGGGCTCCATGTTTTCACTGAGAAATCCTTTGTTTCCTTTTCTGTTTTTCCTATAGAGAGGGTTAACTATCTCATGGTTACAACAAGTCTTCAGCTATCCCTCACCTGGGGTTGCTCTTTCTCAAGTAAGAAGGAAAATTAAAATGGTTTTGGTCTTATATCTAGTTAAAAAATTGTTCAAGAAATTCAAGGTTTAGTCCTCTGGTTTTCCGTTGCAGGTAAACCCTCTGTCCAACTTATTTAACGAAGCGTAGTTATGGAAGGCACTCTAACAACATACTCATCTTCTCTATCTTCATGTTGGTCTTCCATGAAACCCTCTAACGACATTGAAAAGGGGAATTTAATTCGCTTGTTTTGTCTACTATTGAGAGTAGTTAAGGGTTTTGATAATTTACCAATGAGAGTGTTTGTTGGCTTTAAGTCTAGCTTGGCCGAAACTTCAATGCGTAAAGAGTTTTTGGCTTCCCCTAAGAGGGTTTCCTTGATGCACAACTTGGTTATTTTCTTTTCTGGTTGTTTATGGTTACTCAACCAGGGTGTGCAATATCCTCATTGTGTATTTATATTTATGACTCGAATGGTTTATAAATTATAATGTTGTACTCGAGATACTGTTCCCCTATTTATTGTTTCAATGGTTTCATTTAAACTCTGTTGATACGAGGCCTCTTGGCTTTTAGTCCTTCCTTCTAGATTGGATAGAGATCTGAAACAGACCATAACTGCTCTATCATGATTATATATGTATTCAACATTTTGATTGATGATTAAATGGAAGAAAATTCTGATAGCTTTGGATTGATTGTCGCCGTTCGTGTGCTGAAAGGATTCCAATGTTGTTTAATTGTATCTGATTTATGCATTACATTAATATGATTTATGGTTCTATTCTCATATAGCTATTGTTTCTTGTGATTCTTGAAATTATTTCTATTGGTATAATCTCAAATTTGGAATGAGAAGGAATTATCTTACAGGAATTTTCAGATTGTTTTCTCTATCATTGCTCAAGACAACAGTGTGTTTTTTAAATTATGTTCCTACGAATAAATAGTTAAATTTTAGAATGAAATTAATGATATCAACATTTTTTGGTCATCTGTTTAATAGATTGTATCATTGCATTACCTAAACCAAGAGAGCATAATCCTAAAGAAAGGTAGAATATACTTACTACTTTTCCATTCTTAATACAAAAGAATATACTTAAATATTTAGCTATAACAATGATTTTCTATTCTCGGTTGAAGATAATGCCTTTCTAGGAATTAAATAATAAGCCCAGAGTTGGTCACTTATCTATTTATGATTGTTTTAGAGATATATAAATACTTTCTGTTTTTCTAGAAGGCCTCAAGACCTAGCCATGGACCTGGCAATTACATCGAGCATACCCCTCCGATCACTTCATGCTCCTAATAATGACTAGGCGTACACAATTTGGTATCTTGGCCTTTAGGACTATTGTCTAACCTCAAGTCACATACTAGTTCGAATATTAGCCATAGTTTTGTTTCCCACTGGTTACTTGTGCCAAGCTCAAGGAAAAATCTTAGCAACCTCCCCTGCCTTCTATCTGCCCCCCTTTCCCCATTCTTTTCCCTCTTTTGGGGAGGAAAGGTGGCAACTATTTGTAAATGTCCAAGGAGTTATGTAAATGTTTTCAATCAGTTTTCTTAACAAACTGTTAAATTATTTAAATAAAAATATCATATTGTTCCAACTTTTCTAGCCTTAATTCTTTAACAAATTGTGTTAAGAAAAATAACATTTTTTGAAGTATTGCGTAAAACTTGGTAAAAAAAATTAATTTTGTGCAACAGAGGGTGTTACAGCTTCTCCCCCTTATGAGGAACACCACCTCTAATGTTCTTTTAAGAAAATAATGTTGGATAGTATTCCTGCATGGTCTCCTCTTCTTCCCAAATAGCCTCTTCTGGGCCAAAGTGCTTCCATTACACTTTAACATGGGTTATGGTTGACTTCTACAAGGTGGTTTCTCTCTGGTTGAGAATACGAAGAGGTTCTACAAGAAAATCTCCCTCTTGTTTGACTTGGATATTTTCCTAGTTAATTATATGTTGAGGGTTTTATACATATTTTTTAGCAAAGAGACATCGAAGACATTGTGGACTCGGATGTGGCCGGGGAGTGCTAATTTTTATGCCACTAGTCCAATTTGTTCTAGTATTTCGAAAGGTCCACATTACCGAGGTGCTAGCTTGGCGCAACCCTTCCACTGTAAACTGCCTCTTTAGGGTTTAACTTTCAAGTACACATGATCCCCCAACTGAAATTCTTTATGATTCGTTTTTTATCTACATAAATATTTTTCCTATCCTGAGTAATATTTAAGTTCTGGCAGACCTTTTTCACTGTGGCCTCCATTTCAGCTAACATATCAGGATCCAATGCTAACTTATTAACTAGGTTATTCTAATCTATGGGTACTGGACACTTTCTTCCATAAAACACCTCAAAAGGGCTCATGCCTAATGATTCGTGATGGCCATTATTATAGGTGAACTCTACCAGATGGAGGTAGTCCTCCCACTTGTGCAGTTGTGGCATTACGAACATCCTCAACATGTCTTCCAGGACTTGATTCACTCGTTCTATCTGGCCATCCATATGTGGATAGTAGGCAATACTGAAGTGCATCTGAGTACCTAACCTAGCAAAGAAGGCTTTCCAAAATGTGGATATAAATTTTACATCTCTCTCGGAAATTACTACCTTGGGTATCCCATGTAATCAGAAAATTTCCCTCATGAATATATCTGTGATCTCTATAGTCTTGTAGGTGAATTTTACAGGTATGAAATGGGTGACTTTGATTAGCTTATACACTACCACCATAATTAAGTCATGCTACTTTTTAGTGTTGAGTAGTCCTGTGATGAAATCTAGAGTGATTGTCTCCCATTTCCACTTGATATTGGATAACGATTGTAATAGACCAATAGGATGTTGATGCTCTGCCTTCACCAACTAACACTATAAACACTTTCATAAGAATTCCGCAACATGTTTCCTTAAACCTAGCCAGAAATAATTTTTCCTCATGGTTGACAAAATTTTTTGGTATCCTGGGTGAGCGATGTAAGGCTTCCTGTGAAATTCATCCAGTAACAATTGTTTGAAAAAAATTTGGTTGGAAACATAAATCCTATTTCTAAATGTTAATAATTTGACAGATTTTATAACATAGTCAGATTGTCTACCCCTCTTTCGATCCTCTGATGCTTGCTGCCAAAGGAATGTGTATCATGGGGCTTTGAGAGATGCTTCCCTGATGCTTTCAAGAAGGTTAGATTGTATTTGACTGAATTGTATTTCGTAGACACAATGTATTTTCCTGCTCAATGTGTCAACCACTTGATTCTCTTTTCCTTTAAGGTGCTTCATTTCGAAGTCAAATTTGCTCAAGAATGCAGTCCACCTGGCCTGTCAAGCATTTAAACTAGACTGGTTAAAGAAATTTGTTAGGCTGCTATGATCAATTAATAATAGAAATATCTTTCCTAGGAGGTAGTGCTGCCACATTTTAAGTGTGTGCACTACTGTGGTTAACTCCAAATCATATGTAGAGTATCACTGCTCATACCACAAATGATTTTTCCAGATCTTCTACATTTAGCACTGGTGCAGTGGTAAGTAATTTCTTACACTGCTCAAAAATTCGTTGACAATCTATTGTCCAGTGAAAGGCATGCCCCTTTTTCTATAGCGAGGTCATAGGAAAAGCTATTTTTGAAAATCCTTTAATGAATCAATGGTAATAACTTGCCAATGCCAAAAAGGATATAATGTTAGCAACATTCTTAGCGTACAACTAATTGTCTTGCAAAATCTACAAGACTATTCTCAAGTGCTTCTCATGCTCGTCCTCATTTTTTGAATAAATTAATATATCATTAATAAAAATCTGTACAAATTTATCTAGAAAAGGCTGAAAAATGTCGTGCATAGGCTCATAAAAGTGGCTGGGGCATTGGTAAGGCCGAAAGGTAGTACTATGAACTCGTAATGCCAATAATGAGTTTGGAATGTGGTTTTGCAAATGTCTTCATCCTTTATTCTGATATGGTGGTAATTGGACCTTAGATCAATTTTTGAGAATACATTGGCCCCCTGCACTTGATGAAATGAATCATCAATATGAGGTAAAGAATACTTATTTTTTACAGTCAGTTTATTTAGCTTAATATAGTCGATGCATTGCCTTAAGGTCCCATCCTTCTTTTGAACAGACAACATAGGGGCTCCCCAATGAGATACACTAGGGTGAATGTACCCTTTATCTAAAAGTTATCGAAGCTACATTTTGAGTTCTGTTAACTCTGGAATGCTCATGCAGTAGGGAGCTTTCGAAATAGGAGCTTCTCCAAGTATTAGTTCAATGGTAAAATCAATATCACGTCTAGGTGGCAATCCAGGGATGGATTCAGGAAACACATCCACAAAATCCTGAATTACAGGAATATTCTCCAATGAAGTCATCTTATTTCTATCATTATAGTATCCTACTAGGACGACATAAATCTAACAGCACTTTCTAATGCATCTTCCTAGCTGGTTAGTAGTAATAGGACACAATTTAATGTTTTTCTTGATTCCTTGAACTTCCATTCTTTGCCCCGACTCTATGAGGTAGCTTACATATTTCTCTTTACAATTAACTAGGGACCAACGCCCTTCCAACTAGTCCATCCCTATTAGTACATCGTATGAACCTAAGGGAAGTATATTTAGATCAACATGGATGGGTTGTCCTGAAACTGTTATATGGTAGTTTTCTGTTTTCGTAGATACCTTTCTCTTAGTTCCGGTGGCTAGCTGAACTAGCCAAGATTTCTTAAATTTGTGTCTTAGCAGCTGACATTTCTCTACCACTTTGGGACTAATGTAACTTAGGCTAGCACCTAGAGCAAATAAAACAGAAACATGTTGATCATCAATCATACCTTCACACTCGATCATGGTGGGCTAGTATTCTGCTTCATGATCGTCCAAAGCATCATTAATTCTGGGCATACTTCTTGCTATATCTCCAACTGTGGAGGTTTCCTACATATTTGAAAGCTGCTCCGTTTGAGCTTTGTCTGGGAAGTTCTTGTAATAATGAGATTCCCCACATCCCTAGCATTGCAGAGATTGTTTTGGCGGTTGATTAGTGGCAGGTTTATTAATTCCCTTTGTCTGTCTATTTTCGGTGTATGCTGGGACCTTGGGCGCATTCCTGGAAAACTTCACAAAAGTTCTTTGGTGATTACTCCTTCCATTTACGTTCCATTGTTTGTTTGGGGGTAAATTCCTCATTCTTCTGACTGAAGCTGCTTTGGGCGCTTCACTTTTTTGTTTCATTTACTAATAACATATACACGCTTTTCGCACCGCATCATCCATTGTTCTAGGATAGTTGAATTCTAACTTCTCCTTCATAAAATTTGGTAGATTTCTAATAAACCACTTAATTTTTGGTTTTTCCTCATAAATGTACGGGACATATCATAACAGTGAGGTGAATCACCTCACATTTTCATCCATGGTCAAGGTCCCAAACCTTAGCTCATGGAACTCCTTTTCTTTTTCATCATAGTAACGTTCAGTCAAATATTTGTCCTTAAAATGTTTATGGAATTATTGCCACGTCACTTATTCTTCATCAATCTTTCTCACAATTTTAATTTCTTCCCACTAGAGCATGGCCTTTCCCCTTAATTGGTAAACTGCCAATCGTGCTTTAAGTTTGTCAGTATATTCATAAATCTGAAAATATTTACCCATGTCAATCAGCCATGCTTCAACTGCCTCTTCAGATTCTCCTTTGAAAGGTGACGGTTTATTTTTTTAAACTCACCCTGTAATTCCATATTTTGTCTTTTGGTCTTTCTCTGGTTAGAAACATTATTCGAATGCCACTCTTCATCCTCCTTATGTCCTTATCGTGATTCTCCATTTTCCTCACCATGGTGGACTATTGGGGACTTCTCTCTATCCTCCATACTGGGGTCTGGTCCTTGTTGATTCTGTCGGTTGGACAGACTTTTGAGAATCTTTTTCTTCTCTTGCCTCAGTCATTCATTATTTGTCCTCGAATTCATCATTTCATTATGTAACTGCTGCACAGATTCAAGCAGAGCAACATTGGCTTGTTGGGATTCTTCTCCCAGTTGTTTCCATATATCCAAATTAGCTTCAACATAAGGCACTTCCGGCTGGTTTGATAATCTGGGAGTCCTCTGCATTTTTGCTTGTTGGTTCTGAATTCTGCCTCTGTGTTCACATTTTCATAGATATAAGTATTTTTTAATTTAATTAAATGTGTAATATCTATCCCTTAAGTCTCAATGTGTGAGCATGGCTCTAATACCATTTGTAACACTCATCGCTATACTATATGATTTTTTTTTTTATTGAACTGTAACTTAAAGTATTACCGAATATTAACATAATTTCTTGCATTTATTTAATTGTAATGTCCATGCATATAATTGAAAAGATTTAGCTTGATTGGAAAGGGTTATTAAAGTGCCACTACATGAGTCCTTGGATCTGCCACACTAGACACTTGCTTGAAGTCTATGGAAATTACACCAGACTGAGAACATATTATGATGTGGCGCTGCCACTTGAGGTTCATCTTTAATGCTGACAGCCTGACCTACTGTGAGAGGGCTAGGGCATTAATGGAAATTTTTTTCCATCGTAAGATCAATGGTGGATGGATATGACGATTCCAACACTTCCTGTTAAACCTAAGCATCTCCTTCGTCTGTCAAAATCGCTCATTTCTCATTTGGGTGTGGAATTTCCTGAGTATTGTGTCTTTGCAACTCTATTAAGGTCGGTAGAGGGCACCATGCTAGCGCTAGACCTCCACGTTTCGTCATCCTTAGGCAAGCTCTCAGGTAATATTGTAAGGGTTTCTGCTATACTCTGAACTCAGTTTAATTTCCTCACTTAGAAGGAAAACTACTAAAGGTTACTTATGTTGCAGGTGTGCTCTTCAAGTGCTACCTCATTCCTCCAGCTGAATCGCAAAGCATGAGGAAGGTCTTTCCTCTGAGGCAAGGGCTTCAGGTTTGCACTGAGAAATCCTTTGTTTCCTTTTTGTTTTTCTTTTAGAGAGGGTTAACTATCTGATGGTGACTACAGGTCTTCAGCTCTCCCTCACCTGGGGTGACTCTTTCTCAGGTAAGAAGGAAACTTAAAATGTTTTTGGTCTTATATCTAGTTAAAAAATTATTCACGAAATCCAAGGTTTAATCCTCTGGTTTACCCTTGCAAGTAAACACTTTGTCCAATGTCTTTCTCAAAGCATAGCTATGGAAGGCACCCTAACAACGTACTCATGTTCTGTGTCTTTAGGTTGTTCTACCATGAAACCCTCTGATGACATTGGAAAGGGAATTTACTTCGTTTGTTTTGTCTACTATTTAGAGTAGTCAAGGGATTTTATAGTTTAGCGGATGAGAGGGTTTGCTAGCTTTAAGTCCATCTCGGCCAAACCTTCACTGCGTAAATAGTTTTTAGCTTCCCTTAAGATGGTTTCCTTGATGCACAATTTGGCTATTTTCTTTTCTAGTTGTTTATGGGTTCTCAACCTTGCCGCATGATATCCTCACTGTGTATTTATATTTATGACTCGAATGGCTTATAAATTATAATGTTGTACTTGGGATATTATCTCTCTTTTCATTTGAAGTTTATTGTTTCAATGGTTTCATGTAGTCTCTACTGATACGAGGTCGGTTGGCTTTCAGCTCTTCCTTCTAGATTGGACAGAGATGAGAAACAGACCATAACTGCTCTGTCATGATTATATATGTATTCATCATTTTGATTAACAATTAAATGGAAGAAAAGTTCAATAGCTTTGGACTGATTGTCACCCTTTGTATGTTGCAAGGATTCCAATGTTGTTTAATTGTAGTGATAGGGTTCCATCCGATTTATTCATTACATTAATATGATTTATGGTTCTATTCTTAGATAATAGTGTGTTGTTTATCTTATGTTCCTATGAACAAAAAACTAAAGTTTAATATGAAATTAACAATATCAATATTTTTTGATCATCTATTTAATAGATTGTATCATTGTGTTATCTCAACCAAGTGAGCATAATCCTAATAAAAGATAGAATATAATTACTACTTTTCCATTCTTAATACAATAGAATACACTTAAATTTTTAGCTATAACAATGATTTTCTGTTCCTGGTTGAAAATAATGCCTTTCTATGAATTAAATAATAAGCCCAGAGTTGGTCACTTATATGTTTATGATTATTTTAGAGTTGTATAAATACTTTCTTTTTTTCTGGAAGGTCTCACCACCCAACCATGGACCTAGCAATTACGTCTAGCATCCCCCTCCGAGCACTTCCTGCTCCTGACAGTTACTAGGCATACACAATTTGGTATCTTGGGCTTTAGGACTATTGTCCATCCTCAAGTCACATACCAGTTCGACTGTTAGCCATAGTTTTGTTTCCCACTAGTTACTTGTGCCTAGCTCAAGGAAAAATCTCAGCAGCCTCTCCTGCCTTCTGTCTGTCCCCCTTTCCCCATTCTTTTCCCTCTTTTGGGGAGGAAAGGTGGCAAATATTTCTAACTTTCCAAGGAGTTATGCGATTGTTTTCATTGTGTTTTCTTAACAAACTGTTTAAATTATTTAAATAAAAATATAATAATATTCTGGCTTTTCGAGCCTTGAAATAAATGTTTTGCAATAGAGAGCATTACATGGATACTGTATTTTTATTGCTGGAAGGATTAATTGTTTGGTTGGCTTAGGTAATTTTGACTCCATATTCTCGTCACTATTCTCTAGTGGGCATGAAAGGATGGTATTTTTCTAATGCTTTATAGAACATGAAAATATGGTATTGTTGGTAATGTTTTATTTTTAAGTTAATTATTTTACATATATTGAAAAGTGTAATTATTTTAAAGGTAAAAATGTTTCTTAAATTTTAGAAATTTTAATAAATCTTACTGATATCTAATATAAAAGCTTTAAAATATGATATTGGAAAATATTTAAATTACCTTTTAGATTTATACTTCACCTGCTTTCAATGAAAATGGATTGTAAACACAATAATTCTCTAGTGGGAATGAAAGGATGGTATTTTTTTAATTCTTTATAGAACATAAAAAGATAGTATTTCTTGTAACGTTTTATTTTTATGTTAATTATTTTAAATATATCATATATTGAAAAGAGTAATTATATTAATTTAATATTAATTAAATAAAATATTCTCGAAAATTTTAAAGATAGAAATGTTTCTTAAATTTTAGAAATTTTAATAAATCTTATTGATCACTAGTATAAAAACTCTAAAATATGATATTGTAAATTATCCCTTAATATTATATCTCCTTAGATTTATACTTCACCTATTTCTCTAGTAGGCATGAAAGGATGGTATTTTTTTAACGCTTTATAGAACATAGAAAAATTGTATTGTTTGTAATGTTTTATCTTTATGTTAATTATTTTACATATATCATATATTGAAAAATATAATTATATTAATTTAATATAACATTTTGTAGATAGAAATGTTTCTTAAATTTTAGAAATTTTAATCGGAAAGAATATTCATATATCTTTCTTAGATTTATATTTGACTTGATTCCAATCAAAGAGGTCATTATGAGAAAAGAAAATATTGTGGCAAGATTTTTTATTAACCGCTTCTATATTTTATGCTTCATGTGAAAAGTTGTTTCCTAAATTATGATTTTTATCTGAAAATTAGGTAGTTGGCTGATAAGCACTTCGATGTTACATTGAGTATTGAGATAAGTATTTGTTTAATTCATATCTATTTAATTAGTTCCTACAATGTGTTTCTTTCTTAAATTTCTGGTTTAAATTATGTTAAAACTTTATAAAAATAACAAATTTAAATTGTTATATTGGTATTTAGATACATTTTAAAAATGGGTACCAAATAATTAATTTACAATCTTATAAAAAATAAATAATTGTAATTCGCAGGAAAAAAGACAAGAAAACAGAATTAAAATTTACTTTATTGAGTAATTTTCCTTCCACGAATTTCTCGGGGAACATGATATTGCATTACTTTTATTTCCACATTTACCATTCAATATCACTTTTCCATGTTGGGGTTTGAGAGCAGAAGTGATTGTTACATTAGAGTTTATACCCCCTTCAACTTTTTCATTAGAAAACCTTAGTAACTTTTGTTTCCAAAGTTTTTCTTCAAACATGATAATGTGATGTCTTCTTATTTTTTATTTAGATTTTTAAAATTTATAAGGTTATGCTGATTAATTTGTAAAGACTTTGTATTTAGAGATTTTTTAGGGTGTTAAATTTATTTGTACATTTGAAAGTGTACTGTAAATAATAAGAAATCACAATCTAACAAAAAAATTATATTCCTTAATTCAGATCAATAAACCATTACCTCTATTAATTAACTCCATAATTAAATATAAATATAAATTTTAAAAATAAAAAATACGAAATAATTAAATTTATCATTCCCTCATTGTTTAGCTGTGCTTTTGACACGTATTTGCATTGAGCTGCTAATTTCAACTTGAATATGTGAAAAGCCATGACCACTTACATTAAAGGTTGTGAGTAATGTTGTGAGCCAACATAAGTTTGAGGGGTATTTCGTTTGGTTGGTAATTCCGTGATACTCGAGAAGACTTGACCTCCGTGATTTCGTACATCTCTCACGTCAGAAGGGAAACAATCGCAATCGCCATTAATTACACTTCTTAACTCAGCGCCACAAATATGTGGTTTACCAACGGGGATTAAACGAAGATTATATATGGTTACTGTTATATAACTCCACTCATTCAATACCCATTAAAAACTACTTATTTTTAGCGTTAACGGTGCAACCAATGCACGAAATACAAACAAACTTCACTTTACGAAGCGTCAAATCTATGGGTAACTAGAGGAAACGCACAGTACCACAAACTGGTTCTCATCAAATTTATGGATTTCCACCGAATTAACAGATGCCATTGGTTCAAGAGTTAGAGTGGTGTCCATATTTTAAAGAGTAATAAACTTAGGTAACATTTTAAACTATTAAGAATATTTCATTAAATAAGTCATGTCATTAGAGACAGGTACTAAATTTAAGTAATTTTTTAAACTATTAAGAGTATTCCATAAATAATTCTATTCATTAGAGAGCGTTACTAGTGAGTTTGATGGGGTGACGAAGCTATAATAGAGTGTTTACTCGGGATTCATAATGTAATTTTGAATTGGATACAAATAAATGATATATTTTTTAAAATATTGAATTTATATCAGCATTACTATTCAGAATATAATGAGTATTAATGGTGAGGTTATGATCATCTGTTTAAGTAGACATTTTCATGGTAGGAAAGAAACTAATATAATATGGAAATTTTTTATATTATCTACATTCTATTTACTCATGGTGTGAGGTTTGCGGTCATTGAGGTTTGAGGATTTCATATAGTTATAACATGCTGCTTAGTAATACCTTCTGAGTTTCATCATATGGCCAACCTTCATGAAAATGTGTAATTTTTCTATCATGTATCAACATCTCTTAAAACAGTGACACATGTCTAGAAACAATTAACAATGCTTATTTATATATTCACGGGAATTTACATATACACATCATATAACTCATTTTTTCAACACGTTTAAATCATATTAGCATGTTCACAACATCATATTCAAATTGATCGATAATGTCCTATGCACAACTTAGATGTGTAACTTAACTCAATTTTCATTACATATCCATTTGGTTCTTCATATCCACTTGAAATGTTATGAGTAGATTTGTATATGTATATTACTTCAATAATACAAATCATATACATCCAATCATATATATTCACCATCAAATCAAGGCACTTGTTCATCCACCCAATCTTATTCACCATTAAATCAAGTCACTTGTTCATACACCCAATCTTGTCCAGCAACATTAAGTAACACATAATATGTTCATGACACATATATATTCATGTCACGAACAATTATTAGATGATTGTATAATCCAAATGAATACCAAACATCAATCTAGTCAAAGCACATCAATCAAGAAAATTAGGTAATTAACAAATCTAGAATGCACTCAATTATTAGTATAAATTACAATGAAAAGAAAGGCATTACAATACTAAAAAAGGATATTAACTTTATCAACATGAAATATTGACACTCTCATAATATGATTATTTTATAAAAAATAACATGACATTATTAAAACATGTATATTAATTATTTTTAAAGAATTTTAAATTATTTCAAATTTAATAAAAATAATATTTATGGGGATAACAATATGAATATGAATAATGAGCATTGGATCAATTATAATATGTACATGATATGCAAATATTACATTAAAAGTTAACATAAAACATCTATCTAAATGATGAATATATAAAATTTAAAGTAAAGACAAAGTCATTAAATCAAAATATTTAGCACTTATTATAAAATCACAAATTTTATCACAACTAGACAAATGAAAAGGGTTATAGTTTTTTTATAGCTTCAATTAAATACAACTTATAAAGAAGTTATAGAATATCAAAGTTCAAGTTTACATTATTGTTAAAGCATATATTGTTAAAATGATAATACAATTGGTTTCAATGTTTCTTAAATATTGTTCAAATCAATCATTTCATCAATAACTACAATTATTTATTTCTAGTTATATTTATCTTTGTGGAAGAGAAAATCTCTCCATAAAATGTTGTAATTTGTAGTGATTGTGCAAATTATAAGAAATTGGAATGTTGTAATTCGTAGAGCGTGTTCAAATTCTAGAAAATTGTTAAGTAATGTTGGTGTTTAATAAAATGTGCATATACTGAATGTTGAAAATATTATATGCTATATAAAAAATAACATCTTTATAAATATGTGAGTTTAGGATGCTTTATAATTTGTTATCACTCCACGTAAAAGGGGAAATGTTTATTTAATGAATGCGATGCATGCTTGGCCATAAACATTTATCTAAAAAGAAGTTAATGAGTATGAGTGGACAATGACTATAGTTTATTCCTCCATATTTTGAATCGATAAATAATTTAAAATACATAAAACACCAAACTCCTGTAGAGAGAGATATTGTTACAGTGAAGTGATATTTAACTACATAGTTATACAGTTAATTTAAATACAATACCATTATGCTATGATACACAACCCCATCTATATATATATATTCACCAAGGCAGTCCAACTAGAGTTCTTTAACAATTATAAGTATTAAACGATGCAGTAAGATAGGGGAATGATAATCAATATATATATATATATATTTCCACCAAGACAGTCCAACCAAAATTCTTTGACAATTATAAGTACTAAACGATGCAGTAAGATAAGGGAATGATAATCAATATCGTGCTACCAATAAAAAGAAATCACAATGACGACAAAATATTTCTTTAAATCATGAAGGAGCAAAATAATTATAGAAATATTCACGACACTTGGAAAGATCGGGGCAAAGGCTTTTATATCCCCAACGACCTTGATTCACTTTCCTACGTATGTTTACATAGTATGCTAAATGAAGACTAGTATAGTAAAAGTAGACGAGAAATCCCAAGGAAAGTACAGACGCCATGAATCATATTTTAATAAAATTGTTGTATATTGAGGTATAATAAATGAGAAATTGCTACACTACAAAGACAAGTGAAATCACCGCTAAGTTCTGAGGTGGCCAATGAGGGTGTAATTAGCCCAAAATATACAAGCAGTAGTTTATAAAGGCTCCTTCCAATTGAAGGAGCTAGAAAAAAGTCATTAAAATTACAAGGAACCCTAAATACATCAATCATCAGGCGCTGTAAATTGAGACATGCAAAAGAAAGGAGGCATGCTAGCCTATGATAATATAACTGGAGTCATAGTGTTAAAAACTCCTAGCTGTGAAAACTTGAAAAAGCTTCCTACTGGGCTACTGAAATCACTAACAGTACCTGCAATGAAAGTGGATTACCCGGCTAGGGTTTACAAAGTGAAACCAGTCCGAAATATAACTGTTAGTGTGATATGGAACTCTAAACAAAAGAAAAAATATAATAAACCTTTACCTTCAGAGACACTGACCAGTTTACCAAAAAAACTCCCCCAACTAATCTGCACAAGAAAAATCCCATGAAAATTAGGTGTGAGGTTATGGCCAAAGATTGTTAATAGGAAAAACATAAGTTAGAGAGAAAAAGAGGAGAACCCATTTCTTATCCAGGGACACCGAGTCGAAAGGGCAAGAATTAGTTACCGTCATAATTTTTCTCCATACAAAATTTCTTTATATCAACTATATACATGAATTTCCAATGTTAGAACGGGTAGAGAGAACTACCCAGGAGCGTTATATGCCAGAGCAACCCTGATTTCATCTGGTGATGATCCTCTATGCATCTAAGAAATCAACGCGAGTAGAAGAAATTCAAAAATGAAAAACGAAACTAGTATAGAAAAAAGGCCAAGGCTCACCTTCATGGCTGACAACACCCGGAGGACCAAAGGCCATTAGTATCAGATTTTTCCTCTGCAACCAAAGGTGCCACCTACAAATTATAAGCATTAATTAAGAGAAATTGGAAATTTCATATGTGTGACATACGATTTAAATATGGAAACTCCAAAAAAACACTAAATTTGAGTGACATAAACAAACCTAGAAAATAATTGTCAAACCCTCCTCCTGATTCACTTTAGCGATGGAGCTATAGGTTCGAAAATCCAATTACAATGCTCTACTAGAAGAGGAATTAACCCACATGTGTTTCACCTCGTTGCAGAGAGACGCCTAGCTGCCTTACTAAAGGTAAAATGAAAAAATGATACGAAAGGAAGGAAGTGAAAAAGGGTTAGGGTTAACCTAGAATTAATGGCCACTGTCCAACAACCAAAAGAATCATTGCACCGTACTTGCGAATTCTACAAATAGCATGTGGAAGTCACGGGAACTTGATCGTGCGGCTATTGCTCATTAGGCTCGTTGGCCAGGCGAACAGTGTGTCAAGGTACCAGGGCTTAAATCTCACATAGGAACCAAAGGACAAACAACAGTTATACAATTACCATCATGAGACATTAAATTATGTTAACCCTTGGTCTTTTAATGATGTGCGCTGGAAAATCATATGGATTAGTGATAAGTCCTTGCATATGAATTAAACATTGTGTCATTGAGTAAAAAAGGACTTACTTTTATTTATAGAAACCAATTTAATCTAGTGAAGTTGAAGGAGGTCAAATTTTAAGGAGAAATTATGAATATACGTATAAGCTAAAGAAACTAAATTTATTCCACGAAAAGAAAATGCAATATATTCCTAGGTATAATATAGAATGAAATATAATCATATGTCGAGCTTCAAGAATACATAATCATAAATGGTTTGAGTAGAAAAAAATAGATGTATGAGACCTATAACTCTAGAAGTGCCCTAAGTAGAAATAATAATAAAAAAAACATATTTTTATATGGAAAATGGGTATTTGATATTAGTGAATAGACTAGGGAGTGGCACTCTCTATTTCAAGTTACAAAGGTTATATGAATGTGTAAAACTTTACAATAATGAAATGAGCTTAGCACTTCATTAATAAATTATGTAGTTATACTATAAAAAAATTGGCAATTTGCGCCAAATTTAGTACCAGCTTTAAATGCATTTTTTTCTCAATTGGGATGAGCAGCACGGCATTAAATTTGGATTTATTGTAAAAAATTTAAAGCGTCCTTTTTTGTGCCAAATTTCTAATATTTTTCTACGCCAAAATTTTCATCATATTTTGCACCAAGATTTGCATTTGGTTTTAAAACAGGTTTTGCTTCTAGCTTTGTGCCATTTTTTGCATCTATTTTTGCATCATTGTTTGATTCCTATTTTGTGCCAGTCTTTCCTTCTAGTTTCGTATCATAATTTTCATCAAATTTTACACCATCTTTTGCATTTGATTTAGTGCATTTTTTTGCATCCATTTTGTGCTTATTTTTGCATCTAGTCTTATGCCATTTTTTGCTTCTAATTTTGTACTTATTTTTACATCTATTTTTGTGCCAATTTTTCTGTCTTTTTTTACATCATTTTTTGCATCCAATTTTGTACCATATGTTGAATCTGATTTAGTTCTAAATTTTGCATCCATTTCTGCACCATTTCTTGCATCCACTTTTGCATTTTATTTGTCTCTCTTTTTTGCATCTTATTTTGCACCATATTTTGCATCTAATTTTGCATCATTTGTTTCATCCAATTTAGCATAATTTTTAACATGATTTCTTGCATCCAATTTTGTATCCTTTTGAGCATCTAAATTTTCATCCTTTGTTGAACTATGTGTTACATCCTCCTTTGCATCTCATTTTCTGTCTAACGTTACTTTCAATTTTGAGCCATTTTTTCATCTACTTTTGAATTTGCTTTTGTACCAAGTTTTGAATCATCCGTTGCACCTCATTTTGCATCTAATTTTGCATCTCAATTTGCATCCACATTTGAGCCATTTTTATGCCCATTTTTGCACCATTTTTTCTACTTTTGGGTCGAATTTTGCACCATTTTTTATGTCCAATTTTACATCCTTTTTGGTGTCTAATTTTGCATCGTTTTTGGCATCCAAATTTTCATCTTTTTCTTTTCTTTTCTTTTTTTTTTTTTTTTTGACCACATTTTGTGTCCACATTTGCATCTCATTTTGCACCTAGATTTTAGTTCGAATTTTCATCTAGTTATGCATCTTTTTTGCATCCTTGGTTTCACCCTTTTTTAGTCCTATTTTTCACCTTGTTTTGTGTCTTTTCTTACATCCTTTTTGCACCCAAATTTTCATCCTAATTTTACACAATTCTTTTCATCCTCATTTTGGTGTCCATTTTTGAATCCTTGTTTGCACCCAATTTGGTATCCTTTTGTATGCCCTGTTTTGTTCCCTTCTTTGTGTCTAGTGTTGCATCTTCTTTTAATTCTACTTTAAAACCCTTTTTGTGTCCTTGTTTGCCTCCTGTTTTGATGGCTAATTTAACATCCAATTCTACTCCCATTTTTGCATGCGTGGTTATATCCACTTTTGGCTTCTTGTTTAGAGTTTTAATTTTATTTCTATTTATGACCCCCTTTATGGGTTCATTTCACTAATTTCAATTACATATTGAAATGTATTACAGTTTCTAAATATCATTTTGCTGTAGGATTTAATGCATGGTTATATGAACATAAAACCCTCTTGGTTTATCTCAGAGACCTAGGACATACCGATTAAGAGAAAGGTTTTTCCAAGGCTCAGGATTCTCGATAGATCAAGATGTAGATTATAGAATAAGAAAAAGAGAAGGAATTCTTATGAGTCCTCACATGTAGGTCTTGTTGGATTTTTTGGTGTAGCTGAGAAGCGCTCCTACCTAGCTCTGAAGATTGGTCTTACACATAAGAGAGAGAACAAAGAAAACTTCAGAACATAATATCATGATAATTGAAACTATCAAAAACTTATAAATATTACTGATTAAATAAATATAAACCAAAATCATGTACATTCATTAGTTAAATAGAATAAGTAAAGAATGAATAGTAGCATATGGAAGGAATAACAACTGATATATATTAATAAAGGAGTTGGAGGAAAGTTACAACCATCAGATGCAGTTGCAGCACTACCACCCCAAACTCCTAGCTCCAAAACTCTCCCTCTCAAGATAGATCTCAGCAGCCTAACAATACAAGAATTCTCATCCTTTTCTCAATGGCCAAGCCTCCAATATATAGCAAAGTAAAGACTATGAAGATTTCCCAAATTCCTCATTAGTTCAATTTGGGCAAAATATTTTGGGTGAATAATGTTTCCTCACATAAAAATGGTGTTTTCCACTTTTTAGATGATTTTGTGCTTAGGAAAAAGCTTCCCCATGCTTTATGGCTCTTTCCCACTTTTGTATTATTTTCTTTTTTAGGAAAAAGCTAAAGATGAGGATAAAGAGATCACATTCCACCATATGAGTTTCCAAAAGTGAACAAGAGTGTGACATTCTAGTTAACTCGAGCTTTTTTCCTCGTGACTGAGTGATAATTTTGGTAACAAAAGTTAGATTAAGGGGACAACTTGTTATAGAATAGGATAACATGGTTTTCATGGTACATAACTTGCATTATAGTCTTTTATAGTCTAGGAGAAATGGATATTTCAACCAACAACATAGTATTCTCCTCCAAGATGATGAGGAGGTATTTATAACACACTTAAGAAGATATCACAATTCAAATTGATAACTTAATATTTGTAAACAAATTTAAAGGTAATTGAAAACATTCATAAAAAAGATAGCAGTGTCCTCACATATAACAATTATCCATCAAAAATCATTGACAATTTTCAATATAAATATATGACTACTAAATCAACACTTATCATAGATATCATTATTCCAAGATAAATTCACAACATTACATCCAAAAGTAGTAATATTATCATACATAGTGATTCTCCATCAAAAAGAATTGACAGTTTTCAACACATATATAAAGTAACAAGATAATAATAATAATATCCTCATCATATTTAATCAAATCAACTAAGATTCAAACATCTGATTATCATATCAAAATCTATCATGAACACCATTATTCTAAGGTAAATTACAACATCCATCAAAAGATTGTAATATCATCATACATAATAACTCTCCCTCAAAATAATGTTGATAATTTTCAATATATACATAAACTAACAAGATAAAGATGATAATATCATCATCATATTTAATAAAATCAACTAAAAGTCAATGTATGATTAGAAAAAAACAATGTTTCATAGATATCATTATTCTAAGATAAATTCACAACAGCCACGAAAAAATAGGAATCTCGTCATACACAATAATTATTCATAAAAAAAAAATGTAAACAATTTTCAACATATTCATAAGGTAACAAAATAGTACTGATAGTATCATCATGATTATTTGAATCAATTAAAATTCAAATGCATGATTACCATATTAAAACATCCAAACTAAATATAAAAAGTAACACATAGCTAGCTAGCACCATGAAAATCGTAGTCAAGATCATCCTCATGATTATTTCCATGATTATAATCTTGACCATCTTAATAATATCATCCACATAATCATCACCAATGCCATCACCATCCCCATCATCATCATCTCTGATATATCATGTAATCTAAGCACAATGTGTATCATCATCTTTGTGGTCATTACCTGTAGCGTTCTGAAAAAAATCAATATTACATGTTAATACTAATTCTATAGCACAATGCATATTTTTATTACAATGCTAACCATAAAATGAGGTAGGACATAATAACATTTAATAATACTAAAAAATAAAATGAAAATATGGTTTAATATATATTGGAGATCCAACTATGATTACACTTGTAATTCACATTAAGTAGTATAACATTTATTGATGCATATGAAGTAGGTACCCATTTGTTCTTCATATTATATTGTGAATGTTCCTTACGATTTCCATCCATGATTGGTAAATTAAGAGTTACTAGAAGCTTTATTTCAAATTATAATTGTAATTCAGATTAGAAATAGCAGAAATTTTAACAAAAAAAGAATGTCACATGAAAAAGTAAATTGTTTTTAATGAAAAATAAGTCGCATACAATATGAATGTCACATCAAATATTGAGTTGTTTTTAATGCATGTACTTTTCTCTATGATAAAATGGAGCCTAATATTTGTTCAAGAAAAAATTCTCACAAATAATTACTTCATTTTAACCATTATCACACTTAATCCATTATACCTAGTGACGACAATGATTCTGTTCAAATTGCTTTGAAATCCCTAAATATAATGTAAAAGAGAAAACTCCATGACCATGACTGCAACCCCCTCCCTTGCCTCGTCCACCATAAGAGACAATGAACTTGGAGTTATGACCAAGATAGCAACCTCTCCCTTTCCTCGTGTCCACCATCAGAGGCATTGAACTTGGAATTAAGAGTACTCATGTTTTCTTTGCTCTAATTAATTTCCAAGGAATCAAAACTTGATCAATATATAAAGGACTCCATAGATGTATCATAGGCAAAGCTCAATAGGCTTTACCAAAAGAGTGTGAAATAACACTTATCTCTATTTTATGAAATAACTCGAATGAGTGGAATGAATGGTCAGAACCACTTACCAGGGAAAGGAAGATTTTTGGTCTGTCCTTATTTCTATTAATATTTTTGCTTCTTAGAAAGGATGGAAGTGTTTAAAAAAAATTCTAAAAATTATCCTAAATTAAAAATATATATATATTTGCTTATGTTTTATTTTTTTTAATATATGTTTAGTTTTAGTAATATTTTTTTTTTTCCAAAAAAAAGCATTTAGTTTTTGGTATTTTTTATATAAAAATATATATTTTGATTTTATAAAAATGGATTTTAAACATTCCATTCGTGCTAAATTTGTGATTTTATGATAGAAGTTCAAATTATATTTAGAAAAGTAACTTAATGCCATGTGTTGTGTCACTAAGATGGGTATTATACATCTCTTCCTTGGTAAGTTATAGAATGTGCTTGGGTTTTCTTAATGCAATAAAATTAATTCTACTCTACATTATATCTTGAGATGTTCAACTTGCACCTAATAAAAAATAAAGTTAAAATTGGTTTCCTTTGTCCTTTATAGATTTTTGTCCCCATTAATCTTGGTCTTAATAGATTAATTGTCTTATGCTGGCCATGAGGGGTCAACTCCATTAATTGCATGCTTTTTAGTTTTTTGTTAGTGACATTTCTTAGGATTCATAACATGTTATTTAATTTATGAAAATGTGTTATTTTCCATATTATTGTTAAATATTAATATTAAATATGTTGGTTTTGAGCATGGTTTAGAAAAAAGTCCCAAAAGGTTTATAAATTGTATTTTATAATGTAATGATTCATCACTTTATGAAATTGTTTTGGATATTTTTTTTAATGATTCATTGATTGATGAAATTTTTATGGATATTTTTTTTAGTATATTAACTTGTATGCAATAAATTCAAAAGTCACCTCTTTTTGATATTTTCATTGGTCAATTTCCCTTAAGGCCATCAAGTTCACCATTTGGTCCCAAGTTAAGGAAATATAGGAGTCATGAAGTGGCATTGTATTAGCTTGTTCACAACATCATATTCGAATTGATAGATAATGTCCTATGCACAACTTAGATGTGTAACTTAACTCAATTTTCATTACATATCCATTTGGTTGTTCATATCCACTTGAAATGTTATGAGTAGATTTGTATATGTAGATTACTTCAATAATACAAATCATATACATCCAATCATACATATTCACCATGAAATCAAGGCACTTGTTCATCCATCCAATCTTATTCACCATTAAATCAAGTCACTTGTTCATACACCCAATCTTGTCCAACAACATTAAGTAACTCGTAATATTTTCATAACTCATATATATTCATGTCTCGAAGAATTGTTAGATGAGTGTATAATCCAAAACAGTACCAAACATCAATCTAGTCAAAGCACATCAATCAAGAAAATTAGGTAATTAACAAATCTAGAATGCACTCAATTATTAGTATAAATTACAATGAAATAAAAGGCATTACAATACTAAAAAAAGATATTAACTTTATCAACATACAATATTAACCCTCTCATAATATGATTATTTTATAAAAAATAACATGACATTATTAAAACATGTATATTAACCATTTTTAAATAATTTTAAATTATTTCAAATTTAATAAAAATAATATTTATGGGGATAATAGTATGAATATGAATAATGAGCATTGGATCAATTATAATATGTACATGATATGCAAATATTACATTAAAAGTTAACATAAAACATCTATCTAGATGATGAAAATATAAAATTTAAAGTAAATACAATGTCATTAAATCAAAATATTTAGCACTTACTATAAAATCACAAATTTTATCACAACTAGACAAAAGAAAAGTGTTATATCTTTTTTATAGCTTCGATTAAATACAACTTATAAAGAAGTTATAGAATATCAAATTTCAAATTTACATTATTGTTCAAGCATATATTGTTAAAATGATAATACAATTGGTTTCAACATTTCTTAAATATTGTTCAAATCAATCACTTCATCAATAACTACAATTATTTATTGCTAGTTATATCTATCTTTGTGGAAGAGAAACTCTCTCCATAAAATGTTGTAATTTGTAATGATTTTTAAAATTCTAGGAAATCGGAATGTTGTAATTCGTAGCGCATGTTCAAATTCTAGAAATTTGTGAAGTAATGTTGGTGTTTAATAAAATGTGCATATATTGATTGTTGAAAATATTATATGCTATATAAATGTTGACATATTTATAAATATGTGATTTTAGGATGCTTTATAATTTGTTATTGCTCCAGGTAAAAGGGGAAATGTTTACTTAAAGAATGTGATGCATGCTTGGTAGTAAAAATTTACCTAAAAAGAAGTTAATGAGTATGAGTGGACAATGACATTGTTTATTCCTCCATATTTTGAATCGATAAGGAATTTAAAATGTATAAAACACCAAACTCCTGTAGAGAGAGATATTGTTACAGTTAAGTGATATTTAACTACATAGTTACACAGTTAATGGAAGTACAATACCATTATGCTATAATACAAAACCACAAAAAAATATATATATATATATATATATATTTTTCCACCAAGATAGTCCAACTAGAATTCTTTAACAATTATAAGTACTAAATTATGCAGTAAGATAAGGGAATGATTATATATATATATATATATATATATATATATATATATATATATATATATATATATATATATATATATATATATATATATATATATCCACCATGACAGTCCAACCAAAATTCTTTGACACTTATAAGTACTAAGAGATGCAGAAAGATAAGGGAATGGTAATAAATATCATGCTACCAATAAAAAGAAATCACAATGACGACAAAATATTTCTTTAAATCATGAAGGAAAAAAATAATTATAGAAATATTCACAACAGTGAGAAAGATCGGGGAAAAGTCTTTTATATCGACAACGACCTTGATTCACTTTCCTACGTTTGTTTACATAGATGCTAAATGAAGACTAGTATAGTAAAAGTAGACGAAAAATCCCAAGGAAAGCATAGACACCATGAATCATATTTCAATAAAATTGTTGTATATTGAGGTATAATAAATGAGAAATTGTTACAATACAAAGACAAGTGAAATCACTGCTAAGTTCTGAGGTGGCCAATGAGGGTGTAATTAACCCGAAATATAAAAGCAGTAGTTTATAAAGCCTCCTTCCAATTGAAGGAGGTAGAAAAAATTCATTAAAATGATAAGGAACCCTAAATACATCAATCTTCAGGCCCTGCAAATTGAAACATGCCAAAGAAAGGAGGCATGCTGGCCTATGATAATATAACTAGAGTCAAAGTGTTAAAAACTTCCAACTGTGAAAACTTGAAAAAGCTTCCTACAGGGCTACCCAAATCACTAACAGTACCTACAATGAAAGTGGATTACCCAGTTAGGGTTTAGAAAGTGAAACCAGTCTAAAATATAACTGCTAGTGTGATATAGAACTCTAAACAAAAGAAAAAATATAATAAACCTTTACCTTTAGAGACACTGACTAGTTTACCAAAAAATATCCCCAACTGATCTGCACAAGAAAAATCCCATGAAATTAGGTGTGAGGTTATTGCCAAAGATTGTTAATAGGAAAAACATAAATTAGAGAAAAAAAGAGGAGAACCCATTTCTTATCCAGAGACACCGAGTCAAATGGGTAAGAATTAGTTACCATCATATTTTTTCTTCATACAAATGCTCTTTATATCAACTATATACATGAATTTCCAATGTTAGTATGGGTAGAGAGAACTACCCAGGAGCGTTATATGCCATAGCAACCTTGATTTCATCTGGTGATGGTCCTCTATGCATCTAAGAAATCAACGTGAGTAGAAGAAATTCAAAATTGAAAAACGAAACTAGTAGAAAAGAAAGGCCAAGGCTCACCTTCATGGCTGACAACACTCGAAGGAGCAAATTGATAGATAATGTCCTATGCACAACTTAGATGTGTAACTTAACTCAATTTTCATTAAATATCCATTTGGTTCTTGATATCCACTCGGAATGTTATGATTAGATTTATATATGTAGATTACTTCAATAATACAAATCATATATATTCACCATCAAATCAAGGCACTTGTTCATCCACCCAATCTTATTCACCATTAAATCAAGTCACTTGTTCATACACCCAATCTTGTCCAGTAACATTAAGTAACTCATAATACGTTCATGACTCATATATATTCATGTCACGAAGAATTATTACATGATTGCATAATCCAAAAGAGTACCAAACATCAATCTAGTCAAAGCGCATCAATCAAGAAAATTAAGTAATTAACAAATTTAGAATGCACTCAATTATTAGTATAAATTACAATGAAAAGAAAGGCATTACAATACTAAGAAAGGATATTAACTTTATTAACATACAATATTGAGACTCTCATAATATTATTATTTTATAAAAAATAACATGACATTATCAAAACATGTATATTAACTATTTTTTAACAATTTTAAATTATTTCAAATTTAATAAAAATAATATTTATGGGGATAACAATATGAATATTAATAATGAGCATTGGATCGATTATAATATGTAAATTATATGCAAATATTACATTAAAAGTTAACATAAGACGTCTATCTAAATGATGAATGTATAAAATTTAATGTAAAGACAATGTCATTAAATCAAAATACTTAGCACTTATTATAAAATCACAAATTTTATCACAACTAGACAAAAGAAAAGTGTTATAGTTTTTTATAGCTTCGGTTAAATACAATTTATAAAGAAGTTATAGAATATCAAAGTTCAAATATACATTATTGTTAAAGCATATATTGTTCAAATGATAATACAATTGGTTTCAATGTTTCCATAATATTGTTCAAATCAATAATTTCATGGATAACTATGAGAAAACTCTTTAACATTTCATTTTACAAATTTTCAATACTAAAATAACCATACAAATGTTTTATATAATTGCTCCCTCTCACTCATGTTACATTATTCGTACAAAATACAAAATCTTCACTCATGAAAAAATTATAATTTTTAATTCACTAATATCATTATTATTCATCCATCCACATGTCCCTTCCATAAATGATTCAAATTTCTAGAAACATATATTATTATTTCATCTCTCAACAAATTTTCCATTTTTCAAAGTTTCCTACATTTCTAACATTCTGGATTAATTTTAAATTTAGAAAAAATGTAAGATAGTATATTAAATTTATACTAATACATATTGTTAATGTCTAACTTCCATTTCAAATTCCACGTAGAAATCAAATATATTTTTACCTTGTATGCTCACCCTTATCAAATGCATGTAATTATCCTTGTAGCAATATCGCTTTCATAAATTTTCTCAATCATAATGCTATTTTGAATGGGATGCACATAAAGGATATCTTTCTTGATATGTTGAATTTGCGTCAATATTACTATTTATACCAATATAATTAGTATCAATGGTGAGGTTAGGATGATACATTGAAGTAGACATTTTAATGGTAGGAAGAAAACCAATATAACATGGAAAATTTCTATGTTATATATGTTCCATTTGAGAGGCTCATGGTCATTGAGGTTTGAGGGATTGCATGTAGCTATAACATGCACCTTAGTTATACCTTGTGAGTTACATCATATGGCTTTCCTCGTGAAAATGTATAATTTATCTATCATGTATCAACCTCTCTTTACAACAATTACACATGTCTAAGATCAATTAGAAATTCTATACACAGAGAGAGAGAGAGAGAGAGATTTACATGTAAACATCAAATAGCTTATTTTCCAAGAAGTTTTATATCATATTAGCATGTTCACAACATCATATTGAAATTGATGGATAATTTCCTATGCACAATATAGGTTTGTATCCTACCTCACTTTACATTACATATACATTTGGTTGTTCATATCTACTTGAGAGATCATTAATATATTTGTAAAAGTAGATTACCTTAACAGCGCAAATCATATATATACACCATCAAATCAAGTCACATGTTCATACACCCAATAAAACTATCCAACAACTTTATGTAACTCTTGATATGTTCATGATTCATATATATTCATTACATGATGAAAATATAGATGACTTTACCATCCCAAAGTGTACCAAACATCAGTATAGTAAAATCAAATCAATCAAGAGTGTTACGTAATTAACAAATATAAAAAGCACTCAATTATTATTGTAAATTACAATGAAAAGAGAGACATTACAATACTAAAAAATGATATTAAATTTATCAATATACAATCTTAATACTCTCAAAATATGATCATTTTATCAGAAATAACATGTAAATATTAAAGATATATATTATTCATTGTGTACAGCCCTCCATCTCTCCCACTATCTCTATCTTCCCTCTATCCCCCACAACTCTCTCTCTCTTTCTCTCCCTCTCCCTCTCCCTCTGTCACACACACACACACACACACACATGCATGCTCACTCTCTCTCTTTCTTGTTCTTCTCTCTCCCCAAATCTCTCTCTCTTCCCTCTCTACCTCTCGCTCTTCATACTTCTCTTTCTCTACCCCATGAATCTATCTCTCTCTTAATATCTACCTCTCACTTATTAACTCTCTCTTTATCCATTTACTCCTCTCTCTTTCATTCCCTCTCTTTATCCTTCTTTGTCTCTCCACCCTCACTCCAATCCATTCATTTCCATATCTATCCCTCCCTCCCTTCCTTATTCCGTCCTTTTCAACAACCTCCCAGCTCTATCCCTCTCTCCCTTCCTCACTTCCTACATCTAAAAGATTCTAGACATAAAATAATGTGCATGCATTTTAAAATACTCACTCATTCTTGAAAGTATGTGCCTTTTGGAAACTTCCCACAAATTGTTGAAAGCTAACTCATTATTTTTAGAAAGTACACATTCTTGAAAACATGCCAAAGCATTTGAAAATGTGCACATGTTCTTGGAAATCCAAATTTTCATGTATGTGAGGTGATTTGGGGAGCACTAAGTCTATCATATTATGAACATGTGCTTATTTTTAATATTTCTCTCATGTTCCTACATTAGTGAATTCATGTTGGCCTCGTTGCCACTTTTAATGCCATTGTTAGCTTGCAAGCACCCTCATAATAGATTAAAATAATGTCGGGAACTACAACAGAGTTATTTAGTCTTGTAATGCACCCTAAATATGTCACTAACCATTTAAAATGATGTTAATATGAATTAGAGCGTAGTGGCATGATTAGTATTGGAATCCAAAGTTTTATCATCCATGTTAAACAAGAAAAATGGAATATATAGAAAACACAAAATTAGACTGATAAAAGCATGATTTGGACAAGAGTCTTGACCGATGGGTTGGCATATGTGTTACTATAGTATACTATATCTATTAGTTCATTTACTAAACTACACCATCAACCCTTCTATAACATCAACCTATCTACTTTGTTTACACTCTTTCTTAGTCACTTCCAAGCCACATTCATTTATTGTGGAGTTAATTTGACTTAGACAAATGTGGTAATAAAGGAGCATTTGATTGGCAATCCTCCTTAGCTAGGTGATAATGGGGTGTGATAAGGTGTGATTCACGTGGAAACACTTCAGTCTATCTTCTACAATTACATGGTCATCTAACTAAAGGAAGACTTGATCCTTTATAGTTTCAAAATAATAAATGGATGAGAAATCAACATCCATATTTCAATGAGCTTTTGTATCATCATAAAAAAAGTTATAGACATCATTATTCACGGCATGCACATTCAAATCTATAAGAATTTAAGAAACATTATAGTAAACATATCTCATCTTCATAGTGATTGAACAAAATTAAGTGATGGAGATGGGATTTCCATCTTCACAGAGAGGAAAATATGGGTGGACCATTGCTCCATGTATAACTATGAAGATGGTCTCATTGACACAATTAAGTCATCCATGTATATTGTCATTTTTAACAATTATTTCACTCACTGCAACAAGGTGAGGTTCAATATTTCAATCACAGATCATGTTTTAATTAATTAATTCATTTCAATTCACTCTAATTTATTTGTTCTCTTATAGATTGACAATGATAAGATAATTAGGTGGGTATGCTTCATTCCCATTGTTGGTGTTAATGTTGGGTCACATTAACAATTTCCATGAAGATATAATTATGTGGGTAACAACAACCATTTTGGTGAAGGTATTGAGCCTCAAAAGACAAGGTGAATATTATTTACTATTTGTTCTACCATTTGATATATATTTTTTCATTTGTTGTGAAAGAAAATTATTATTAGTATTATTGTTTTTACATTAATTTGTGAATTACATGAATGTAGGTGTTGGTCTAGATAGATATATGTAATTAAAATAGTTAAAATTCATGGAAAGGGTATGCCATCCATGGAAGTTAAAACCCCACTATTTTCATTTAATCCAATTTGAAACACTAATGAAATTAAATAGAATTGAAACTAGGAACAAAAAAGTGGTGTGGTGCTTAGGTATGCATATCACATGAGCTTTTGAGATATGAAATTGTATATATTTTTAAACCAAATATGTTGGCCCTCACAGAATACATCACTAGGAATGCAAGCATGCACTCATCTAAGAAAAAGAATCAATGTTGACTACAACTTCTTACCCACTATCATGGTTGAATTAAAGCACCCCGAATATTATTATTATTTTCAAAATTGACTTCATCTCCTATTAGTTCTCATTTCCATTTTTATGCTTTTTTGTAAATTGAAGTACTTATATTTCATTTGAGAAAAAAAAGGATTACAAAGCTTGACATTCAGAACCATTGCTCCATGTATAACTATGAAGATGGTCTCATTGACACAATCAAGTCATCCATGTATATTGTCATTTTTAACAATTATTTCACTCACTGCAACAAGGTGAGGTTCAATATTTCAATCATAAACCATGTTTTAATTAATTAATTAATTTCAATTCACTCTAATTTATTTGTTCTCTTATATATTGACAATGATAAGATAATTAGGTTGGTATGCTTCTTTCCCATTGTTGGTGTTAATGTTGGGTTATAGTGACAATTTCCATGATGATATAATTATGTGGGTAACAACAACCATTTTGGTGAAGGTATTGGGCATCAAAAGACAAGGTGAATATTATTTACTATTTACTCTACCATTTTCTATATATTTTTGCATTTGTTGTGAAAGAAAATTATTATTAGTATAATTATTTTTACATTAAATTGTGAATTACATGAATGTAGGTGTTGGTTTGGACAGATATATGTAATTAAAATAGCTAAACTTCATGGAAAGCGTATGCCATCCATGGAAGTTCAAGCCCCACTATTTTCATCTAATCTAATTGAAAACACTAATGAAATTAAATAGAATTGAAACTAGGAACAAAAAAGTGGTGTGGTGCTTAGGTATGCATATCACATGAGCTTTCGAGATATGAAATTGTATATAGTTTTACACCAAATATGTTGGCCCTCATAGAATGCATCACTAGGAATGCAAGCATGCACTCATTTAGGAAAATGAATCAATGTTGACTACAACTTCTTACGCACTATCATGGTTGAATTAAAGCACCCCGAATATTATTATTATTTTCAAAATTGACTTCATCTCCTATTAGTTCTCATTTCCATTTTTATGCTTTTTTGTAAATTGAAGTACTTATATTTCATTTGAAAAAAAAAGATTACAAAGCTTGACATTCAGAACCATTGCTCCATGTATAACTATGAAGATGGTCTCATTGACACAATCAAGTCATCCATGTATATTGTCATTTTTAACAATTATTTCACTCACTGCAACAAGGTGAGGTTCAATATTTCAATCATAAACCATGTTTTAATTAATTAATTCATTTCAATTCACTCTAATTTATTTGTTCTCTTATATATTGACAATGATAAGATAATTAGGTTGGTATGCTTCTTTCCCATTGTTGGTGTTAATGCTGGGTTATAGTGACAATTTCCATGATGATATAATTATGTGGGTAACAACAACCATTTTGGTGAAGGTATTGGGCATCAAAAGACAAGGTGAATATTATTTACTATTTACTCTACCATTTTCTATATATTTTTGCATTTGTTGTGAAAGAAAATTATTATTAGTATAATTATTTTTACATTAAATTGTGAATTACATGAATGTAGGTGTTGGTTTGGACAGATATATGTAATTAAAATTGCCAAAATTCATGGAAAGGGTATGCCATCCATGGAAGTTCAAGCCCCACTATTTTCATCTAATCCAATTGAAAACACTAATGAAATTAAATAGAATTGAAACTAGGAACAAAAAAGTGGTGTGGTGCTGAGGTATGCATATCACATGAGCTTTTGAGATATGAAATTGCATACAATTTTACACCAAATATGTTGGCCTTGATAGAATACATCACTAGGAATGCAAGCATGCACTCATGTAAGAAAAAAAATCAATCTTGACTGCAACTTCTTACCCACTATCATGGTTGAATTCAAGCACCCCAAAATATTATTATTATTTTCAAAATTGACTTCGTCTCCTTTTAGTTCTCATTTCCATTTTTTCTTTTTGTTTTTTTAATTGAAGTACTTATATTTCATCTGAAAAAAGAGAGATTACAAAGCTTGACATTCATATCCATCCAATAACCATAATAACCCATAAACCCAATAATTATTATGGTTATTGGGATGGCCTTAATTCTGATATTCTCCATATCATAAGGAAAATCGTATTTGATCCAGAATTAGTCACCAAAATAAAAACCCCACAGCTGTGGAATCGATTGATTTCAGAGTATCTCATTAAGTGGAAGAGCTTGCCAATTGAAGATTCAACATGGGAGGATGGAAATTTTATACAGAAGCATATGGAACTACTCAAGCATTGGTGACAACACGTTTTTGAAGGTGAGGGGCATGATAGGTCCCTATAGTACTGGTATATTCCCCTTGTTGTTATTTTTCCCTATTGTTACTGTTGTGCCTTTACATTACTATTGCTATGTAGGCTCTAATTATATTGTGACCACTTAGATTCCTATATATACCAAGGAGGTCTTATGATTTGTATCATCCATGAATGTTTTATTTATGTAATGTAAAGGAGCTTTCCCCCTTGAAGAGTCTACATCATATTCGAATTGATAGATAATGTCCTATGCACAACTTAGATGTGTAACTTAACTCAATTTTCATTACATATCAATTTGGTTGTTCATATCCACTTGAAATGTTATGAGTAGATTTGTATATGTAGATTACTTCAATAATACAAATCATATACATCCAATCATACATATTCACCATCAACTCAAGTCACTTGTTCATCCACCCAATCTTATTCACCATTAAATCAAGTCACTTTTTCATACACCCGGTCTTGTCCAACAACATTAAGTAACCCATAATATGTTCATGACTCATATATATTCATGTCACGAAGAATTATTAGATGAGTGTATAATCCAAAAGATTACCAAACATCAATCTAGTCAAAGCACATCAATCAAGAAAATTAGGTAATTAACAAATCTAGAATGCACTCAATTATTAGTATAAATTACAAAGAAACGAAAGGCATTACAATACTAAAAAATATATATTAACTTTATCAACATACAATATTGACACTATGATAATATGATTATTTTATAAAAAATAACATAACATTATTAAAACATGTTTATTAACTATTTTTAAGGAATTTTAAATTATTTCAAATTTAATAAAAATAATCTTTATGGGGATAACAATATGAATATGAATAATGAGCATTGGATCAATTATAATATGTACATGATATGCAAATATTACATTAAAAGTTAACACAAAAATCTATATAAATGATGAATATATAAAAGTTAAAGTAAATATAATGTCATTAAATCAAAATATTTGGCACTTATTATAAAATCACAAATTTTATCACAACTAGACAAAAGAAAAGTATTATAGTTTTTTTATAGCTTCGATTAAATACAACTTATAAAGAAGTTATAGAATATCAAAGTTCAAATTTACATTATTGTTAAAGCATATATTGTTAAAATGATAATACAATTGGTTTCAACTTTTCGTAAATATTGTTCAAATCAATCATTTCATCAACAACTACAATTATTTATTGCTAGTTATATTTATCTTTGTGGAAGAGAAACTCTCTCCATAAAATGTTGTAATTTGTAGTGATTATTCAAATTCTAGGAAATTGGAATGTTGTAATTTGTAGTGCGTGTTCAAAGTCTTGAAAATTGTGAAGTAATATTGGTGTTTAATAAAATGTGCATATATTGAATGTTGAAAATGTTATATTCTATATAAATAATGACATATTTATAAATATGTGAATTTAGGATGCTTTATAATTTGTTATTGCTCCACGTAAAAGGGGAAACGTTAACTTAAGGAATGTGATGCATGCTTGGCCATAAACATCTATCTAAAAAGAAGTTAATGAGTATGAGTGGACAATGAATATAGTTTATTCCTCCATATTTTGAATCGATAAAGAATCTAAAATATATAAAACACCATACTCCTGTAGAGAGAGATATTGTTACAGTTAAGTGATATTTAACTACATAGTTACACAGTACCGTTATGCTATAATACAAAACCCCACAAATATATATATATATATATATATATATATATATCCACGAAGACAGTCGAACTAGAATTCTTTAACAATTATAAGTAAGATAAGGTAATGATAATCAATCTATATATATATATATATATTTCCATCATGACAGTCCAACCAAAATTATTTGACACTTATAAGTAGTAAATGATGCAGTAAGACAAGGGAATGGTAATCAATATCGTGCTACCAATAAAAAGAAATCACAATGACGACAAAATATTTCTTTAAATCACGAAGGAACAAAAAAAAATATAGAAATATTCACGACATTGAGAAAGATCAGTGCAAAGGCTTTTATATCCACAATGACCTTGATTCACTTTCCTACGTATGTTTACATAGTATGCTAAATGAAGATTAGTATAGTAAAAGTAGACGAGAAATCCCAAGGAAAGTACAAACACCATGAATCATATTTTAATAAAATTGTTGTAAATTGAGGTATAATAAATGAGAAATTGTTACACTACAAAGACAAGTGAAATCACTGCTAAGTTCCGAGGTGGCCAAAGATGGTGTAATTAACCCAAAATATACAAGCAGTAGTGTATCAAGCCTCCTTCCAATTTAAGGAGGTAGAAAAAAGTCATTAAAATGATAAAGAACCCTAAATACATCAATCTTCAAGCCGTGTAAATTGAAGCATGCGAAAGAAAGGAGGCATGCTGGCCTACGATAATTTAACTGGAGTCAAAGTGTTAAAAACTTCCAACTGTGAAAAGTTGAAAAATCTTCCTACTGGGCTACCCAAATCACTAACAATACCTACAATGAAAGTGGATTACCCAGTTAGGGTTTAGAAAGTGAAACCAGTCGGAAATATAACCGCTAGTGTGATATAGAACTCTAAACAAAAGAAAAAATGTAATAAACATTTACCTTCAGAGGCACTAACCAGCTTACCAAAAAATCTCCCCAACTGATCTGTACAAATCAACGATGGTCCTCTATGTACCTAAGAAATCAACGCGAGTAGAAGAAATTCAAAATTGAAAAACGAAACTAGTATAGAAGAAAGGTCAAGGCTCACCTTGATGGTTGACAACACCCGGAGGACCAAATAGATAGATAATGTCCTATGGACAACTTAGACGTGTAACTTAAGTCAATTTTCATTACATATCCATTTGATTCTTCATATCGACTTCAAATGTTATGAGTAGATTTGTATATGTAGATTACTTCAACAATACAAATCATATACATCCAATCATATATATTCACCATCAAATCAAGGCACTTATTCATCCACCCAATCTTATTCACCATTAAATCAAGTCACTTATTCATATACCCAATCTTGTCCAACAACATTAAGTAACTCATAATATGTTCATGACTCATATATATTCATGTCACGAAGAATTATTAGATGATTGTATAATCCAAAAGAGTACCAAGCATCAATCTAGTCAAAGCACATCAATCAAGAAAATTAAGTAATTAACAAATTTAGAATGCACTCAATTATTAGTATAAATTACAATGAAACGAAAGGCATTACAATAGTAAAAAACTATATTCTTTATCAACATACAATATGGACACTCTCATAATATGATTATTTTATAAAAAGTAACATGACATTATTAAATCATGTATATTAACTATTTTTAAAGAATTTTAAATTATTTCAAATTTAATAAAAGTAGTATTTATCGGGATAACAATATGAATATGAATAATGAGCATTGGATCAATTATAATATGTACATGATATGCAAATCTTACATTAAAAGTTATCATAAAAACTCTATCTAAATGATGAATGTATAAAATCTAAATTAAAGACCATGTCATTAAATCAAAATATTTAGCACTTATTATAAAATCACAAGTTTTATCACAACTATACAAAACAAAAGTGTTATATTTCTTTTATAGCTTCGATTAAATACAATTTATAAAAAAATTATAGAATTTCAAAGTTCAAATTTACATTATTGTTAAAGCATATATTGTTAAAATGATAATATAGTTGGTTTCAATGTTTCCTAAATATTGTTCAAATCAATAATTTCATGGATAACTATGAGAAAACTCTTTAACATTTTATTTTACAAATTTTCAATATTAAAATAACCATATAAATGTTTTATATAATCGCTCTCTCTCATTCCTGTTACATTATTCATACAAAATACAAAATCTTCACTTATGCAAAAATTCTAATTGTTAATTCACTAATATCATTATTATTCATCCATCCACATGTCCCTTCCATAAATAATTCTAATTTCTAAAAACATATATTATTATTTCCTCTATCAACAAATTTTCCATTATCCAAAGTTTCCTACATTTCTAACATTCTGGATTATTTTTAAATTTAGAAAAAAATTAAGATAGTATATTAAATTTACACTGATACATATTGTTAATGTCTAACTTCCATTTCAAATTCCACATAGAAATCAAATATATTTTTACCTTGTATGCTTACCCTTATCAAACGCATGCAATTATCCTTGTAACAATATACTTTCATAAATTTTCTCATTCATAATGCTATTTTGAATGGGATGCAGATAAAGGATATCTTTCTTGATATATTGAATTTGTGTCAATATTACTATTTATACGAATATAATTAGTATCAATGGTGAGGTTAGGATCATACATTGAAGTAGACATTTTCATGGTAGGAAGAAAACCAATATAACATGGAAAATTTCTATGTTATATATGTTCCACTTGAGAGGCTCATGGTCATTGAGGTTTGAGGATTGCATGTAGCTATAACAGACACCTTAGTTATACCTTGTGCGTTACTTCATATGGCTTGCCTCATGAAAATGTACAATTTCTCTATCATGTATCAACCTCTCCTTACAACAATTACACATGTTTAAGATTAATTTACATTTTCCAAGAACTTTTAAATCATATTAGCACGTTCACAACATCATATTGAAATTGATGGATAATTTCCAATGCACAACATAGGTTTGTAGCTTACCTCACTTTACATTACATATACATGTGGTTGTTCATATCTACTTGAGAGATCATTAATATATTTGTAAAAGTAGATTACCTTAATAGCGTAAATCATATATATACACCATCATATCAAGTGACATGTTCGTACACCCAATAAAGCTATCCAAAGAAATTATATAACTCTTGATATGTTCATGATTCATGTATATTCATGACATGATGAAAATATAGATGACTGTACCATCCCAAACAGTACCAAACATCAGTATAGTAAAATCAAATCAATCAAGAGAGTTACGTAATTAACAAATATAAAAAGTACTCAATTATTATTGTAAAATACAATGAAAAGAGAGACATTACAATACTAAAAAATGATATTAACTTTATCAATATACAATATTAATACTCTCAAAATATGATCATTTTATCAGAAATAACATGAAAATATTAAAAGATATATATTATCCATTGTGTAGAGCCCTCCATCTCTACCCCTATCTCTCTCTCCCCTCTATCCCCCACAACTCTCTCTCTCTTTCTTTCCCTCTCTCTTTGTCACACACACACACACACACACACACACACACACACACACATGCTCACTCTCTCTCTCTTTCATGTTCTTCTCTCTCCCCTAATCTCTCTCTCTTCCCTCTCTGCCTCTCACTCTTCATACTTCTCTTTCTCTACCCCATGAATCTCTCTCTCTCTTAATATCTACCTCTCACTCATTAACTCTCTCTTTATCCATTTACTCCTCTCTCTTTCATTCCCTCTCTTTATTCTTCTTTGTCTCTCCACCATCACTCACATCCATTCATTTCCATATCTATCCCTCCCTCCCTTCCTCATTCCCTCCTTTTCAACAACCCTCCAGCTCTATCCCTCTCTCCCTTCCTTGCTCCCTACATCTAAAAGATTCTAGACATAAAAGAATGTGCATGCTTTTGAAAATACCCACTCATTCTTGAAAGTATGTGTCTTTTGGAAATTTCCCACATTTTTGAAAGATAACTCATTATTTTTAGAAAGTACACGTTCTTGAAAGCATGCACAAGCATTTGAAAATGTGAATGTCTTCTTGAAAATCCAAATTTTCATGTATGTGAGGTGATTTGGGGAGAACTAAGTCTATCATATTATGAACATGTGCGTATTTTTAAGATTTCTCTCATGTTCTTATGGGGTTGAGATCTTGGGGTTAACCAAAATCCCAATTCCATTAAAAATCGATCCTGAGGCCTGTGGGTTATGGCCCACAAAGCCTTATCGGAAGCGTTCTAAAACATAGATCTTCATTAAATGTCGAACATCCCTTTATTACATTAAACAACATTTGAATGCTTTTTAAAATAACCACCACAATATTACAAAATACCAAAGTTCCAATCTGACTGATCGGAGATCGGAACTGGACAGGATTGAATGGTATTTTAATTATGGTCGATTCTACAACGCCGATACTGACTTCGGACATGATTCTTTACAAATTTAGTTGATAACACTTCGCATCCGGTTTTGTTGATTTACGAGGTGATGTAACCATCTCTCCTACTCCGATTTGATTCCATATACTCCATTTCTCACAGTGATCCAATGGATCCTGTGCACTACATTTTATCTACCTGCAATCCAAAATCGATCTTCCATTCATCGACGTTGGACGTTTACCAGCTCCACGCATCCACAACGCCTCTTCATTGACACTCAATGCTATTCAACAATCTTTGCCACTCCATACGATGGTATTCATAATACGCAATCGATCTCTATACAATACGCTATTACAATTTCCCTAGGCTGTTCATATAAACTTCGCCTTCACAGAACAATCACATATAATAGTTAAGAAATATATAGATTGTCATCGACCCTAAAATGATCGATGTCGATTGACAAGCTCACGACACGAAATTAACCCAATTTTAAAACACACATAAACGTACACAACATACACTAAACCCAGTTTTCATATATTATACAAAATGGTTACAGGCTAAGGCGTTTCAGCCTTGGAAACAAGCTCAAATTCGATTACATCTTGCTCACTCACAATTGCCTATCTATTATTCTATATCCTACGCACTCTATCCTATCTATTACTCTATATCCTACGCACTCTATCTCTGTCACATATATATACAAGAAGTGTTAGATTGGAAGGATCGATCAGATCTTCTCCTTGTTTTTCTCCAACAAAAGACTTCCATAACGCATGCACGACAGATAACAATAGTAAGTCGTATCCATCTTATCCGCTTTAAATCTGTTTTAAAGAAGATTTTCCTATTTTTCTCCCTCCGTTCAGCTATGTTGTCCACTTCCTCCTCTTCGCTACGCTTGGATTCCTCCCTTTCTTTAAGGGTGCTGGATGCTCCTGCATCAGACTCCCGAGGCACAAAAATTTATGACCTCCTGGTCATATGCTTCTCCTTGTACTTAGCAATTCTACCCACTTCATATCTTCAGTGGAACTGCCTTCATGGTCTTCTGTGAGCTGCAACCAAACCTCTGCAGTAACAGTCTTCCTCTGCTACACGATACCTCACCAAGCTTCCTCCTGAGCTTAGTCTTTTGGCATCCTTCAGGTTCTCTCTTCTGGAACCATATGAGCACTCCATGCTCTAGGTTTGTTGCGATCTTCTCACCTTCGGCTGTCGTTCTCTGTGCGACAGTAAGACCACAAACTCTCCAGCTTAACCAACTGTACCTCCTGCTTCTTCTTCTTTCTCTCTGGAATCCTTCTCCTCGCAGGAAACTTTCCCTGCTATGATACCAAATGATGGGGTTGAGACATTGGGGTTAACCAAAATCCCAATTCCATTAAAAATCAATCCTGAGGCCTATGGGTTATGGCCCACAAAGCCTTATCAGAAGCATTCTAAAACATAGATCTTCATTAAATGTCGAACATCCCTTTATTACATAAAACAACGTTTGAATGTTTTTTAAAATAACCACCACAATATTACAAAATACGAAAGTTCCAATATGACTGATCGGAGATCGGAACTCGACAGGATTGAATGGTATTTTAATTATGGTCGATTCTATAGCGCCGATACTGACTTTGGACCCGATTCTTTACAAATTTAGTTGATAACACTTCGCATCCAGTTTTGTTGATTTACGATGTGATGTAACCATCTCTCCTACTCTGATTTGATTCCATATACTCCATTTCTCACAGTGATCCAATGGATCCTGTGCACTACATTTTATCTACTTGCAATCCGCAATCAATCTTCCATTCATCGACATTGAACGTTTACCAGCTCCATGCATACACATCGCCTCTTCATTGACACTCAACACTATTCAACAATCTCTACCACTCCATACGATGGTATTCATAATACGCAATCGGTCTCTATACAATACGCTATTACAATTTCCCTAGGCTGTTCATATAAACTTCACCTTCACAGAACAATCACATAGAATAGTTAAGCAATATATAGATCGCCATCGACCCTGAAATGATCGATGTCAATTGACAAGCTCACGACACAAAATTAACCCAATTTTAAAACACATATAAACGTACAAAACGTACACTAAACCCAGTTTTCATATATTATACAAAACGGTTACAAGCTAAGGCGTTTCAGCCTTAGAAACAAGCTCAAATTCGATTACATCTTGCTCGCTCACAATTGCCTATCTATTATTCTATATCCTACGCACTCTATCTCTATCACATATATATAAAAGAAGTGTTAGATTGGAAGGATCGATCAGATCCTCTCCTTGTTTTTCTCCAACAAAATACTTCCATAACGCATGCACGGAAGATAACAATAGTAAGTCGTATCCATCTTATCCACTTTAAATCTGTTTTAAAGAAGATTTTCCTATTTTTCTCCCTCCATTCAGCTATGTTGTCCACGTCCTCCTCTTCCCTCCACTTGGATTCCTCCCTTTCATTAAGGGTGTTGGATGCTCCTGCATCATGTTCCTACATTAGTGAATTCATGATGGCCTCATTGCCACTTTCTAGGCCATCATTACCATGCAAGCACCCTCATAATAGATTAAAATAATTTCAGGAACTACAACAGAGGAATTTAGTCTTATAATGCACCCTAAATATGTCACTAACTATTTAAAATGGTGTTAATATGAATTAGAGCATAGTGGCATGATTAGTATTGGAATCCAAAGTTTTATCAACCATGTTAAACAAGAAAAATGGAATATATAGAAAACAAAAAATTAGACTCATAAACGCATGATTTGGACAAGAGTATAGACCCATGGGTTGGCATATGTGTTACTATAGTCTACTAAATCTATTAGTTGATTTACTAAACTACACCATCAACCCTTCTATAACATCAACCTATCTACTTGGTTTACACTCTTTTTTAGTCACTTTTAAAACACATTCATTTATTGTGGAGTTAATTTCACTCAGAAAAATGTGGTAATAAAGGAGAATTTGATTGGTAATCCTCCTTAGCTAGGTGATAGTGGGGTGTCATAAGGTGTGATTCACGTGGAGACACTCTAGTCTATCTTCTACAATTACATGGTCATCTAACTAAAGGAAGACTTGATCCTTTAGAGTTTCAAAATAATCAATGGATGAGAAATCGAAATCCATATTTCAATGAGCTTTTGTATCATCATAAAAAAATGTTATAGACATCATTATTCAGGGCCTGAACATTCAAAGTTTTAAGCATTTAAGAAACATTATAGCAATCATATCTCATCTTCATAGTGGTTGAACAAAATTAAGTGATGGAGATGGGATTTCCATCTTCACAGGGAGGCAAATATGGGTGGACCGTTGCTCCATGTATAACTATGAAGATGGTCTCATTGACACAATTAAGTCATCCATGTATATTGTCATTTTTAACAATTATTTCACTCACTGCAAGAAGGTGAGGTTCAATATTTCAATCACAGACCATGTTTTAATTAATTAACTCATTGCAATTCACTCTAATTTATTTGTTCTCTTATATATTGACAATGATAAGATAATTAGGTTGGTATGCCCTTTTCCCATTGTTGGTGTTAATGTTGGGTCATACTGACAACTTCCATGATGATATAATTATGCAGGTAACAACAACCATTTTGGTGAAGGTATTGAGCATCAAAAGATAAGGTGAATATTATTTACTATTTGTTCTACCATTTGCCATATATTTTTGCATTTCTTGTCAAAGAAAATTATTATTATTATTATTATTTTTACATTAAATTGTGAATTACATGAATGTAGGTGTTGGTTTGAACAAATATATATAATTAAAATAGCTAAAATTCAAGTGTATGCAATCCCTGGAAGTTCAAACCCCACTATTTTCATTTAATCCAATTGAAAACACTAATGAAAATAAATAGAATTGAAACTAGGAACAAAAAAGTGGTGTGGTGCTTAGGTATGCATATCACATGAGCTTTTGAGATATGAAATTTCATATAGTTTTACACCAAATATGTTGGCCCTTATAGAATACATCACTAGGAATGCAAGCATGCACTCATATAAGAAAAATAATCAATGTTGACTACAACTTCTTACCCACTATCACGATTGAATTAAAGCACCCCCAAATATTATTATTATTTTCAAAATTGACTTTGTCTCCTTTTAGTTCTCATTTCCATTTTTTTCCTTTTTTGTAAATTGAAGGACTTATATTTCATCTAAAAAAAAAGATTAAAATCTTGACATTTAGATCAATCCAATAACCATAATAACCCATAAACCTAATCACAATAAAGCAAGTGTTATGCAACCAACTCACAAAACATAATAATAGATACATCAACGACTTAAAAATTATCCTCTTCGAGGGGGAAATCTCCTTTACATTACATAAATAAAACATTCATGGATGATACAAATGATAATACCTCCTTGGTATATATAGGAGTCTAAGGGGTCACAATATAATCAGAGCCTACATAACAATAATAATGTAAGGGCACAACAATAACAATAGTGGGTTTCTATGGGTCACAACAATAACAATAAGGGGAATACGCTAGTATTATAGGGACCTATCATGCCCCTAACCTTCAAAAAAGTGTTCTCACCAATGCTTGAGTAGTTCCATATACTTCTGTATAAAATTCCCATCCTCCCGTGTTGAATCTTCAACATGTAAGCTCTTCCACTTAATGAGATACTCTGAAATTAATCGATTCCGTAGTTGTGGGGTTCTTATTTTGGTGATTAATTCTGGATCAAATATGATTTTCCTTCTTATATGGAGAATATCATAATTAAGTCCATCCCAATAACCATAATAACCCACAAACTTCTGAATATCAGAATTAAGGCCATCCCAAAAAAATCCTTCTCCACCTTATGGTAAGTTTTTAAAAATCCTGAGTACCCTGCTAAGTGGGAGGTGTGCAATTGTAAAAGAACATTCTTCTTGAGATGGAATTCTTACAAAGATATAAGTGATCTTTGTACCATAATGAATCATTTTTCCAGCTAAATGTATCAAATGTACCGAGATCTTACTACATCTTTTGAATGAGTACCCATACCTCTTCGTCATTCTTCCATTCATCCCTTGCTTCGATTATCCAATTAGGTTGGATAATAGAAATGACACAAGGAAATGCTTTGACATCCTCATTCTTTCTTTAGAGTGCATCTGCAACAACATTTTGCTTCCCTTTCTTGCAAATGATTTCAAAGTCGTAACCCAACATCTTTGTGACCCATTTTTGCTGCTATGTTGAAGATAGTCTTCGTTCCAAAAAGTATTTAAGGCTATAATGATTTTTTTTTGCCTTGAAGTGTCTTCCCATTAGGTATGGTCTCCATTGCTCTAGTGCATGTAGTATTTCCGACATATCCTTCTCATAAATAGGTTTATGTAAATACTTTCCTTTTACTATATGACTTCCAAAACAAATGGGTCTTCCTTGTTCCATTAAGAAAACACCAGTTTCATTTCCTGAGGCATCACACTCCACAATAAATGTTTTTTTGAAGTAAAGCATAGCTAAGACTGGTGCTTGTCACATTGTCTCTTTAAGATGTTAAAAGGCCTTCGTTGCTTCTGGAGTCTAAGAAAATGCATCTTTCTTCAGTAATGCTATTAGAGGTGCTTCTATTCTCCCATAATTATTAAAAAAATTTCTATAATACCCTATCAACCCGAGAAGTCCTCAAAGATTCTTTCTAGTCATTGGGATTTTTCATTCCTTATTGGCTTTAATTTTGTTACGGTCTACCTTAACACCCTCATGAGATACAATGCGACTCAAATATTCCACCTCCTATACTCGAAATAAACATTTGGATGTTTTTGCATATAATTGTTTGTCCTCCAATAGTTTGAGCACCCTGAAAACATGTTTAACATGATCCTTCCAAGACTTGTTGTAGATTAGTATATCATCAAAAGATACTAAATTTTTTTTTATAAGGAATGATTTGAAAATGGAATTCATCAAACCTTGAAATGTCGAAGGTGCATGAGTAAGGCAAAAAGGCATGACCAAAAATTCATAATGACCCTCATGAGTTATGAATTTTCTTTTTGAAATATCTTTAGTCTTCATTCTAATTTGATGATATCCTTAACGAAGATCCAACTTGGTGAAGTAAATTGAAATATGTAATTCATCCAACAATTCATCAATGATAGGAATGCGAAATTTATCTTTAATAGTGAGTTTGTTGAGATCCCTATAATATGGACAAATATGCCATGATCCACACTTCTTGTGCACCAATACTTCTGAAGCAGAGTAAGAACTTTGACAAGGTTCAATTATACCAACCTCTAGTATTTCTGCAACCATGCGTTCAATTTCACTCTTTTGGGCATAGGGATATATGTAAGGTTTTTGGTTTGGAGGAACATTTCATGGAATCAAATTAATAGCATGATCATTTTGGAGTCTCAAATACCTTCCAATGATTGTCCAAGACTTTTTAGAGATCTGGGGAAATAGATGATTTTGATCTTTGAACCTCTAGTGAGCATAATTGTGCAATTAGGCCTCATTGTTATTTATTAAAAATATTTTTCATGCCATTATATTTTATTATATTTCTTGGTTTCCCCATGATACCCCTTAATTCAACTTCCTTTCCTTCCCAAAAAAATAAAGAAAAGTTCTTGAAAATTAAAAGCTATCGTGCCCAAGTTACATTTACATGCTATGCATCTTTACTTGAAAGTTATGTCAAAGCAGGATAATCCACAAAGGTGACTGACAGGAAGATGGAGCGAAGGGAGCCGAGTTCAAGGCATTGGCGAGGGTTTCTGAAGCATTAGGGTTAACAACAGAGAGGCAGAAACAGAAGCAACAACAGAGATAAGGGTAGGGGACGAGCACCCTGCGTGAAACCAAGCCAACAATAGCACAAAAGAGAGAAGGGTAGGTTCCTAAATCAAGGAGGAACTGAAAGGGGCCATGGCAGGGGATCCAGGGAGGGGAGAGACCCCCTCCTACAAAAACGTAACGGCGGGAGAAGAAATTGGAAGCGAACTACGAAGAGAATCAAAGGAAGACAATGGGGATGTGCCGGTGATGGAAACCAATGGAAAACAAGATTAGGAGGCAGATGCCTTTCCAGAGCCCTGAAAAAGCCGAGGTTTGTGATCCCAAACAACAAACTTGAAGAGTATAGATGCTACATGAGGGACCACGCCCTAATATGTAAGTTTGTGGGATTCTGGCCGGCTGAAAAAAGACCTGGCGAAGTGGATGCAACAAAGATGATAACCGAAAGGAAATATAGATCTGAAGTTGGGGGCAAAGGGCTTTTTTACAGTGATATTTGCTAATCTAGAGGACAAGGAAAGAACCTTTGAAGGGGGTCCATATTTCATGAATAACGCTGGTTTATTCATGAGGCACTAGGAAGACTGTTACAATCCAGACCAAGAAAAGATGTTGGCAACACCCATCTGGGTTAGATTGTTTGGTTTACCAATAGAGTTTTGGGACCCCGAGATTCTAGAAGGAATAGGCAATACAATAGGGTCATTTGTCAAAGTAGCAGAGACCACAAAGAGAGGGAGATACACATCCTATGCTAGGATATGTGTATACATGAACATATCAGAACCCCTGCCGGAGTACATAGAGTTAGAATACCATGATGAAGTATGGCAGCAACCGATGGATTACGAACATATACCCTTCAGGTGTAGAAGGTGCCATGAATATGGCCATCTCTTTAAACAATGCCCACTGAACATTGCAGAGGAAACATCAAGGAAAGAAGAAGTAGAAAGGAGAAGGACAGAAGACACAGAAGGAGTGGAGGAGGGTTTCCAGGAAATCCCAATAAAAAGAAGACCCGGGAAAGAAACGACAAGAAGGCCACAAACCGCCAAAACAATGCCAGTAGAATGTCAAAACAAGTTCAATGTCCTCCAGGAAGAAGAAGGAGAGATGGAAAAAGAAGAAAGCGCAGAAGAACCTATGGATTCTACCAAAGATACAAAGGAGACAGACTCAAACCAAGGAAACATGGAAAAAGAAGGGATAGAGGGGAACACAGATATGTCAATAGAACAGTCGCAGATGGAGATTGACCCTCAAAAGGACAGTGGAAATGATGAGGAGCGAGTAATGAAAAGGCTGTTACAGGACTGGAAGAACTTAGATGAGAGGTTCATCCCGGAGGAGCAAAAACAGTTATACAAAGAGATGTTCCAGAAATACAAGGAGAAGAAGGGAACCCTTCTGGCAAGTCAACTGGAACAAACAGGAACACAAGGAACATAGAGTATGGGAATGGGTAGTTCTGGCAAAGGAGGTAGGAAAAGAGGAAGATGGCCAATGAGCGAAACCACTTAGGTGGTAGGGGAAACTCTGGTAAATTTAGGTAGAGTCATACCTCTCTCAGATGTATTTCAACAACCATCCAAAAATTTATAAATGATTATCACAAGCTGGAACATTAGAGTTCTCAACAGTAAAGGAAAACAGAGGTATCTGAAGGATAGGGTGAAGAAAGACAAACCCAGTATAATGATAATCCAAGAGATGAAGATCATCTCTCAAAAATTAGAAGAGATAATGAGAAAATATAAGATACACTATGAGGTCATGGGTCAAGATGTGACAGGCATGGCTGGAGGACTGGCAATCCTGTGGAACCCGGAGGAGGTGCAATTCAAAAATTGGGTCAGCCTCCCCCGAATCCTCTCAGGTTCATTCAGAATGATAGGGTCTTTTGAGTGGATACTCATCACCTGAGTCTATGGCCCACACATCCCAAGGGAATGCAAAAATTTCCTTAAAAACATGCAAACTATCCGCAGGATCTTCCCTGGGATTCCGTGGATTGTAGGAGGAGACTTTAATATGATTAAAACCTTAGGAGAAGAGAGAGGAGGAATAAGTAGACCGGACCAAGACATGGAGGCTTTCAGCGAAATGATAACAGGGCAAGGATTTGTAGATATTCCGACGACAAATGGGGTTCATACTTGGAACAATAGAAGGGGAGGCATAAATCAAATAGCATCCAGACTAGATAGATTCTTAGTATTAGAACGGATCTTAAATATTGATGTATTCGTAGAGGCAATGATTCTACCTGCCATGGGTTCTGACCATTGGCCTATTAGATTGGAGATAGATATTAAGAAGAACCCCTACAAATGCCCATTCAGGTTTGAGGCCTTCTGGCTCAGGAATAAGCAGTTCATGCCGAAGGTAGAGGAATGGTGGACTCAGAGTCAACAAAGAGGGAGATGTAAGATGCATACCTTTCAGCTAAAGATCAAGGAACTCAAAGGAAAAATAAAAAAATGGAACAAGGAAGAGTTTGGGAACATTTTATTGGAGAAGCAGAGATTCGAACGGAAAATGGAAGAGCTACAACAGAAAATTATAGCAGGAGGACGAAATGAGGAGAAGAGTAGAGAAGAAGGAATATTGATTAGTCAATTAGAGGAATGGAGAGAACAAGAAAAAATTCTATGGAGACAAAAGTCTAGGATAAACTGGCTTCGCGACGGAGAAAGGAACACAAAGTTCTTCCACCAAGCCATGGTTCAACACAGGGAAAGGAACAGAATCTTCTCTATTATAAACGAAGAAGGGCAAATAATAACATAACATGAAGGAATTGAACAGGTATTAGTTGAGTATCACAAAGATTTGCTGACAGATCCACGAGCCAATAGAGATGAGGCAATAGGAAGGATCTGCAATGAAATTCCTAAGATAATAACTGAAGACCAAAATAAAGCTTTAATGAGGGCAGAAATGCTAGAAGAAGTGGAGGAAATAGTAAAAGGAATGAAGAAAAATAAAGCCCCAGGACTAGATGGATTTACGACGGAATTTTATCAAGCAGGCTGGCATTTCTTGGGACAAGATATTCTGGAGGTGGTAGAGGAGTCTCGTAGACAGCAAAAGGTATGGCTAAGTCACAACTCTACCCTATTTAATCTTATTCCTAAATCGGCTAAATCTGAGAACGCCCAAGGTTTTCGCCCAATAGCCCTTTGTAATGTAATTTATAAAATTATTGCTACCTTGATGGCTAAAAGACTGAAGCCAATCCTTTCTAACATAATCTCCCTGGAACAAATTAGTTTTGTGGAGTGGAGACAAATCCTAGATTGTCTGGTAGTAGCCCAGGAAGTGATCCATTCTCTAAAACAAAAAAAGGAGAGAGGAATGATGATAAAGCTGGATCTGTCAAAAGCCTACGACCGCCTAAACTGGAACTTCCTCAAGGAAACTCTCAGGGCATTTGGTTTTAGCAACAGATGGATAGACTGGATTTACAACATGATATCAATGCCTAACTTCTCTATTCTGCTGAATGGGACACCAACTATGACTTTTAATGCCACTAGAGGATTAAGACAGGGCAATCCCTTATCTCCCTTCTTGTTCATTATGGCGGTAGATGGTCTGGGAAGATACTTCAAAAAAGAGATGAGGGAAAGAAAGATCAAGGGGCTAAGGTTATGGGGAAACAACTTGCCTATCACCCACCAGCAGTTCGTAGATGACATCATGCTCTTCTGTGAGGTCTCCCTAAAGGAAGTGAAGAGAGTAAAAAGGATTTTGGATCTGTTTATGGAAGCCTCGGGGATGGAAATTAATAAAGACAAATCATGCACATTTATCTTTAACACCCCAGAGCCGATCAAAGCCCACTTGACCAGAACGTTGGGCTTTAGATCTGGAGAGATACCAACAAAGTATCTGGGAAATCAACTAGCTCTAAACCCTATAAGAATAGCAAACTAGCAACAAACAATAGAAAAACTCAAGAACAGACTTGAGAATTGGTCCTTTCAATCGCTAAATATAGCAAGAAGACTTTTGCTCCTGAAATCAATTCTCCAGGCCATTCCAATATATCCTCTATCAGTGATGGTAGCCCCCAAAGGAGCTTGCACAAGAATGAAGGAAATTTTTGGAAAATTCATATGGAGAGGACCCAAACAACAAAAAAAATGGGCCCTAGTGTCGTGGAAGGGTATATCCAAACAAAAAGATAAAGGAGGACTTGGTCTCAGTGACCCAGGCATTTTAAACCAAGTTCTAGGGGCAAAGCTATGGTGGAGCTGGATGAGGGGAGGAAACGACATATGGAAACAAATATGTACTTAAAAATATAACATGCCCTCAACAACAGAAGGTATCCTTAGAGTGGAAGAAGTCCCAAAATGATCTTCAATCTGGGACCTAGCAAGCTAGAACAGAGATATTATAAGCAAATATGCCTTCTGGGAAATCAAGAATGGAAGTATAGATGAATTCTAGGAGTAGGCCTGGCAACAAAGGGATAGAATGGTTGATATTCAAGTTCTGCAAAACACTTATCAAAAGGCAGTAATGGAGGGATTAAAGTTTGTTAAAGATTACTGGAAAAAAGAGGAGGTGGATGAGACCTGGCAAATCTGGAGGAAACCTGAAGAATGGGATGATAATATTGATCAAGACCAGAAAGAGATACTGATAAAAGAGATGGAATCAAGAAGAATTAAAAATAGAATGGGACCAGATATTCTCAGATGGGGAAAATCTACAAGAGGGACCTTTACAGTCAAAGAAGCTTACTATTTAGCCACTTGACAAGAAGGAGAAGAGGAAGCCTTAGATTGGAAACAAATATGGAGGAATAAGTGGTGGCCGAAAGTAATAGTCTTTGCATGGCTAGTAGGGAAAGGAAGAATCCTAACGTGGGACAAGTTACAGAAAAGAGGCTTCCAGGGTCCTCCCAGATGCAGCCTATGTAAAAATGAGAATGAGACTCAGGAACACCTCCTGAACTCCTTCCCCTTTGCCCAGCATCAGTGGGATGAGGTCAGGAACCTCTTTGGAAAATCTAATAGGGACCCTATGGATAAAAAGTAGACCATATTTCAATGGGGAAAGGATCAATTTTCATGCTCGGTAGTAAGGAGAACCTAGAGTTTAGCTGTAGGTTTCATCATCTGGCTTCTGTGGAAAGAGCGAAATCAAAGGATATTCCAGGACAAAAACAATCCATCAGAAAAGATCTGGGAAAAAACACAAAAATTAATAAGAGAAACTATTCTAGCTGAGACCTGGGAGGAGGATGATTGGAAGATGACTCCTGATGAGGGACGAATCTTAGCCAACCTTAATATAGATTACAACATGATGTATCGCTAGAAGGAAAGACACCAAAGACCGTAGATACAGATCCATGCGCAGTTCAGATATCCAGAGGAAAACTTCATTAAATTGAATTTTTATGGGGCTTCCAAAGGAAACCCAGGACCTGCAAGTTTTGGTGGTATCTTCAGAGACAATAAGGGACGCACCAGATGGGTGTACGCAGACAGAGGAGGCATAATGACCAACAACAAAGTAGAGATGATGGCTATATACCAAGGTATTAAAATAGCAATAAGAAATGGATACATGAACCTGGAGATCGAAGGTGACTCGTAGATAGTAAATGAAATGCTTAGTAATCTCAACAATGGGAGGAATTGGGAACAGGTTGCTAAGAGCTGGAGGACAGTAGGGATAATTCAAGACTTGGCAAACATACTGAAACGTATTGAATACAAAATTATTAGTCATGTTATGTGAGAAGGAAATAAAGCAGCAGACTTCCTGGCAAATTGGGGATGCAAAGAATAGGAAGGAAAGGTGGATAACATCTAGCCAATAGTCATGAACAAACCTGGATGGGAGTTTGTCAACCTAGTAATCACTCAGGATATTAATGAATCCACAGATTGATAAAAAGAAGTACCAAGGATCCCCGATTGGGGTGAATAAGGTGGCGAAACAACCCAGAATAGGACAATCAAATGCAGAAAAGGAGGAGCGGAAGGGGGAAAGGGAGACCTTTGGAGGACATGCAACCAGAAGATGCAGACATTAGAGAAAAGAAAGCCAGAGGGAGAGGAGAGGAAGGCTGCCTGGGAACCCCCTCAAGCACAATTGGTTAGGGAAGTAAGGTAAAGGAGGGCAACAAGGTTGGCACAGGACATGGAAGGGGTCATAAAGGAAAAGGGAGAAGACGTCAGGCTAGAAACCAGGAGCAGAGCTTCCCTCCACTGATAGGAAAAAGACGAGGTAGGAGGACGATGAAGCGACAGGTTCATTATGCGGAGAGGGCGTATAGTGAAGAAATGAATGCGGATATTAGGAAGATAATCCACCAGTTGGAGGAGGAGGTGACTCAGGAACAGTCAGAAACTGAAATGGAAGACTGGGAGTATCTGTTGCCGGACCCAGGAAATACTAGGGGACGCATGTCCCTATACAAGTAAGCTCTCCATGTGTATTGGGTAATGAAGAGGCAGCTAGCAAAAGCTATGGAACAGGTGGCTATGGAGATGGCAGAATTGGCCCAAGGCATCCCAAACCTGAAGAAAGAGATGAACAATCTCCAAATTACCCTTCTGATGCAGGATAGTAAGCTTGATGAGATACAACAACAGTTAAAGAAGCTTATTCTCGAAGCAAAGGAGGAAGATTATTAGCCGGGCGCCATGGCAGACTGATTTTTCAAGATATGTTAATCGTCTCCTTAGTTAGGAAGCTGAGAGCCTGCTCTCCCTTTTGTTATATTTTATAATGCAGATAGGAAATAATGATAGTCTCTTTGAATGTGTAGTTTACTTAGCATGGACAAGTAGACTAAGTAAATTTTGTTTCTGGATGGCAATTAAAAACTTAAGATGGCCAACAGACCCGGTTTCCCTTCGGGGCGGGTTGAGGCCATTGTATGTCTGTACAGGCTTTAACTTGATTTAATATGAATGGTACCATGTTAGATTACAAAAAGAGAAGAAGCTATCATGCCCAAAGATTATAACCATTAGACTCCTAGTGCAACATCAGCACCACCCTTTGGAATGGAAAGAATTAGACTATTAAATACATATTCCCCCATGTTTAGCTTCATATTATGGCACTTTCAAGAGAAAATTATAGTTACTTCATTCACATCCATCACTTGAAACTCTGGTGTTAGACATAAAATGCAATTCAATTCCTTGGCTATCTTACAATGAATAAAATTATGATTACTACCTCAATCAATCACCATTATTACCTGTTTCTTCTTGATCTATCCTTCTATATTGAGAGTTTGAGGAGTGGTAACTCTTTCCATTGCATTGCAAGATATGGTCTTATTCATATCTTCTTTCTCTGGGGTTGGTTCTTGGTGTATATCTTCCTCTTTTGATATTTCTTGTTCCTTTTCTTCCTCCTCTTCACAATCTATGTAGAATAATTCCTTCTCAACACACTTATTAACTTTAGTGTATTTGCTATCACACCTGTAACAAAGCCCTTTTTCTCTTTTTTTCCTCCAATTTTTTTGGCATCAACCTTGTAGGTTGTGGAAGTCTAGGAGCAACAACACTTCCATCTTTATAGTTGTGAGTTGTAGACTTTGTTGTTTCCATAATTTTTCTTTCAGCTTTTCTTTCCACCCTGAATTCCTTCTCCAATGAATTGTGTTCCCAAAGGAGAACCTCATGTTGTATTTTATCCTTCAAAGTACCTATGAAGACATCAATCCTATGCTCCTCTGGAATATCAGTTGCCCTAATATTCAATTTTTGGAAGTCCTCAATGTTCTCTGCCATTGAACCCTTTTATTTGAGATTTATCAATTGGCTAAAAAAGATGTTTCTCTTTGTATCCTCATAATGTTCTATCATTTCATCTGTAAAAATTAACCAAGTGAAAAGTGGTTTACAAGAACAAATCAATTGATACCATACAAACTGATTGGGTTCTTAATATAATGATGCAATGTGTACCTTTTGTGTGTGTTTCACATCATGGAGATCAAAATATTTCTCCATTTGTAGTATCCATGTTATTGAATCCTTGTCATGGAGTCTCTAGAATAATAAATTGTCAAGGATTACCTTATCCCCACTCGGAAACCTTTCTTCTAGCAACTTTGCCAAAGCTTCCCTCAACCCATCTATGTTGGCATTCATCATTGCTTCCATGTCTGATTTTAAACTATCATTCAAAACTCACATGTCCCTTTTTATACCATCTATCTTAACTACCCTCGCACCTTTTATATCATCCATCTTAACATTCATTATGGCTTCTAACTCATTTTTTGTTCATTTTTGTGGGAGTGAACTATGTTGCACTTGGTCTCGTAAATTTGACATATCATGTTGCATTTCTTCGTTCTTTGTGCGTCATATAAGAGATTTATAATTGCTTACTAGGTGTGTCCACATTTTCATTTCGAGGCATTTTCAAATCAAATAATGATATTTTTTCTTCACTATGCCCTTTGAATCACTTCAAACTGAATTTTCAAACAAAATTTATGCAAAATTTAAAAGAATACACACTTTTTTGTTTCTTTTTAGGAGCTCGACATTAAAACTATTGTATCTTTAATTTAAGATCTTCAAAATTTAAACATTAGTCATGTGTTATCCCTCTGAGTCTTTTTTCCAACCCCACAAGTCAGACCGAGATTGGATTCTGCAAGAAAGCGTTATGCCCAATCTGCCACGATGACCTAATTATAGACTAGTTCAGTAGAGTGAACTTGTATGGAGAGCCACATGTCAATGTTTCGAACTTCGACCTTGAAAATGATACCAAAAAAACTATAGTCTATGGAATTTCAGTCACTTTTTATGAAATTCAAATCCAATGCTCAAAGAGAAGGTTATGAAAATATTCCTTAGGTCACTTATTTGAGACGGAATTTTGGAGCCTGCAAAAACCCTAACTTCCTCTGATCATATGTCGGAAAATATAGTGAACCAAGGTCTGAAACTCGTACTTGACATTCAAAAATATTTCAGCTCCATATAGTTACAATTTCATCTTCCGAAGCCTCGTAGAAAAAAAGCTATAGAGAAAATGCCAAACTGTCATGTTTGAAGAAATAAAACCCTAGAATCTAATTCTTTGATACCAAATGTTATGTAACGAGCTCATAAAACAAAAGAAAATATAGATCAACGACTTAAAAATTAACCTCTTTGACGGTGAAACATCCTTTACATTACATAAATGAATAATTCTTGGATGATACTATTGACACCTAATCATCAAGATTGGGTGAATAACTAAAATTGATGTAAATAAATAATGGAGAATATGAATAGTCACTGGGAGATGAAATGAACAGTCTCTCCCTCATGTATATAATAAACACCAACCCAAATGAAATATATGAATTGCATTGAGGAGTTACTGCCTAGCCTGACATGGTATCAGAGCCAACTCCTTTTTTTGGCGTCTCCTTCTAGTCTTGTAACTCCCTTCTCCCATTTTCTTGCAGTCTATCCACTACCCCCTGTGGAGTCTGTCTGCTGCCCCTCCACCGTCACTGCTGCAAATCTCTGACATTATCTGCGCCCTCTGCGCTCCCTAGGCTATGCATAATTGTCCTTTCTATGCTCTTTGGGCTCTCCGCCATCTTCTCTCCTAACAGTTGACACGTCCCTCAGGGCAGGAATTGCGGAGGCTACGGGTTTCGATATAGTGAATGGGATTGATACGAAAACCCTTTTGATTGCCATCAAATTCTCGTTGTGATTCGAAGGATTGCTCAAATATCTCTCGGCAATTCATTGAACACTGGTGCTCTTGCTTTGCCATTTGAGTTCAAGTTTTGGACGCAGTTTTTTGGCAGCTTTCATGAACGAGTGCTCCACGGGCTTATCTCAAGAACTGAATAGTAATTTCCAGTTCTACAACAACTAGATGGAAGAGCTGTGCCATACCCTGGCTTGGAATGCTGTGATAAGGGTTAGAAATTTTAATGGTGCGGGAACTGAGCTATCTAGTGCCTCCATTGATTCTTCGCTTCCCTTCCACAGCCCGCAGTTGAGAAATCTCAGCGCTTTCAGAAGACTCATCACTATCATGTGAGATTGCCAGGGGCTTCTCTTGGCTTATTACATTGAATGTGTTGTTTATCTTGGCTTATATTTACACTGCTTCGACAGCTCTTATATTCTCGTTGCCCATACATTTACACTCACCATATGCATATACTACTCCATATTATGTTGAATGTATTACGTTGAATGTGTTGGATGTCTTCACATTGGTATTTTATTGCTGAGCTCCTGCCTTGATCCACGGTATTTGATTGGGACACTATTTTATTGTTGTGATCCACGGTATTTTATTCAAAGGTCTTCCATTGTATTTTTCGCTACGTTGTCTAATGTTAAGCACTATATATACCTCAGTTGAATGCACTGTCTAGTTGAATACATTGTAAACTTTTGTGTATTTACACTATCCAGTTCAGAGCGTTGTCCAGTTAAATGCACTATACAGTTTTGAGTATTTACAATCTTGCGTATTGACATTTGAATTTGCTGTCTAGTCATATCAGAATTATATTTTTTCCCATTAGGAGTAAAATTTTTCCGCAGAAGTTTTTGTTATAGTATGCATTCAATCATATCCATTATGAGAATAGTTCTCACTGGAAAGGAGAACTATCCTGAGTGGTCCTGAATGATAAAACACACCCTCATTTTCAATGAGTTGTAGAAAGGAGTGTGCATTGGAGACGGAGACAAAGAGCCAGAACAACCTAACTCAGACAAAGAGCTCGCCATTTGGGAAAATAAGAACAACAAAGCTTATGCATTAATCGCAGCATCTATAAATGAATAGGTGAGTCACCATATTTCGCCATTTTCAACAACTTTTGAACACTTACAAAAGCTAAAAGAACTCTATGACTCACATTCTGCACTTGAAGTTGTTCAACTCATGATTAAACTCTTCACTCTTGAATTATTAAATAATGATCCTCTTTCTCTTGCATCTAAAGTAAAATCTATAATGCATGATATCAAATCCACTAAGGTTGAATTGGATATTCCTCTTATCGCTTTTCTCAAGGAACTTTATCCTACTTACTCCAATTATCTCGAGTCATTGCAAGCAAATTGACACCTCAAATATATTACCTTTGACTCTCTTATGAGAAAAATTGTTGAAAGAGAGGAAGATTTTGGAAAGAAGATAGCGCCTGAATCTTCTGAAGAGGTTGTGTGCCTTGCTCATAAAGAAAAGAATCCTGCTCAAGATTCTTCCAGAGGAAGAGGTGGTCAAAGAGGAAGAGGAATATATTTTAGAGGTAGGGGGGGCAGACACTGTCAAGGAGAAAAGGCAGATTTTCACTACATATGCTGCAAAAGAAATGGATCACATGATGCCTCTACATGCAAGTTACCATGGGAAAAAATTGAGCAGCAAAGAAACCAACAAAAATGTAAAATTAATGATACAGACAAAGGTAAAGCACCTGAATCCGCTCACTATGTTGTGGAAAAATGTAATATTGGAGGAAATGAAGATTTATTTAATGCTTCAATTGCTTATTGGAAAAATGATTGGTTGCTTGATTTAGGAGCAACTTGCCACATGACTCATAGAAAAGATTTTTTTGAAGGATTTACTGACAATGTTGATGGAGTAGTATACTTTGCAGACCAATCAAAAATCAAGACATCATGGCTTGGCACAATCAGGCTTAAATTTCCTAGTCATCCAGACTTTCTTCTGCATCATGTTCTATATCTTTCACAGCTGAAGAGAAACTTGCTGTCCTTGGTCCACATCTACCAGCAAGGTCACTCCATTCATATGTTTGATGGCAAGCTTGAGGTGAGAAAAGCATCTGACCACTCACTTTTCATGAGGGGAATAGAAGATGAAAGGCTTCTCAAGCTGTAAGCTACCTCTGCTCGTGCACAACATTTCTCATACAATTCTCATCATGAAGAATGTACACTTCCATCAAGTTTATTATGGCATGCTAGACTTGGACATTTGAACTATGACAACCTTCACTTGTTGAGGAAAAATGGTGTTGCTGGTTTGCCTACAATTCCTAAGAAATTTAAGTAATGTGATGCTTGCATTCTAGGAAAGCATAGCAAATAGTCTTTTCATGATTCACATTCAAGAGCACATAGAAAACTTGAACTCATTCATTCAGATTTATGTGGTCCAATGCCTGTTCCCTCTGCAAATGGAAATAAATATATGATGACATTTATTGATGACTGCACCAGAATATGCTGGGTTTATTTATTGAAGAACAAATCTAATGCTTTTCAAACATTCAAGAACTTTCATAAATGGATTGAAAATGATGCACAATCTCATATTGGGTCTATTCGCACTGATAATGGAAAAGAATACACATCAAATGAATTTGAAAACTATCTTTGCCAACATGGGATCAAAAATCAAACGACTGTACCTTATAATCCCCAAAAGAATGGTGTAGCTGAAAGAATGAATAGGTCAATCTTAAATATGGTACGCTCCATGCTCTTCTTCAAAAATGTAAAAATAATGTTTTGGGCTGATGCTGTTCTATGTGTTGCATATATAAAGAATAGTTGTCCATCTAATGCTATTAGAAACAAGACTTCATATGAAATGTGGTATGGGCATGTTCCTACAGTAAAGCATCTTAGGGTCTTTGGTTCCACCTTTTATGCCTTGATACCAAAGGTACATAGAAACAAACTTGGTGCAAGAAGTCGTAAGTGTATTCAAACACCTCAAAAGCATACCGTCTCTATGATGAAGTCAATTAAAAGTTTGTTGTATCTAGAGATGTATTTTCTCTTGAATCATCGAAAACTGACAATATTGTTGAGCGGCAACTTGATCGCTTGGATAGATTCACAAATGCAAAATCATTTCAATAATTTGATAATAAGATTCCACATCTTGAAGGGGGGATTCCTATACTAGATCAACATGTGGAATATTCTTCTGAGGAACTCTCTCCCCTGCATGAAACTCCAACAACAGATGATGCTTTAAGTGATGTGATTGATAGAATTGGGAGACTCAATCTTGATTCAGTCCCAACTCAATCAACAAAGCAGCCTGGACCATTTGAGAAAGGTCCCCCAAAGTGGCTGATAAAGACACTTGAAAGTGTTTATCCTGATGAGGTTGGAAACACAGGAACTAGAAATTCAAACCGGCAAAATGGAGGTGATGTAGATGACTCTAATTCACCTGTTGATATGGATGTTTTTTATGATTGTGAATTGAACTTGTCTATAGATTTTGAACCAACTTCTTTCAAAGAAGCTACTTGTCATGATGAGTGGAAAGAAAAGATGCAAAAGGAGTACGATGCCCTCATAAAGAATGACACTTGGAAGCTGGTTGATCCTCCATTAGGAACCAAACCAATTGGTTGCAAGTGGGTTTACAAGAACAAGTATAAAGTTGATGGCTCACTTGACAAGCACAAAGCCAACCTTGTGGCAAAAGGTTTTGCATAGAAGGAAGGGATCGATTATGAGGAGACCTTTTCCCCCACAGCAAAATGGGCTACCATATGGACACTCTTTTCCCTAGCAACTTAGAATGGTTGGAAAGTCCATCAAATGGATGTAAAAACTGCTTTCTTGAATGGAGATCTAAAATAGAATGTTTTTATGTCCTAGCCTAAAGGATTTACTGTGAAAGGACATGAACAAAAAGCATGAAAACTTGTGAAATCCTTGTATGGCCTTAAACAAGCACCGCGAGCCTGGTATGAAAAACCAACTGAGCATCTTCTAAAACTCAATTTCAAACATTATGATCTTGATGATGCAACTTTGTTTGTCAAGAAATTTGGCAAAATAGTTGTATATCTTGTGGTATATGTAGATGATCTTTTGATGTCAGGGAACAATGAAAGCTACATTGCATCTATAAAGAAGGAATTGGGGAAAAGTTTTGAAATGAATGATTTGGGCTATGTTCATTGAAGTAACTCAACAACCAAAGTCCATATTTCTTTCTCAAAAGAAGTACATTGAAGATCTGTTGAACAAGTTTGGCATGACAGAATGCAATCCTCTTACTACTCCAATGGAACAAAACTTAAAGCTCACATCTATTGAAGGAAAAGAATTTGAGGATGCAACAAAGTATAGACAGCTTAAAGGAAGTCTAAACTACCTAACTACTACTAGACTAGACATTTCATTTGTTGTTGGCATCCTCTCCAGGTTTATGCAAAAGCCTTATGAGGGACATTGGTCTGCTGAAAAAAGAGTTCTAAGGTACTTGAAGGGAACTCAAGACTTTGAAATCATGTATACACGGGTGGACGACTTTAGCTTGATTGGATACTCTGATTCAGACTTCGATGGAGACAAAGAAACTGGGGTATCTACTTTAGGATATGCTATGAGTGTTGGATCAGGAGCTGTCTCTTGGAGATCACACAAACAATCAGTTCTAGCAGATTTCACAATAGAAGCAGAATACGTGGCAGTAGCTGAGGCAACAAAAGTAATTGTGTGGCTCAGGAAAATTCTTGAAGATTTGCAAGTAAAAAAAGTACAATCAACTCCACTCATGATTGACAATACCTTTGCAATAAAGTTGGCCAAGAACCCAAAGTTCCATGATTGATCGAAGCACATCAATACTAAATATCATCTGATTCGACATCATGTTGGGGCCAAAACAATCCATATCCACCATTGTTCCACGAACGAGCAAATTGTAGACATCTTCACCAAAGCGCTTGGAAGAGAAAAGCTTGAAAGATTCAGAACAATGCTTGGACTCACGAACATCCCTTCAGATTAAGGGGGGAATGTTGACACCTAATCATCAAGATTGGGTGAATAACTATAATTGATGTAAATAAATAATGGAGAATATGAATAGTCACTGGGAGATGAAATGAATAGTCTGTTGGCATTATGACATAGGTTTGGTGCTATGACATAGGTGTTGTCCTTGATGGCAACTGACACAAATGACAAATCATAGTGCAGCAGGTCAGAAGCAAAGAATTGATGATCAGACTACAAAGAATTAAGAAACAAAAGTATATACGTAGGTTCACTCTATACCAAGCCGCGTATTTACATAGGTTCGCTATATACCAAGTAGTGTATACACGCAATTTCACTATATACAAAGGAATGTATATCATACACATGCATTTTCATGCAAGGAAAGGCACGTATATCGTACACATGCATTTTCACGCAAGGAAAGGCGCGTATATCGTACACATGCATTTTCACGCAAGGAAAGGCGCGTACATGTTGGAAAACTAAGTTTTGGGTCCATGGTATTTGGACCTATGGTTTTCGACCTTGGTATTGCGTCCGAAGTATTGAACCCAGGTATTGGGTCCATAGTATTGGTTCTAAATGGTTTTGTACCATGGTATTGAGTAAGGCCTAAGACTATAAAAGGGGAAGGAGATCATTGGGCAATAGTATTGATTCAAGCATTGAATATCTGATGAAGAGCAAGATCTAGAATACTGGTGATTAGGTAATTGTGCATAGCTGGATCTGAATCAAGGAGGAACCTGAGCACTAGAAGAAGGATAAGTTCTATTGATGGGTCAAGATCTTAAGGATTGAATAGTAGTATCTTTGTGTTATTTTGATCTGTTATATTTGACACATCACTTGATCTATAAATCTGATAATCTAGGTTTAACTGATGTCTAAATAAGTGAAAAGGGTAAATTATCTTTTATAGATCTGTACGGAGGTTCAGCACAGCAGAGGTGTGTATACATGTAGGTTCATTAATTCAAAACAATGTATACACAGGTTGGCCTTAATACATCAATGTATGCATGTAGGTTCTACATATTGACGTAGCGTACATCTCACGAAATATGTTTTAGCTACTTCTATTTACTGTTGCAGTATTCTAGGTTTAGGATTGGTTCTGGTTACTGTCACTGTATTTTGGTTACAGCTTTCTGAGAAGTGATTGGTTGATTTAGTATTAGTTTGTACAAAGGAGATTGGTTGATGCAGATATAATTGATGTTTGATTGATGTTATTCATGGATCCAGTCTGAAAATTTATGAAACGTGGTCCCTAGAAGAAAAGAGAAGGTTGTAGCCTTCTGCAGGTCAGCACCTACGTACTAGTACCTCAATTAGTACAAGAGCTAAGGGAGTTGTAGCTCCCTTCTAGGAGAAGCTGGAGAATGAGAGAAGGTTGTAGCCTTCTACAGGTAGCAGCCTGCGTACTAGTATAAGATTGCACCAGTACAAAATCATTGTAGAAAGAAGTTTCTAATTAAAAGAAGATGGAGACGAATTGCAGCAGGTGGTTTTCACCCACATTGGGTTTCCACCTTATATCTTGTGTTCTTATGTGTGACTGCCTGTTCTGTTTTACCATTCCTGGTTACTATTTATATGGTTTGATGCACAGATTAATGATCAACATCTGAAGAATAATTTGAATTACAAGTCTATTGGTTATACGCTGGTTTCCTTAACTGTAGTTGCATACATACGTGGTTTTCACTAACTGAAGTAGCATATACAAATCTGATTGTGAAATGAAAAATAATTGACCTGATAATACTGATTCACCCCCCCTCTCAGTATTGTTTCCAACAATTGGTATCAGAGCAGATCCTTCAGAAGAAGCTTGATTGCTTGAAGGAAGATTTATCATCATGAGTAACTACGAAAAAGAGGCATCTATCAGGCCACCAATTTTTGATGGGAGCAACTTCATCTATTAGAAGGTAAGAATCACAACCTATATTCAATCTCTTGGTACAAAAGTTTGGGATATCGTGGAAACAGGATACACATTTCCATCAGCAACTCCTACAGATACGGCTGATAAGAAGTAGTATGAAACAAATGCAAAGGCTATCAATACTCTATTAGGGAGTTTATCTCAATCAAAATTTATAAAGGTTATGCAGCTCAAAACCGTGAAAGAACTATGGGACAAGATCATTTTGAGCTATGAAGGAGATGATCAAGTAAAACGGGCAAAACTACAAACTCTCAGAATTCAGTATGAAAATCTCAGAATACACAACGATGAAAGTGTGGCTAACTATTTCTTACGTATAGATGAGATTGTTAATTGTATGAAAAACTTGGCTGAAGAAATAAAAGAAGTTACTTTGGTTGAAAAGGTTCTAAGATATTTGTCTTCTAAGTTTGAATCAAAAGTTTCTGCCATAGAAGAAAAGAAGAATCTATAGAGCATTACCATGTCAGAGCTGCACGGAATCCTAATTGCTTTCGAAATGAGAAAAGGTGGACCATTAGACAGGAGAGAAGCCACATTCAAAGTTTCAGGAAAAGGAGATTGTTATGAAACCAACTCAAGAAAAGATAGAAAAGATAGATCAACGCCTTAGAATTCAACCTCTTCGAGGGGGAAACCTCCTTTACATTACATAAATGAACAATTCTTGGATGATTCAAATGACAAAACCTCCTTTCTATATATAGGAGTCTAAGGAGTCACAATATAACCCAGCTGACCTAACAATAATAATATAAAGCCACAAAAATAACAATAGAGGGATTCTATGGGGCACAGTAATAACAATATGGGGATAATAGGGGCACAACAATATTAATAAGGGATGCAACTACAATAGTAATGGGGTAATCACTAGTATTATAGGGACCCAACATGCCCCTCTCCTTTAGAAAAGTGTTGTCCTCAATGCTTGAGTAGTTTTGGATGCTTCTGTATAAAATTCGCATCCTCCCATGTGGAATCTTCAGCGGATAAGTTCTTCCAAGTGATAAGAAACTCCAAAATTGATCGATTTCGTAGCTGTCGAGTTCTTGTTTCTACGACTACTTTCAGTTCCAATATAATTTTTCCTTCCTCATCAAGTTCTGGCAATATTGTTTGAACTGGGAGCTTGTCGCCTATAACCTTCTTTAAATATGAAACATGGAAAACTGGGTGCAATCGAGAAGCTGCAAGAAGCTCCAATTTGTATGCCTAGTACCAATCTTTTGCAACACCTTGTACGAACCATAATACTTTGGTGATAATTTATTATCCTTCTTAGCTGGCTTGAGGGACATTTGCTTATATGGTTGTAGCTGTAGGAATACCCAATCACCTACATCAAAACTTCTTTCGCTGTGATGTTGATCTTCCTGTTGTTTCATTCTATTTTCTGCCAACAAGAGGTTATCCTTTAAGAGTTGGAGGACTTGTTGTTGATGTTCGATGTGATGTTCCACTGCTTGAACCTTAGAATTTTCTCTTAAGTATGATGTGATGGATGGTGACTGATATCCATAAAGTGCCATAAATGGGGTCATTTTTGTTGCTATATGGAAGGAAGTGTTATACTACCATTCAGCCAAAGGCAACCATTTGACCCATTGTGTCTGTTTATCAGATACAAAGAAATGAAGATATCCTTCCAAACATTTTTTTACTATCTCAGTTTTCCCATCAGATTGAGGATGATAAGATGAGCTATGAGCTAACTGAGTACCAAGACAAGAAAATAATTATGTCCAAAAATTTCCAGTGAAAATGGGATCTTTGTCACTTACAATAATCTTTGGGTTTCCATGTAGCTTTTGAATTATTTCCATAAATGCAATAGAAATTGTACTGGATTTAAATGGATGTGATAATGCACAAAAGTGTGCATACTTGGTAAGTCTATCAACTACCACCATGATGACACTCTTTCCCTCAGACTTGGGTAAACCTGTGATAAAATCCATTGAAACCTCCTCCCAACGTTGGCTTGGAATGGATAAAGGTTGTAATAGACCCAGTGTCTTAATTGTTTCAACTTTATTTTGTTGGAAAACCAAACATTCCGCCACAAATTTTTGAATATCCGATTTAAGGCCATCCCAAAAAAATTCATTCTTAACCCTGTGGTAAGTTTTTAAAAATCCTGAGTGCCCTCCTAAGGGAGAAATGTGAAATTCCATAAGAATCTTTTGTTTTAGTTGGGAATTGTTACAGAGGTATAAGCGATCTTTGTACCATAAAGAATCATTTTGCCAGCTAATTGTATCAGACGTACTGGAATCTTGTTGTAACTTTTGAATAAGTGCCCACACTTCTTCATCATTCTTCCATTCCTCGCTTCATTTGTCCAATCTTGTCGGATAATAGAAATGGCGCACAACAATGCTTCCACATCCTCATCCTTTCTTGAGAGTGCATCTGCCACAACATTTTGCTTCCCTTTTTTGTAGATAATTTCAAAGTCATAACCCAACATCTTTGTGACCCACTTTTGTTGCTCTTCAGAGGATAATCTTTGTTCTAAAAAGTATTTAAGGCTATCGTGATCTGTTTTTACCTTGAAGTGTTTTCCCATTAGGTAGGGTCACCATTTCTTAAGTGCATGGAGTATTGCCAACATTTCCTTCTCATATATAGCTTTATGTAAAAAAATTCCCTTGATTGGAAGACTTTCAAAAGCAATGGGTCTTTCATCTTGCATTAGAACACCACCAATTCCATTTCCTAAAGCATCACATTCCACAATAAAGGTTTTTGTGAAGTCCGGTGTAGCTAAGACCCGTGCTTGGTACATTGCCTCTTTAAGATGTTCGAAGGCCTTTGTTGCTTCTGGAGTCCATGAAAATTCATCTTTCTTCAATAATGTTGTTAGAGGTGCTGCTATTCTTCCATAATTCTTAACAAACTTGCGATAATACCCTCTCAACCCGAGAAATCCTCGTAGATGCTTTATGGATGTCGGGATTTTCTATTCCTTAATGGCTTTAATTTTGCTAGGGTCTACCTTAACTCCTTCATGAGATACAATATCAACCAAATTTTCCACCTCTTGTACTCCAAAGAAACATTTGGATCTTTTTGCATATAATTGTTTCTCCTCCAATAGTGGTAGCACTCTGTCAACATGTTCAACATGATCCTTCCAAGACTTGCTGTAGATTAGTATATCATCAAAAAATTCTAACACAAATTTTCTAAGGAATGGTTTGAAAATGGAATTCATCAAACCTTGAAATGTTGAAGGTGCATTGGTAAGGCCAAAAGGCATGACCAAAAATTCATAATGACCCTCATGAGTTCTAAATGCTATTTTTGGAATGTCTTTAGTCTTCATTCTGAATTGATGATATCCTAAACGAAGATCCAACTTGGTGAGGTAAATTGATCCATGCAATTCATCCAGTAATTCATCAATGACAGGAATGGGAAACTTATCTTTAATAGTGAGCTTGTTGAGCTTCCTATAATCCGGACACATGCGCCATGATCCATCCTTCTTGTGCACTGATACTACTAGAGCAGAGAAAGAACTTTGACTCAATTGAATCATACCAACCTCTAGCTTTTTTGCAACCATACATTCAATTTCACTCTTTTAGGCATAGGGATATTTGTACGGCCTGATGTTTGGAGGAACACTTCCTGGAATCAAATGAATAGCATGATCATGATCATGAATAGGTGGGAGACCTTTGGGAGTCTCAAATACCTTGGAATGATTGTCCAAGACTTTTTGGAGATCTAGAGAAATAGATGATTGCAATGTGGAAACATCTAGTGAACATAATTGTGCAATTACATCTCTTTGTTCCTTTTTTAGAAGCTTTGTCATACCGTTAGAGCTTATTATCTTTCCCGGTTTCCCTATAATACCCCTTAATTCAACTTCCTTTCCTTCCACAAAAAATTTCATGAAAAGTTCTTGAAAATTAAAAGCTATTGTACCCAAGGATTGTAGCCATTAGACTCCTAGTACAACATCACCACCTCCCATTAAAATGGAAAGCATTGGGCTAGTCAATACATATTCTCCCATCGATAGCTTGATATTATGCCACTTTCTAGAGCAATTTATTGTTCCACCATTTGCAACCATCACTTGAAACTTTGGTGCTAGATATAAGAAGCAATTCAATTCTTTTGCTACCTTACAATGAATAAAATTATGGGTGCTTCCTGAATCAATCAACACTATTACCTTTTTCTTCTTGATTTGTCCTTCTATCTTGATGGTTTGAGGAGTGGTAATTCCCGCCAATGCATTACAAGATATGGTCGGATTCATTTCTTATTTATCTAGGCTTTGTTCCTAGAGTATATCCTCTTCTTTTGACCTTTCTTGCTCCTTTTCTTCTTCCTCTTCGCAATCTATGTAGAATAATTTTTTCTTGGCACACTTATGACCTTTAGTGTATTTGCTCTCACAACTGTAACAAAGCCCTTTTGCTCTTTTTTCTTCAAATTGTTGTGGTGTCAACCTTATAGGTTGTGGGAGACTAGGGGCAACAACACTTCCATCTTTATAGTTGTGAGTGGTATGCTCCCTGGTTGCCATAATTTTGTTTTCCATTTTTCTTGCTAACCTGAATGCCTTCTCTAATGAATCAGGTTTCCAAAGGCAAACATCATGTTGGATATTATCCTTTAAAGTCCCTATGAACACATCAATCCTATGCTCATCTGGAATATTTTTTACCCTTATGTTCAATTTTTGGAACTCTTCAATGTGCTCCACTATTGAACCTTTTTGTTTGAGACTTATCAATTGGCTAAAAAAAGTGTTTCTTTTTGTATCCTCATAATGTGCTGTCAATTCTTCCGTAAAAATTGCCCAAGTGATAATTTGTTTACGAGAGCAAATCCATTGATACCAGACAAACTGATTTGGTTCCAAATATAAAGTTGCAATACGTACCTTTTGTGTGTTTTGCACATTATTGAGATCGAAAAATTGCTCCATCTGTAATATCCATGTTGCGGGATCCTTGCCATCAAACTTCCTCATATCAATTTTTGGAATATGGCGGGTCTTCGATCCCACATTAGAGTCTAAGAAATCATGATTAGCATTTCTTTTGTTTGCATCATGAGTTTCCTTTACTACCTTTTCACCATTAGTAAGTATTTCTTGTAGAAAATTTGTCAAATTTGTCTTCAAATCTGCCATGTTTGTCTTCAAATCTGTCTTCAAATCTGCCATGTCTCTCTTCAAATCTGTCTTCAAATCTATCTTCAAATTGTCCATCTTAGCTTCCATTCCCTTTATCTTAGATTCCACACCATTTATCTTAGCTTCTGTTAGCTTTTGTGAGAGTGATATTTGTTGCACTTGTTCTTGTAATTTTCATATATCATGTAGCATTTCTTCCTCTTCTTCATGAGTCATGTTAGAGCTTTCAGGTTGCTTACTAGGTGTTTGCATTTTCTTTCCTTGGGGCATAAATTATCAATAATAATGCTCTACTATGCCCTTTGAATTCCTTCAAAATAAATTTTCAAACCGAGCTTAAGCAAAAGTTTACAAAAATCTACACACCTTTCTTCACTTTGTAGGAGCTCGATATTTCTTTTGAAGTACCTCTGTACTTTCTAATCATCTATCTCTAGAATTACGATTTCTAGTAGCCCTATGTGTCCTCTTTCCAATGCCACTAGTCTGACCCAAATTGGATTCTCCAAGGAAGAGTTATGCGAAATCTCCCACAGTGACTTGATTATAGACTAGTTCAGTAGAGTGAACTTGTATGACGTGCCACGAGTCATTGTTTTGACCTATGGCTCTAAAAAATATCTACAGGAAACTATAGTCCATCCTCTTTCTGTAACTTCTTACAAAATTTCAATCCGATGCTCAGAGAGAAAGTTATGATGATTTTCCCTAGGTCACATGTTTGGAATGTAATTCAGGAGTCTGCAAAAAGACCAACTTCCTCAAATCCTATCTCCGCAAATATAGCACAAAACGCTCTGAAATTCAGACCCAAGGTTTAGCATGATGTCTTATCAATTGGGTTTTTCTTTGAACTTCTGAAACATCGCAGAAAAAAAGTTATAGAGAAAATGCCATGATGACCTATTTGGAGCAGCGAAACCCTAGAATCCAAAGCTCTGATACCAAATGTTATGAAACGAGCTCAAGAAAAGATTGAAAAGATAGATCAACGCTTTAGAATTCAGCCTCTTCGAGGGGGAAACCTCCTTTACATTACATAAATGAACAATTCTTGGATGATTCAAATGACAAAACCTCCTTTCTATATATAGCAGTCTAAGGAGTCACAATATAACACAGTCGACCTAACAATAATAATATAAAGCCACAAAAATAACAATAGAGGGATTCTATGGGCACAGTAATAACAATATGGGGATAATAGGGGCACAACAATATTAATAAGGGATGCAACTACAATAGTAATGGGGTAATCACTATATTATAGGGACCCAATAGAGATTACAATGAGTCAGGACATATGTCAGAAGGAGAGGAAGAATCAAACTTTGTGAAGAACCTTCAATGGGGTTCTGGAACATTCATAGGTAAGCTACCTTTCAAATGTTTTTCTTGTGGAAGAGTCGGTCACTACGCTGCCAAGTTTCCTCATAAAGATAAGCTTGACAAAGGTAAGGAACTAGTTAGATGGAACAAAAAACAGAATGAAAGTAAGAAGAGCTATTATACACATGAAGACAGTGATGGATTTTCAAATAGTGAGGAAGATGAACAATGTAATGATTATGGACTTTTGATGGCTTTTGAAGATGATGATTTCTTGGATGCTATAGATGAAGAACGTCTTTATGAAGAAATTTCTAAACTCAAAATTTATTTAGAAGAAAAGAATATGATTATAGATACTCTAACATTCCAACTTGCTAAAAGGGAAAAACACAATGAAAAGTTAGAATGTGAAATTGTGGGACTTAGAAAAGATATTGAGAAATCAAAATCTCTTAATGTTAGATTTGCTAAAGGATCTAAAACTTTAGATGAGATTATCAAAGTGCAGTGTTCTCCTCTAATCAAGACAGGTCTTGGATATACTGAAGAAGCATCTCAAGCACAGAAGCCATCCACCTCCAAAAGTTATCTTGATGCAGCAAGGAGAAGTGAACAAGTTGAAAATCGACAACAAAGGCATAATGCAGATCACCAGGTAAATCAGGGACAATTTACTTCAAGAATGAATAGAGATCACCAAGTAAATCGGGGGCAATCTACTTCAAGGATGAACATAAGCTACAACCAACCACAGGTAAATCATTCTCAATTTGCCTCAAGAATGGATGTCAATAGAAACTACAATCATTTGGTCTGTAGGTTTGATAATCGCAGGAATTTATTTAATGGCCAATGTTTCTTTTGTCATACCTTTGGACACAAAGCTACTCAATGTGTTGCCTACAAGACCATCATGACTATAGAAGCACAAAAACAAAGGAGTATGACTGGGATCATGAAAAGGACCTACAATAACTTTTCAGCTCTTGAAAATGAAATAGAATGTTCTAATTGTAACAACTTCGGTCATAAAGATTCTAAATGCAGGAGTAGGTCTCGGCAAACATCTCAGAAGGAGCAAGCTTCATTAAGTCCAAAAACATGGAAAAAGAAAGAAACGCAACTAGAAAGATGTGGTATAGCCTTATATGTGGAAGGGCAGGAAAATTAGTGGTACATCGACAGTGGATGCTCGAAACATATGAAAGGTGATAAAGAAAAACTTCAGTCATATAGTGCCTTAGAAAACGAAAGGAAGGTCTCATTTGGAAATGACACCCCTGCACTCATAAAAGGTAAAGGTTCTGTTCTTTTGAAAAAAAGGTCAAAGCTAGAAATGTTATGTATGTTGATGGCTTACAGCATAATCTATTGAGTGTCAGTCAAATGTGTGATCAAGGAAATGAGGTAATATTTCATTCAAATGGATGTATTATTCGTGAGCTTGATACAGGAGAAACAGTGATCAAAGGCATAATAACTCCCAATAATTTATACATACTCAAGGGAGGACAACAACAATGCTATCTAAGCAAGAATGATGAACATTGGCTATGGCACAAAAGATTGGGGCATCTAAGCTTCTCTGAGATAAGGAAAGCATGCAAATATAAAGCGGTCTGTGATCTCCCTAACATCAAAATTCCAGACAATACAATATGCAAATCATGTCAGTTTGGTAAGCAAACCAGAACTAATTTCTCTGAGGAGGAAGGATCAGCTAGTAGGCCACTTGAACTTGTCCATATTAATGTATGTGGTACATCTAGGAAGAAGTCACCTCGAGGAGAAGAATAATTCATATTGTTCATTGACGATTTTTCCAGGATGTGTTGGATAGGACTTCTAAAGCATAAAGATGAAGCTTTCGAAAAATTCAAAGCATTCAAAGCCTTGGTTGAAAATGAATCAGATCGCAGAATCAAATGCCTCAGGTCTGATCGAGGAGGGGAATTTACCTCGGATGAATTTTTCAACTTTTGTGAATAACATGGAATAAGAAGGGAATTCTCTACAACAAGGACTCCTCAGCCAAATGGAGTAGTGGAAAGGATGAACAAAATGGTTCAACAAATGGCTCGTGCTATGCTTGATGAGTCTGGAATTCTTGCAACCTTCTAGGGTGAAGCTGCATTTGCTGTAGTTACTATTCTCAGCAAGACAAACGTCCGGGTGAACAGCACTCAAACTCCTCATGAACTTTGGTATGGTAAGACTCCCATGGTAAAATACTTTAAAATTTTTGGAAGCAAATGTTACATCAAAAGGACTAATGAAAACCTTGGCAAGTTTGAACCTAGAGTAGATGAAGGCATTCTTCTTGGTTACTCTCCCCATAGTAAAGGATATAAGTGTTACGATAAAAGACTTGGAAAAATTGTTGAAAGTATTGATGTAGTGGTTGATGAAGAAGGAAACATTCCTAGGCAGGTAAAATCCGAAGATTTCGAAGATGATGAGGACTATCCTTCAACATCAAATTAGACTTATGATGAAGAAGAAACCCATGAGGCTCCAGAAGAACAAATAAGGTTAGAAGAAAAGACTCCTTCCAAGTACGTTCAGAAGAATCATCTAGAAACTCAAATTTTGGGGCAGAAAGAGGCAGGTGTACAAACAAGAAGAACTATTTTAGAAGCTTCAAGCTATCTAGAATTGCTCTCATCCACTGAACAACAAAATGTAAGTGAATCATGAAAAGATGAATGCTCGGTCAAGGCCATGAATGAAGAACTTGAGTAGATTGAAAAACAATAACACTTGGGAGTTGGTTCCTAGACCAAATGATAAGAATGTCATAGGGACAAAATGGATATTCAAAAAAAAGTTGAATGAAAATGGAGATGTTATTAGAAACAAGGCCAGACTTGTTTGTAAAGGGTATGCTCAACAAGAAGGTATAGACTTTGAAGAAACTTTTGCACCGGTTGCTAGACTTGAAGCCATAAGAATGTTTCTTGCTCTTTCTAGATTTCAGAAGTTCAAAGTATTTCAAATGGATGTGAAATCGGCATTTTTAAATGGAGACTTAGAAGAAGAAGTGTATATTGAGCAACCATATGGATTCATCCTTGGAAATGATCCAAAACTTGTACGCAAACTTAAGAAGGCACTCTATGGTCTTAAATAGGCTCCAAGGGCTTGGTATTATTGTCTGGACAAATACCTCCATCAACAAGTTTTTTCAAAAGGATCAGCAGATAGCAATCTATATATAAAAATTGATAATGATAAATTGCTAATTCTTGTTGTGTATGTTGATGATATCATCTTTGGTAGCAATGAAGAAGCCATGAGTCAAAATTTTGCCTTGGTGATGCAGAAAGAATTCGAAATGTCCTTGCTTGGTGAGTTGACATATTTTCTTGGCTTACAAGTCCAACAAAATAAAGATGGTATCTTTTTATCTCAAACTGAGTACCTCAAGCAGATCTTGAAGAAATATGGCATGGAAGATTCGAAACTAGTATGTACTCCTATGGTAACAAGATGCAGCCTCAGTGCAAATGATGAATCAGCAGCAGTACATCAACCAACCTATAGAACCATGATTGGTAGTCTACTCTATCTGACAGGTACCCGACCAGACATCATGCATGCAGTGGGAATAGTTGGAAGATTCCAAGAAAATTGAAAAGAGGCACATCTTCAGGCAGTTAAAAGGATTTTCAAATATCTTCAAGGAACACAAAACTATGACTTATGGTATCATAGAGATACAGATCTCACACTTCATGCATATACAAATGCAGATTGGGCAGGAAGCGTGGATGACAGAAAAAGCACTAGTGGTGGTGCATTCTTTATGGGTTCCAAACTAGTATCTTGGTTCAACAAGAAACAAAGTTCAATTGCTTTATCTACAGCTGAAGAAGAATATGTGGCTGTTGCTTCTTGCTGCACACAACTTCTTTGGATGATGCAAACATTGCAAGACATTCAAATCACTTGTACTCCACCTATCTCCATTTTTTGTGATAATACAAGTGCAATCACTATTTCATAGAATCCATTCATGCATTCAAAGACCAAGCACATACCTATCAAATATCATTTTCTCTGAGAACAAGTACTTGAACAAAAGGTAGAATGGGAGTATGTCCCCTCCAAAGAACAAGTTGCTGATATACTCACCAAACCACTGCCCTGGGAGACATTTGAATACCTTAGACATAAGCTGGGAGTAGTTGATGCATCACCTTGCTGTTGAAATTATCTGTTTCAGAGAACAGTGGTTGTACGTGAGTTTAATGAAGCGTATCCGCGTATATACGCTGATTTCTGTGGGTACAGTCGCGTATATGTTGGTTTGAAGAAAAATAGTGGGAACATACTCAGGATGAAAAGAGTCTGATATGGGTCTAACAGAGACCATCTGGCACAGGTTCAGGGGGATCATATACGTCTAATAATGCATTGTTGGCATTATCTTAGAAGATCTTGGTTCAATTTCATAATTGTTTTTGTTCAGGTGGAACAGGTGCAGAAGAAGATCATGGTTGCCGGTCTGAATGATGATTGACAGATGCTGCTGATGTTAGTTGATGATCTTAGATATTTTTGTCTCTATGTCATGTATTTCCTTTATTATTAAGGTCATGTAATGGCCTATGTTGGTTTCCCCACTATTCTTGGGATGGATGATGTAATGTTCTTGTTTATCTTATGTAAACTTTTGGTCTATCCCCACTTGGTTGGGTGGATGAGTCAATATTGGTATATCCCCACTTGGTTGGGAAATGGTTTTATGTATGAGTCTTTGGTGATAGGAAGGTCATGTATGATGTATAAATTCATGTTTCTCCTTGTAGAACATCTTTTTGCAGACCTTGCCTACTGTCAGGAGGAGCATGGACAGCATAACAGAGTAGAGATTTCAGCATGTACTCAAGGGGAGCATAACCCTTTCCCCTCGATGACAAAGGAGGAGAATGACTTTGAGGAAATTGGCGTTGCCATCAAGTCCAAAGGTGGAGATTTTTGGCATTATGACATAGGTTTGGCGCTATGACACAGGCGTTGTCGTTGATGGAAACTCACACAAATGACAGATCAAACTGCAGCAGGTCAAAAGCAAAGAATTGATGATCAGACTACAAATAATGAAGAAAGAAAAGTATATACGTAGGTTCACTATATACCAAGTCACATATATACGCAGGTTCACTATATACCAAGTAGTGTATACACGCAGTTTCATTATATACAAAGGCGTATATCGTACACATGCATTTTCACACAAGGAAAGATGCGTATATCATACACACACATTTTCACGCAAGGAAAGGCGCGTACATGTCGGAAAACTAAGTTTTGGGTCCGTGGTATTTGGACCTATGGTTTTGGACCTTGGTATTGCGCCCGAAGTATTGAACCCATGTATTGGGTCCCTAGTATTGGTTCTAAATGGTTTTGGACCATGGTATTGAGTAAGGCTTAAGACTATAAAATGGGAAGGAGATCATTGGGCAATAATATTGACTCAAGCATTGAATATTTGATGAAGAGCAAGATCTAGAATACTAGTCATTGGGTAATTGTGCATAGCTGGATCTAAATCAAGGAGGAACCTGAGCACTAGAAGAAGGATAAGTTCTATTGATGGGTCAAGATCTTAAGGCTTGAATAGTAGTATCTTTGTGTTATTTTGATCTGTTATATTTGGCACATGACTTGATCTATAAATATGATAATCTGGGTTTAACTGATGTCTGAATAAGTGAAAAGGGTAAATTATCTTTTATAGATGTGTACGCAGGTTCGGCATAGTAGAGGCATGTATACATGCAGGTTCATTAATTCAAAATAGCGTATACGCAGGTTGGCCTTAATACATCAGCATATGCATGCAGGTTCTGCATATTGAAGTAGTGTACATCTCATGAAATATGTTTTAGCTACTTCTGTTTATTGTTGTAGTGTTCTGGGTTCAGGATTGGTTCTGGTTACTGTCACTGTATTCTGGTTACAGCTTTCTGAGAAGTGATTAGTTGATTCAGTATTGGTTTGCACAAAGGAGATTGGTTGATGCAAATATAATTAATGTTTGATTGATGTTATTCATGGATCTAGTCTGAAAATTTATGAAATGTGGTCACTGGGAGAAAAGAGAAGGTTGTACCCTTCTATAGGTCAGCACCTACGTACTAGTACCTCAGCTAGTACAAGAGCTAAGGGGGTTGTAGCTCCCTTCCAAGAGAAGCTGGAGAACGAGAGAAGGTTGTAGCCTTCTGTAGGTAGTAGCCTGCATACTGGTATAAGACTGCACCAGTATAGAAAAATTGTAAAAAGAAGTTTCTAATTAAAAGAAGATAGAGACGAATTGTAGCAGGTGGTTTTCACCCACATTGGGTTTCCACCTTATATCTTGTGTTCTTATGTGTGACTGCCTGTTCTGTTTTACTGTTCCTGGTTACTGTTTATATGATTTGATGCACAGATTAATGATCAACATCTGAAGACTCATTTAAATTACAATTCTGCTGGTTATACGCTAGTTTCCTTAACTATAGTTGCGTACATATGCAGTTTTCACTAATTGAAGTAGCATATACAAATCTGATTGTGAAATGAAAAATAATTGACCTGATAATACTGATTTGCCCCACCTCTCAGTATTATTTCCAACACAGTCTCTCCCTCATGTATATAATAAACATCAACGTAAATTAAATATATTAATTGCATTGAGGAGTTACTACCTAGGGACAGATACAAATGATAAGACCTCCTTTGTATATATAGGAGTCTAAGGGGTCACAATATAATGAGAGCCTACATAACAATAATGATATAGGGGGACAATAATAACAATAATAGGATTTTATGGGGCACAACAAAACAATACGGGGCTACACTAACAATAAGAGAAAGAGGAATACCATAGTATTATAAGGACCTAACAACGAAAGAGAAGAATGCTCACTCTATTACATTTATGCATAATTATTATTTCCACAGTGGATACAAACATGACAGAATGAGACCATGTCTACAAGTACATCTGTACACTGTTTGCAAAGATGAAATACATTAAGAGGAGAGACCATCAAGTTCAACAACAAGAAAAAGAATTCAAATTTAGTCTTTGCACTAACACACCAAAGGAGATTTCCAGCATACCAAAATAAACTCCGCCTCCACAAAATCTAAGATCCACATAATCTAAGATTCACATGAAATTGATTTCCACAAAATATATATATATATCTCTTTCAAGAAAATACCTAGCACCATTGAAATGAGCAAGATATCAAGAATATATAACCTCAACATCTTGAAAATATAAAACTAACACAATCTAGGTTACAACCCACATGACAACCTTCAACACGGCATTACTATATCCACGTGTTCCTTCTTAAAACATTCGTTTGTTAATAATTATAAGGAGTTTTTAGTTGCTGCCTTCAGTAGGACTATATCGATTGGTAGATCATTGAAATCCAATTAAATTTCCCATTGACCAATTTTTCCCCTGTTTATTTATTGTTTAACCAAATTTTTATAGCGATTATATTTATCAACTGATTTTTTAGCAAAGGTTTTGATTGTAAAGAAATGGACCTCTTATTACATGATTTGTTTTTCAAATGCAATAAAATGCACCAGACAATGTAATTTTATACAAAGTTCATTTTAAAATTGTTGTGACCATTCATTTTAAGGAAAGTTCATTTGGCTCATTTTATATTTTATAAAACTAGTTTTAGACGAATGCAAAATTAGGCTTAGGCTAAGTTCAAATGCATCGGCGGTGAGCCAAGTGTCAAGGAAGTCTAATGCAAAGCAGAGAGTTGAGAGTTTCAGTTTCAGGTGTCATGCAAGGTAGAGAGTTTCATGTGTCATGCAAAGTAGAGAGTTTCAGGAGGTGTCAAGGAGGAGAGTTTCAGTTTCAGGTGTCAAGGAGGAGAGGAGGAGTTTCAGTCAGGGAGGAGTTTGCGAGGGAGGGTGGAGGAATTTTAGTTTCAAGGTTTGTGAAGGAAAGTGGACTGTTTGCTAGTGGTGGGAGGAATTTCAGTTTCAGGGTTTGTGAAGGAAAGTGGACTGTTTGCTGGTGGGTGGAGGAATTTCAGTTTCATGGTTTGCAAAGGAAAGTGGATTGTTTGCTGTTGGGGATACCATGGTTAAGGTTTCAGCTAGAGATCAAATTCTAGAAAACTAACTAAAAGGCTGGAGATCAAATTCCACATAAGGTCTAGCATGTAGAATGGAAGGTGTTTGTGGATGGTATCTCTGTTCTGGTAATTTCTGCTCACTTACCTCTTGTTTTCTACACAACTTTACCATTTTTGCTGGCTCTCCCTCTTATTTTCTGCATAACCTTACCCTCTTATTTTCTCCATACTCAAGGCAGGACCTTCCCATGAATGTTCTTCATGAATCATAGCATTTAGGGGGGGGAACCAATGAACCCTAAATTGCTTGTTTTGTCTATGGCATGGTTCTACTGCTTGAGGACAGCCTGAAAGTCCTACAATACCAGTAGAGTTATGAATCAAAAGTACTTTCAGGGGATTCAAGAAGGCCAGGTATTACCTGAAGTAAAACCTGAGCTCTGCAAAGGTGATTCTGGGCCTGAAAGAAAGCCAAGCCTGGGCTTGAAACCTAGTGCCTCTTGTTTGTTTCTGATCTTCCAAGAAAAGCAGGTTCTAGAAAGGTAAGTTCTTATCTAGCTACTTTCTATTTCCTAGCTACTTTCTATTTCCTAGCCAGTTTCCTGGGTAATAAAAATTTGTAGATTAAAAGCCATTTTTGGTGGCTCGGCCCCTGGGATAGCACACACATCCACAACAATAGGGAGAATTTTTCCTGTCTTTCCTTGTTAAATCAAGGGCATTTCGAATCTAAGATACTTCTTCGCTAAATCAAGGGCCTTTCCTTTCGAATCTAAGATACTTCTCCGGGGTTAGTATCATTTGAGATTTTGCTTAATAAGTTGGTTAGCTTCTGGCTTCATGCTTTCTATATGAAGATGGGATCTTGATGTGAACTTATTTATTTTGTAGGCCGAATAATCCATTCCACCTAGCTAGGAAGTAGACATGTTGGGCATGTAAGAGAGACGGAAGTAGACACCTTGGGTATGCAAGGAAGAAAGTGGTAAAATTGTGGGCCCACAGGGCTTTACATGTTGAAATATATTTTTGTATTATACATTTTTTTTTTCATGTGTTACAGGTGTCTTCCAATTTTTGTTTCTTTTGCAGGTCATAGAGGTATTTTTTTAAAAAGCTAGGTATTTTTCTTTTAAATCTCTATCTTTAGCTTGATACATTACAGTTTGTCTTTACCATATTTATTGCCAACATTTATTCTACACTACCAATATTAGATTCTATCCAAATCAAGTGCTATTGGTGTTACCCAGTGCTATTAGCCAGGGGTCAGGGGTCCACAGCTGTAAGCAGTTTTTTATAAGGGAGGTGTGCAATTAACATTCTATTGCCACGTAAGAAGAAGTATTTTTGAGAAAACAACTAATTACGGACCCCCTTATTCTGTTAAAGCTTCAAAAGCCATCAAATTACATTTAAGCTAGGGTGCTAGAAATGCTAGCTATACAACTTTGTTAATTAATATCATATTTAAATAGTTATACATACCTATAGCAATTAGCATTATTTTGTATTTACTTTAATATAAGTTGAGAATTTAATGTTTATTTCCCTGTGAATATCTGCTACATTTTCACCTTTTATTGTGCTTAGAAATAAGTGATCAGTGTTATGCGATTTGGCACTTGAAGTTGTTAGATATTTAAATATTATGTGTGATAAGGATTTGGCATTTGAGGTGGTGTATATTGACAAAGCATGCATGGCTCTTTCAGTAGATGTAGTTGTAATTTGAAAATAACCTTTGTTGCATACTATAATTGTTCTAACGGTTATACCAATTAGTGGATGACTCATTGTATGGAAGCTCAAGATTCGTCGATCAGTTTGACCACTATGAACTTTCCACAATCAAATAGTTGACTCGCAGTCAACATTGTCATGCCACTTGATAGACGTAAGATTGGCATAGCTACTTGCTTCTCAACTAACAACATACTACTTTTTATAAACATTGTGAATGAGATGGATATTTCACCTTGACATAAATCATCATACAAAAGATGGCAAAGTCCATCAAACAATTCTATTGGCAAACCTGTCATTTTCAAGGTCACATAAATATGTTAACAATTTGTTTATCCCTTCTTCCAATTCTTCTAAGCATTTTTAATGCATTCATTTTGTTATACAGATAAAGACTACTTGTCATTTTCATTATGTCTTTGCATTGCTTTCTTTATCAAGTTATATTGCTTTCCAAAGTGATTTTTCCATTTTCAATTCCTTTGTCATTTCTAAAAATGACTTGTTACTAGAGATTTGATATTTTTTTGGCAACACAATGTAAGAGCCTATTGTTTTAATATATCTATTTTGTTGGAAACAATCATCTTCAGTTTTTGCTCATCTCATCAATTTTTTTGGCAAATCTGTAGATAAGAGCAATAGAAAAAATTGCTAAAGTAATTAAGTTTCTGCGAAGACAATTGCACAAGTAAACTCTGGTAAGAAATTGGAAATGATGGAAGAAATAATAGATGTTGAAAGTTACAAATTGAAATTACAATGCATTGTGCCTAACAACATTGATTGTGTATTAAAAAGAAATGGTCTCTTTAGAGTAGATGCATTTTCATATATGGAAAGGGATTGTCTATTTTACTGATTCGAAGTGCTTCTACATTTTCGTTATACTTCAAATCAACTACGAAATGGGTTAATATAACACTTTCTTTTTTTGCTTAAACAATAATGATGTTGAATCAATAGAATCATATGAATATGAATTAGCATCTAACTTCCTATATGAGTTTCATGGAATTAATGATATTGGTACATATATTCATCAAATATGTTTTTCTACATCTACAAAGATAAAGGAGTCTGAAGGAGGGCTATGGGGGGATACCTTTTGTATACGTTGGTTAGCTAAATGGATAAATATATCAATTGGAGTTTGGTCATTAACAAGATAGACAAGATATTTTCTTTTTAATGAACATGAAAATACGATTCCATATTGCATCCTCTTCCATGATGCAAATCCTGTTAGTGGTCATTATGAACCATTGCTATACCAAAAGTTCCCAATATGCATTTCTAAACAATCTAATATCTACTTGTCATATATTTGCAAAGATATTCAAAGCCATTGGATGCATATTGCACATAATATGCTTTTAAATGAATTAACGATGGCAAAACAAATGACGTCTAATTGCGGTGACAGTCTCTTTAATGCAATTTTCTATTTAGTAGCAAAATATTTCGATGCATAGTGTTTGCGACTTTACATTGTCCAATCTTTTTGCAATGCACTTATGCATAAGAATCAACAAGCATTGCATTGTTTAAATCAATACCAAATAGTTGATGTCATACACTATGCAATGAATAACAACTGGCAACAATATCTCATAAATATGGCAACGCCATATGAAAAAGGACAAGTAGGGGGTGAACCATTCTATTTGAAATGGATATCTGTCATATTCAAAGTCAACATCAAACTATGGTCCTCTGTTGCTAATAACTTTTTTAGTTATGGTTCTACTCATTCAAGATGCAATCATTTTGTTAACATCACGTCATTCAAAACATATACATTACATATTCACTATCAGGAAATGATACAAAAACAATATGATCGCAATTCTCAATAAGTATACATCGAAGCAAAAGAGGATTGTAATCAATTGTGTCATAAGCATATACTATAAAAACAACAATGCATATCTCAAGTACATTTTAACAATAATATTGAATTTGAGATAGCATCTCATTTAGAACAAATGCGTCCAACTAAGTGTCGTAGGCTCAATCATCACAAAATGAAGCAATTCATATGTACAAGAAGAAAATGTAATGATGTACATAACAATGATAACATATTTTGTCATAAGCATGTATTAGAAAAACAACAATCTACTTCTCACATACATCTCAATAGCAACATTAAATTTGAAATAGCATCTCGTTTACAACAATTGACCAAGTGTCATAAGATTACTTATCACAAAATGAAGCAATTCATACGTACAAGAGGAAAATGCAAAGACATATGCAACAATGATAACATATTGCCAAATGAGCATCTACTAGAAACAAAAAAAATCTCTTTCACAAATACATTTGAACAACAACATTGAATCTGGGAAAGAATATGATTCACAACAACTGAGTCTGACTAAGTGTCCAAGGCTTAGTTATCACAAAATAAAAAAATTCATGCGTACAAGAAGTATATTCAATGAAATATCCAATAATGATTTCAAAACAACCAAACATGCACATGATGAAACTATGCAAATTACATATAAAAAAGCATCTTCTAGTAAGAAGACAAGAATGACATTTCTTGGATTAAAACAAATATTGCACAACATCAGAAATAATAAAAAAGCTACAATAAGGAAACAAATCCATCCAAGCAAGAAAGATGCAAAATACATTTATATGAAACAGGTCCAAGACATGCCTAGCAATACATGTGCAGTTTGTACCAGATTGCATTTTGCAAAAAATATCACATGCTTCACTAGAGAACTACAAGAAAAGCATATGATTTTGACATTGAACAATATGGCCATTAGCAATGAAAACATATGTGTTGCTTGCAAAAGAGCATTTCAAAATGGAAAGCTTCCACAATTTGCAACACCTGAACAAATAAGATGTAACATTCCATTACCAACTGTAAATACACTTTCGGATTTAGAAGAAATACTTGTGTCACTAAGAATTGCATTTCCACAAATCAAACAATGGGTATATAAGAGATCTCAAATTGGCCTAACAGGATCAATTATTAATGTACCAGTTCATATGGACGTTGTGCAAAAAGCATTGCCACAATATCTAAGTGATACAATGACAATTGCAAGTGCATTGAAAAGACGATTGCAATACAAAAATGCATACCAAATAGGTAAAGTACATCCAATTATTGTCATGAAAGCATTGAATGAACTATATTCTAGAAGTCTATATAAGGCTGAGAACATTTGTATAAATGATAATTGGACCCATGTTTTACAAGAAAATAATGAATACATCATACAAAATGCAAATAGTGACAATGAAAGTGATACAAACAGTGATGCAAATAATGAAGCACCTACTGAAACATTGGTACATGGATTAATAGAGTCGCAACGCATCTACGATTTGCAAGACATGATTATTTAACTTGCACCTACTAAAGGACAATGACCATTGGGGATTTTCAAGGAAAAATATGCAGAAGAAATGAACTTTCCAGCATTATTCTATGGTGATGCGCATGATGATGACATCACAAATAGGTTTACCTACCAAAAATTTGTGCAATGGGAATTGTTACAAGCAAGTGGTGACTTCTCATATCACACAACAATTTTTTTTTTCAAGACAATGTGAATAATTATTGATAATGTGATTTCCTGCATATGGGTACGAATAAGAAAAGGGCAACGAAGAAGGAGAAAAATATTAGCAAGAGATGTCAAGTATCGAGCAAATTTGGAAAAATTATTTGAATAGAACACTTTCTTTTTTGCTTAAACAATAATGATGTTGAAGCAATAGTGTCATATGAATATGAACTAGCATCTGACATCCCATACGAGTTACATGGTATTAATGATATTGGTACATATCTTCATAAAATGCATTTTTCTGCATCTACAAATATAAAGGAGTCTAAACGAGGGCTATGGGGGGGTACCTTTTGCATACGTTGGTTAACTAAATGGCTAAATATATCAATTGTATTTTGGTCATTAACAAGATAGACAAGATATTTTCTTTTTAATCAACATGACAATACGATTCCATATTGCATCCTCTTCCATGATGCAAATCCGGTTAGTGGTCATTATGAACCATTGCTTTACCAAAAGTTCCCAAAATGCATTTCTAAACAATCTAATATCTACTTGTCATCAATTTACAAAGATATTCAAATCCATTGGATGCATATTGCACATAATATGCTTTGAAATGAATCAATGACGGCAAAACAAATGACATATAATTGCGGTGGCAGTCTCTTTAATGCAATTTGCTATTTGGTAGCAACAAATTTCGATGCACAGTGTTTGCAACTTTACATTGTCCAATCTTTTTGCAATGCACTTATGCATAAGAATCAACAAGCATTGCATTGTTTAGAACAATACCTAATAGTTGATGTGATACACTATGCAATGAATAACAACTGGCAACAATATCTCATAAATATGGCAATGCCATATGAAAAAGGGCAAGTAGAGGGTGGACCATTCTGTTTGCAATGGATATCTGTCATATTCAAAGTGAACATCCAACTATGGTCCTCTGTTGCTAATAACTTTGTCAGTTACAGTTCTGCTCATTCGAGATGCAATTGTCTTGTTAACATCATGTCATTCAAAACAGATACATTACATATTCACTATCAAGCATTGATACAAAAACAATATGATCACAATTCTCAACAAGTGTACATGGAAGCAAAAGAGGATTGTAATCAATTGTATCAAGAGCATATACTAGAAAAACAACAATGTATATCTCAAGTACATTTTAACAATAATATTGAATTTGAGATAGCATCTCATTTAGAACAAATGCTTCCAACTAAGTGTGGTAGGCTCAATTATCACAAAATGAAGCAATTCATATGTACAAGAAGCAAATGCAATGATTTACATAACAATGATAACATATTTTGTCATAACCATGTATTAGAAAATCAACAATCTACTTCTCACATACATCTCAATAACAACATTGAATTTGAAATAGCATCTCATTTACAACAATTGACCAAGTGTCATAAGCTTACTTATCACCAAATGAAGAAATTCATATGTACAAGAGGCAAATGCAATGAAATATGCAACAATGATAATATATTGCCAAATAAGCATCTACTAGAAACAAAAAAATCGCTTTCCCAGATACATTTGAACAACAACATTGAATCTGAGATAGAATATGATTCACAACAAATGAGTCTAACTAAGTGTCCAAGGCTTAGTTATCACAAAATAAAACAATTCATGCGTAAAATAAGTAGATGCAATGAAATATCCAACAATGATTTGAAAACAACCAAACATACGCATGATGAAACTATGCAAATTGCATATAAAAAAGCATCTTCTAATAAGAAGACAAGAATGACATTTCTTGGATTAAAACAAATATTGCACAACATCGGAAATAATAAAAAAGCTACAATAAAGAAAAAAATACATCCAAGAAAGAAATATGCAAAATACATTTATATGAAACAGGTCCAAGACATGCCTAGGAATACATGTGCAGTTTATAACAGATTGCATTTTGCAAAAAATATCACATGCTTCACTAGAGAACTGCAAGAAAAGCATATTATTTTGACATTGAACAATAGGACCTCTAGCAATGAAAACATATGTGTTGCTTTCAAAAGAGCACTTCAAAATGGAAAGCTTCCACAATTTACAACACCTGAACAAATAAGATGTAACATTCCATTACCAACTGTAAATACACTTTCAGATTTAGAAGAAATACTTGTGTCATTAAGAATTGCATTTGCACAAATCAGACAATGGGGATATAAGAAATCTCAAATTGGCCTAACAGGATCAATTATCAATGTACCAGTTCATATGGACATTGTGCAAAAGGCATTGCCACAATATCTAAGTGATACATTGACAATTGCAGTTGCATTGAAAAGAGACAAAAATGCATACCATATAGGTTTTTTTATGTCCAATTATTGTCATGAAAGCATTGAATGAACTATTTTCTAGAAGTCTATATAAGGCTGAGAACATTTGTATACATGAGAATTAGACCCATATTTTACAAGAAAATAATTAATACATCATACAAAATGAAAACAATGACAATGAAAGTGATACAAATAGTGATGCAAATAAGGGAGCACCTAATGAAACATTGGTACATGGATTCATAGAGTCGCAACGCATCTACAATTAACAAGACAAGATTATTGAACTTGCACCTGCTGAAGGACAATGACCACTGGGGATTTTCAAGGGCAAATATGCAGAAGAAATGAACTTTCCAAAATTATTCTATGGTGATGCGCGTGATGATGACATCACAAATAGGTTTAGCTACCCAAAAATTGTGGAATGGGAATTGTTACAAGCAACTGGTGACTTCTCATATCACACAACAAATTTGTTTTTCAAGACAATGCGAATAATTATTGATAAAGTGATTTCCTCCATATGGGTGCAAATAAGAAAAGGGAAACTAAGAAGGAGAAAAATATTAGCAAGAGATGTCAAGTATCGAGCAAATTTGGAAAAATTATTGAAATCTTACATTGGATACATAAATTTTAGAAACATTCGCATATCTCCTGATCATTTATTAAAAAAAAACATATTTTCAATGATACGATAATTGGGACCTCCAACTTTCTTTCTTTGTGACATTTACAAGTGCAGAACATTGATGGAAACCATTAGTAGATACATTGGTCACATTATTTAGAAATAACGCAAGTAAAATTGATACTGATGCATTAGAAGATGATGACATTGATTACCTTACAAGAAAATATCCAGTCACATGTAGCCAATACTATAGACATAGAATTAATGTTGTAAAGTGAATGATATGTCATGATACTACATTCTTTGGAAAAATATCTGATTACTATTTCATAACAGAGTTTCAAAATAGAGGAACCAAACATGAACATGGACTGTTATGGATAGAAAATTCTCCAATATATGGAAAACAAAGCAATCCAGAAATTGAGAAGTTTCTTGACAATTACATAACTTGTGATACAGATCATTTGGAGCCAGATGTTTCTAAATTGGATAAACATCACCATACAAGAAGCAGTAAGAAGCAAAAAAAATTCAAAATGTAGATACAATTTCCCCATGCCACCAATGAAATCAACAATGATCAATGAACTGAGTACTGTACCAAATAAAAAAACATATTGAAATCAATATCACTGTTGGCATTTTTGGAGCAAACAAACTACAATGATTCAATAACCCATGACAATTTCTTGGTAGAAATAGGACTAACAGAAAGTGAGTACATACAACTATGACAATGTACAATAAAGAAACCAACAATTTTCTTGAAACGAAAACCTTCTCACATTTAGAATAACAGTTTTGCAAAGGATATGCCTACTATATGGAATGCAAATATAGATGCACAATTTGTGCTAAATGCATATGCTGCAACATCATATTGTAGTTCATATATGACCAAAATTGACAAGTCTATGACAAATGCATTTAGAAGAATATGCAAAGAGCATGAGAAAAATGAAATTGATGCTATGCAAATGATTCGTAAACTCAGAAATACATTACTTAATCTCCAACAAATGTCAGCTCAACAAGCAGTGCATATAGCACTTTCATTGCCATTGAGTTGTAGTTCAAGAGAATGTATATTCATAAACACATCTCTAGTTGATGAACGCACATTTATGCTTAAACCACCTATTCTCTTGAAACAAGAACCTGATGATTCAGAGGATGTGATGTGCCACTCCATTATTGACTACTACATCAGACACCCAAGTTCCATTAGAAAAATCTGCCTTGCAGAATTAGTATCAAATTAAAAGAAAGATGGCACACACATCAAAAAGGAAAAAACCAAATGTTATACAATTTGTCAAATATAACAAATACAATGGTGTTGAAAAATTTTGTAGAGAGAAATTATTATTATATATGTCATTTGAAAAATGTGAAAATACAATGAAACAAGACTTGCTTACATGGCAAGCTGCATATACATTACATGAAAAAATAGTTCAGACCAATGAAGCTAAATTTACATATAACATCAATCCAACATGGGGTGATTTAGAGACTGCAACAAATGAACAAATTAGTTCTTTGAATACCAATCAAATAAATATATGAAACCAAGAAAACAATTCCCATTATGAGGAATATGATTTTCAATCTGACTTGCAATTTCGAAAACAATTTGAGATGAAGAAAAAAATCAATCTTGGATTTCAAATAACTCCTCATCCATTTTTAATGGAGAACAATGAGCATTAAAAACTTAGAATAATTTTGAATAAAGAGCAACAACCAATTGTAAAAGACATTGGAATAATAAAAAAAAGAAACCTCAATGAACCAACTTACCTATTTATTACAAGTGGAGCAGGGGTAGGAAAAACACTGATAGCAAAAGCAATTTTTCAAATGCTTATACGAATTTATGATTCACAGAACACAACTGATCCTCAGAAACCAAAGGGTCTAATATTAACATATACAGGAAAAGCTGCATATAATGCAAGTGGAACAATAATCCATTCTACATTACTAATGCCTTTTAACAAGTCTCAATTGTTTCCACTTAGCAAAGAAGTATTAGACAACTTATCAAAGCTATATCAATAATTGCAACTAGCTTTCATAGATGAGGCCTCTATGATTGGTAGTCGGTTCTTATATTCTATTGACAATAGACTCAGAAACATAAAACATGTACAAACCAAATACTTTGGAAACATTGACATCATATTTTGTGGTGATTTCTATCAGGTGCAACCTATTCAAGACTCTCTAATTTTTGAACAACCAAGAATCAACAATCAAACAATAACACATGATTTCTAGAAGGATAATGTCAAGTGCTCCCAATTGCATATGACTATGCGAAAAACAGATGAGAGATTCATATCATTTTTAAATAGAATGCGAACAAATTGTCAAACATCTGATGATATAACATATATTAATATAACTTGCATGTTCCATGTACCAAATGATCCAACATTTCCCTATTTATTTTACAAAAACAAGAATGTTGCAATGCATAACAAGAAAATGTTAACGCTCATGCCTGGCAATGAAATTTTAATTAATGCAATTGATGAAAATGAGGAGAATAACGACAATTTTCCAAGACATCAACATACAACTAATTTGCCTTCACAACTTGTGATAAAGTTGAACATGTTAGTTGAAATGTATGCTTGCAATTATGATGCACCAGACGGGCTAGTAAATGGTGCAGATGGAATAGTTAAATCATATACCCATACAGATAAGGTCTATGTTCTATGGATTAAGTTCCATGACCCTAATATTGGTCATCGACAATCTAGAAAACTGGCTTATTTGTATACTTCAGACACAGCACGTGATTGGACACCAATATTGCGAATATCAAAAGTAATGCTTATCACACCAAAGATGGATCATTTGAAGATATGAAAACAATTCCCAATTCAACTTGCATGTGCACAAACAATACATAGATCATAGGGCTTAACCTTGGATAGGCTTGCATTCGACCCTACTAGAATATAAGTGCATGGCTTAGTATACAAAGCACTATCACGTGTGAGAAACATAGAATCATTTTATTATCTTAATGCTCTTCGAAGAAATAATTTTAAGGTTAAGCAAAAAGTAAATTATGAAATTCAACATTTGTAAAGCACTGTAAAATGGAAATTAGAATATGACTATTCATCAATACAATCATTGCGATCCATCTCTATTCTTTCATTGAACACTCGTAATCTTCATGCACATCTTAGTGACATATGCAATGATTATGACACAATGCAATATGATATATTATGCTTACAATAAACATATATGTCATTGTGTATGCAAAATGAGTACTTCAAAAATTCCAATTGCATCTCAAGTTGCATTAAGTATGGACTAATGATACTGATAAAAAACATATTACTATCCTTGAACATATCCATTTTGAAGAGCAACTTGTAGAAGCATTGTTGGCAAAAATAAAAGTTCACGAATCGCAAATTGTAGTACTCAATATATATGCATCACCACATGCAAATTTGAAGAATATTTTGAATGTCATTGCAAAAGATTTATGCCACTTAGATCTAAACGATATCATAATTATATTGGGGGACTTCAATATTGATATGGTACATTGCAATAAAAAAAACAAAAGAGCTAGAAAGCTACATGAAGAAGTACAATCTTCATTTTCTTATTAACAAAACTAATAACATGCATAAATCATTCATTGACCATGTCTGGGCAAATCTAACTAATATAAAATATAAAATTTTAATATTAGATACATATTGGTCTGATCATGACACAATATCTCTTGTCCTTCAGCTATGATATACACATGAAACACTTTACAAATTTTCAAATTTTGATACTTTTGAAATATGTCATTCTTTTTGCCATTTCTATTTTACTAAAGCATAGTAGCATATTCTATATGTAATAAACCAAATAATAAGACCATATATATTATGCATCCTATTGTACATTTACATATATGACCTCATATATTCTTGAATGCAGATTGTACCAATAAAACCCTTTTCAATTAAACAAAACGGATGAGAAAAAAGAACAAGAACATGGAACATGAAGCAAGAAAGTATATTCTTCTTGCTTTTTCTTTTATATGGTTTTTATGTTCTTGTTCACTTTTTACTTTTATATTTTTTTTTAAATTGAACTAAATATATGCTACTATTCTATAACATAGCATAACTCCTAAAAAGACAAAACAAGTCAAGAAGAACAAAAAATGTTTGGCGATACCAAATAACAGGCTCAGCAAGAACCTTCTAAAGAGTATGCCCATAGGTATCTCCATCATTTCTTTTATTTCAATTTTACTTGTCACAAATTACTTACATTGTTGTAGTTAAAATATTTTGTATAACTAATTAGATACAAATAATTTTTAAACATGACATATGTTTTCGTATTTGGAAAATAAAACTTAAAATATGTTCATGTTCTGTAATTGCAACAGGATAGAAACAACTAAAGAGATAAAGAGCATAAGCCAAATAGAAAATGCAAGCCAACCACTTGTTTTGAAAAGGTATGTCTATGACAACTATACAAATATGCTAATTTGTATTTACAATATTAATGTTTACTATATATGCATTTTGTTTTTACATATGTATAATTAAATGTATATAAACTAGAAAATGTTGGAGAAGTGAAGAAAGCACCACTAGTTAGTCCTCTCAGACAACGCAACAACAATATATGTACAAGAAGATTTTGTATAACTAATTAGATACAAATAATTTTTAAACGTGACATATGTTTCTATATTTGGAAAATCAAACTCAAAATATGTTCCTATTTTGTAATTGCAATAGGATAGAAACAACTGAAGAGATAGAAAGCATAAGCAAAATATACAATCCATGCAAACCACTTGTTTTAAAAAGATATGTCTATGACAACTATACAAATATGCTAATTTGTATTTACAATATTAATGCTTACTATATATGCATTCTATTTTTACATATGTATAATTAAATGTATATAAATTAGAAAATGTTGGAGAAGTGAAGAAAGCACTAGTAGTAAGTCCTCCTAGACAACGCAGCAACAATATATGTACAGGTTAGGTATCATAAACTTTTTATTCATTGCTTATGCAAAATACATGCGATAATATCCAGATCATATTGAAATATGCAATTACATTTTTTAGTTCAAGTGAAACAGAAACAATGAAAGTTGATTCAACAAATCTCCAAAGTGATACATTAAAAAGGTATGCATATGAAATGTGACATTGTAATCTATTTATACTTATACAGTTTATAGAAAAAACATAGGATTGTAGAAATGTTTATAGAAATATCTAACTAAGTAATTTTTATAGGAAAAAACATATACTCCGAGTTAAAGTATCGATTGAAGACTTGAACTGTCGTAGAATTGGACAGTTATTTGTTGGAGACATAATGGTTGTGTATGACACATTTCTCGATAAAGTAAACAAATAATGTCAAATAGTACGTACCGATTTAACAAATGCTAAAGGAATGATGACTATAACATTAATTGTACCTACACATTTATTTCAGCGACATGAACAAAAAACTTTGCAAGGCAACAGCATATCAATTACAAATTTCAGAATATTGCTTTAAACTATTTATGATCACAGTGACTGTGACAAAATAATTTCACTCAATGAATCAAGCATCATAGAAATTGTGCCTCAAGTTTGCAAAGAATATTGTTTCATTCCAAATACAACCATTAAGAATTTTTCAAACAAAAAAAAATGTACCCAATTGGTACAATTGGTGCTGTCATTACACTTGCCAAATGGGCTGGATTGCATTACATACTCCATATCAAAGATGGAGATTCTAAAAACGACAATGCAATAGTATGTATTTGAATATTACTTATTTGTAATTTTTAATAGATAACATGAATTACTTCATTATATAATTATTGTAATTTGTCTCTTGCATTTGCAATTGTTTGACACTTGTGAACAATATTTTATTTCAATGTCACAACAATTGCAAAAAGGAGAGTTCCCCCTGATTATTTTCAAGAATATAACAAAAAGGATAGATGCAAAAGAAAACATATTTAGAACAACAAAGTCAACATTCATAACTGAACTTAACACAGATGTAGTAAAGAATCTCAAAAAACTAACTACATCTACTTACACTGTAAGTAGAACAATAATGATCCTTTTACTAACTTTGTATTTCATATGTAATAATGTACATTAACATCTGAATATTTTATAAACAGGTCAAAGGTATCCTGATGGCAGCAAATTCATATTCAACTCCTTTTGAACCTATTTGTGCTGTTTGTAACTCTCTAATCAGTTCATCCATACTGATAACCAATGGGACAATCTATTGCTCACAATGCAATAATAATTTCCCTTTCGTTTATAAGCACTGTATAAATGCTATAATAGAATCTATTACAATTAACATTGTGCATTGCATTATCAGACAACCTTTACTACATGAGTTACTTCCTCATTTAAAACCAATGTCGTATGAAGCATATCTGGATCGGAAAGCTACCACTGTATACATGTTACGTGACCTCAAAATTCACAGCAAGTTCACACTGAATGAAGATAGTGAACTATTACATGTCGGCTGACAAATGGAAGGTACATCAACATATGCCTTAACATCTTTTCTTTCAAATATGTCCTCTGTTCAATTCATAATGTTATCATTTTTTTAACTAATTATTTGTTACACAAATCACAAAACGAGCAACATGGCAACTATTGGAGTCCAATATCGTGTTAAATGCCATTGACTGCCTTCACGTACACAACAAATGTAAAAGTCATATGAATATGTTTCTTTATATTATGGTCTTATTCTAATAAAACTATTTAACTTGTAGTTTCCACTCATTTACCAAGAAAATGTACTTATGGCACGATCCTCCTGTACAATATTTTTTGATTATCATAATGTTCCATAATCTATGCTAATTATCTAAAAGCAATTGTTCTATTTTTGTCCTACTTCTACCCATAATTTTTACAAAAGTCTCTCTGAAATTCTGAAATTCATTGCTCTAGTTTTGAGCATTTAGTGCTCCTTTCTTAGTATGCAATAAGTAGATATCATATATGCTATGAATAATTCTCTTTTATTTCCAAGGATAACAAGATATGCCACTCATGGTGCAATACCAATGGATTTTGATTATACTATGGCTGCAAGTATCAATGCATGGGCAGCTGCTATAACTATGCATGCAGAAAACCTTATTTGCAACAGTCAATTGTATGTCCAACTAAAATGAGAAGTAACCTTGTAATGTTATCTTATTTCTTGAATATTTGATTTCCTATAAAGCTTTACATTCATAACATGTCTGGAAAATGTCCAACTAAGGTGAGAAGAAACCTTGTAACATTATCATATTTCTTGAATATTTGATTTCCTATCTTGTAATAGCTGATTCTCTGTTCTCTATTACAGGAAAAACCTGTAAACAGTCTCATTGGTATTAGTATTCTCGATTTCTGTCTGTACATACACAATTGTGGCTTAGACTTTGAATTGAGATACTGGCAAGCTCTATGGTCCTGGAGATAAGATAGTATTTTATTAGTGAGCTGGTAGTTAGCATCTTCATTCAGAGGTTGGTAACCTAAACCTTAAAACAAACTTGGTTTGGAAAAAAAAAAACTTTAATTGGCATGATACCTACAAGTCTAAGGATTTTGAAAGTTTAATTAAAATTGTCTCCAAGATATACCAGAAAATCCAGATAGGCTTTTGCCCACAGGATGTGCAACATAACTGCTTTCTAGATTTTCAATTGAATATCGTTATGAAGTCTTTAATAATGATCTAATGCTTTTGCGTTTCTCTCATAATCTATCAATTTCCTTGGTTGTGAATTCTTTTTTATTTCAGGCAATGCAAGATGCACATATAATTTCAGGTTTATGGGTTTTCGGTTGGAAGTGGTACGCTCTACCAAAGGTTGATCCAACTGGTTTATCCCACATCACTGAGAATGAGTGATAGTGGAGAACACTTGAATATTCTTGGTTGCTAGTGCCTCATCAGGATTAACACCTTTTCTTGGTTCCTTAACAAACAATTCAGCAACTAATTTTTGAACCTTAGGCACCATAGCCATTCCTCCCACCAATAATACTTCATCCAACTTCCTAGGAGTCAAACCAACATCCCTAATACAATCCTTACAAGATTTCCTTGTTCTTTGGATCAAATGATTCACAAGCATTTTAAATTTCGACCGAATCAACTGAATATTTAAGTGTTTTGCACCAGAGGCATTTGATGTGATGAAAGGCAGATTAATATCTATCGAGGTGGTTGAAGAAAAATCAATCTTAGCTTTCTTATCCACTTCTCATAACCTCTGCACAGCAAGCCTATCTTTCAACAAATCGATGCCTTTACCCGTAAGACAATAAAAAGACTTGAAATAAGAGACAGGTAATAACAAGTTTGGGACCAAAAGTAGCATGTGACAATTGAACTACTACAAAATCTTTCATCGTATCTATCTGATTACCTCCCAAACACACTATTTGATATTTCTACAGATTGATTATTAAATTGCAATACATTTTAGTATGTCAATGCTTGGACAAAAAATTTAGTGGCGATGCTCCGCTTTCTATTTTTTTTTTTTTTTGAGTAATGATTTATATGATTGGTTTGGATTTTTTATTGTAATTATCTCTCAGGAATATGCAATCTCAAACAGCTAAAAAATGATATCTACAATGAAAATATGGAACTAAATTTCTTAGAATAAGCTAATTACATTGTATCTCCATGTACGAAAGTTGTATAAACAATTTATTCATGATATTCATTGAACATTGGTTTAGTTTTTTGTCAAATATTGGAGAAAGTTAATATGAGAAGTTTAGGAGGATGGGCAAAGGTTGTAGGCACAGTTATCTATGTCAGTGGTGCTATTTTCATGACCTTATACAAGTATAAGGGTATTTCCATTCAATTTTTCCCATCTATCAAAATAGCCACCAAACCTTCCTTATTGCTCATCCTGCTTGACAGAGTAGCAGTAGTAGGAGGGTGCGAACATATGTTTCCTTGAAATGTGGCCCACATACCTGTCCTAGCCTATGACACCCACCATTATGACAATGGCCATGTCCTCAAGGGCTCCAAGGGCTATTATGTATTTCACCCAATCGATTCCCACCTTTGTGAAAACTACATAGTATGCAGCATCAGGATCAATGGTTTTGTAACTATGCATCAGACATAATGTCATATCCATCAGATAGTAGACCATTATGACGACCACCATGGATCCAATCAGTCCAATAAGAATGCCCTTTGCAAGATTTTTTGTTTAAAGTTGAATTGTGTACACCTAGCTGTACCTTATTATCCTTCATATAAGATTCAGTTAAGAAAATGTTACTGTTTTCTAGGTGACCTCGTATCCTTCTCCCTGTACATGACTTGGTGCTACCAATGATTGAAAGTAAAAACAAGTGAATTACGATAGCATTGTAAGTTACAACAAGTGAATTACAGTGGCTGATAATACAGTAGCAGAGTAATCAACTATCGATAAAGTGTGTTGGAAGAATCATCTATCTCTATGGAATCTATAATTTCCATCTTGCTGTCCGTAGAGTGGGTTGAAAAAATCATCACATTTTTATGGAATCTATAATTTTCATCCTGGGATTTTAGTTATCCATATAGAAAGTTTACTAACACATGTTTTGGTGTAATGGTAAACTTTTTCATGATATTAGAGTCTGAAGTTTGATTCCCCCAAGCTACATGTGAGGGGGGTAAAACTTGGTTAATCTATGGAAGTTGGGGTATGTACTTCTATCTCATCTAAACATATGATTCTTACACCTACCATGAGAATTTCTACATCTGGGAACATGTTGGGAGAATCAAATGTTGCTTCTTGCCAGGTTGGGGGAACTAATGTTATTGACAGTACCTAACCTTTTTGGAGTAGTTTTATCTTTGGAGCAAGCCTTTCCCTAGAGATTACTTTTCCTTTTTGGGGGATAGTATTCCTATGGAAAATCCCCCTATTAGTACCACTATGCCACCGGTGGAACTAATTAAATTTTGGTGCAAGACCTTTGGCTTAAAGCCTTTCAGGCTCCTAGATCATTGAAGTGGAGCACAATGTCTTTGACCTAAGACTTGGTGTCTCTGGACAAAGAGCTTTTCTTAATCCTATTGCAATTTCTAAATGAAAAAAACTACGTAGAGGCCACCCACATGTGAGTCTCTGTACGCTGGTGTTAAATATTTTATTTCAATCTATTAATCGCTTTTGCAAATATTGCATGTGAATAATGGCCTAATTTTCCTTGGCATGCATAACCAAGGTTGGAGAAAGAAAGAATCTGGTATTTACTTGAACTTGGATTTCTTTAATGAGATTTTGATAACTGGAAAATTCGATGAGGCTATAGCTCATGAATGAGAGCAGATCAACACAAGGAAGGACCCTAGGAATGGGAGAGAAAGAACAGAAACGTAAAGGTTGGGCCTGGTCAATTTCCAAGCCAGCTGGGTTATTGAGCAATGAACTCAAAATGTTCAAAATTATCAGTGCAAAAGTCTACATAAAGCTTGCAGTTTCATTGATATTAGTATTCTCGATTTTTGTCTTTACATACACAATTATGGCTTGGACTTTGAATTGAGAGGCTGGCAAGCTCTATGGTCATGGAGATAAGATAGTATTTTATTAATGAGCGGGTAGTTAGCATATTCATTCAAATATTTGTAATCTAAACCTTAAAATGAACTTGGTTTGGAAAAAAAAATTACTTTAATTGGCAATATACCCACAACTGTAATGATTTTGAAAGCTTAATTAAAACTGTCTCCAAGATATACCAGAAAATCCAGATAGGCTTTTGCCCATAGGATGTGCAACATAACTGCTTTCTAGATTCTCAATCGAATATTGTTGTGAAGGTAATTCTTTTATAATGATCTTGTACTTTTGCATTTCTCTCATAATCCATCAATTGCCTTGGTCATGAATTCTTTTTTATTTCAGGTAATGCAAGATGCACATATAATTTTAGGTTTTCAAGATATGTAGCACAGTATTTATAATGACAAATTTGATCCAAAGTCTATCAGCCTTCAAGAAATGCTTTGTTATATTTTATTTGCGATGTGTCTTTGAGCTGAACTGTTTTAATTTGTAACTATGTTATTGTCTAATCTGTATTAGAATCTGATGTAGCATTTCAATAAAATTAGTATGTATTTGCACTTTTGATCAATATGGTGGCATGTATGTTGGACAAGCAGAGACTACGACATTATATGATTTATTGATATGATCATCTTTCTTCTCTATTTAAGTTTGACATTTAGGTTTTTCACTGACATTTTTCAAATTATGCAAAAGCATTTTTTAGAGGTATTGTGTTATTCCTAATTATATTAGATAACACTTTATCATCATTTCCAGGGTCTTGTTGCTCTGCAACCATTCAGTAATGTATACTGAAAATTGTAAAGGTGCTATGATTTATTGATATGATCATATCTGACATGTGTATTTAAATTCTACTTAAGGTTTTTCCCTGTCATTTTTCAAATTATGTGAAAGCATTTATAAAGGTATTTTGTTATTCCTGATTATAATAGAAAAGCACTGATCTTCATTTCCAGGAAGTTGTTCTACAATCATTCAGTAATGTATACTAAAAATTGTATAGGCTACAAGAATTGATTAAGGTGTGCTCTTCATTAATGGGATTCTATACCATCATTTATATACATGCCCCTTCACGATAGGTACCCTTGACCTTAATAGTTTGATCTTGAACTGTGAATTCCCATTACGAACATCTATGGTGAGTGGCCTTGCATCCAACCTTCAGTGAGCTTTGAAACCATGCTTCTGTAGCACATTATTTCTAATGACAAATTTGATCCAAAGGTTGTCAGCCTTCAGGAAATGCCTCCTTATATTTTATTTGGGATGTGTCTTTGAGTTGAACTGTTTTAATTTGTAACTATGTTATTGTTTACTCTGTATTATAATATGTTGTAGCATTTCACTACAATCAGTATGCACTTGCAGTTTTGATCAGTATGGTGGCATGTATATTGGACAGGCAAAGACTATGACGTTAAATGATTTATTGATATGATCATCTTTCTTCTCTATTTAAGTTTGACATTTAGGTTTTTCCTTAACATTTTTCAAATTATGCAAAAGCATTATTTAGAGGGCTTGTGCTATTCCTAATTATATTAGACAACACTTTATCATCATTTCCATGGTCTTGTTGCTTTGCAACCAGACAAGCGAAGGAAAATTTTGTAGGTTGGTTGGGTCTCATCTTATGAGAAAAATGCAGGTACGCAATAGTTATTTTCTTTCAAAGAAAAGGAAAGGTCCCTTCCTCAAATATAAATTTTATGCTGTTCTATGATCCACACAAAAATAACTTGATTTTAAGAGAATTTCAATGCTTAAAAATCAAATTGCAAAGAAATGGCCTGATTCCATGAGTTTCAGTGCTCAACCAGAGAGTTTACTCGTAGGTACTCAAAGGTTTTGGTTGTTATATTAAAGAAAAAATTCTACAAAGTTGACTAACACTCTAGCCTTGGCTTGTCTTGTTTAACAGTTAACAAGGAAGAATTGAAGCACCGGTGGTAGTGGAAGTACAGTTAACAAGGAAGAATTGAAGCACTGGCGGTAGTGCTCTTTCAGGTAATTTTCCCTTTTAGTGTTTCTTTTGTCATTATTATTATTTTTCCAGACTATCAACTGCCTATTTTGTAGGGCCTGCTCAACATTCCAGTCCTCTATCAGAAGAATTTAGTTATAGGCTCGTTCCATAAGGTTCTGCAAACTACACCAACCATCAACAAACTAAATTTTATGACACCTTTGCTAATTGTCAAAAGTTCATCATGCTTTCTACCAGCTAAGCCATTTTTACATAAAGATATCCATTACCCATTGTCTTTCAATCTTTTCAACTAATTGCTTCTTGCTTACAGTTAAATCTTCCCAAAAACTCAGTTCCATTCACACTTAAAACCAGCTTGCAAACACCTTGAACTTTTCTATAAATTGGCAAAAGCAATGCCTGGCTTCTCACTTTCCTAGAAGACATCAGTTCCTTCAGCACCTATATATTCACATACATCCCTCTGCTTCATATAACATAGCCTTAATCTAACTACCATTTCTGATCAATGTAGTAACAAGCTACATGGAATCCATTAGCATAACCGAACTTACTCAACTGGTGGTGTTGTTTCTTTTAGCACTTGTTCTCATGACTCTTCTGATTATGGACATTGTAAAAGTAGAAGCACAAAGGAAAAGGAAACCAAGAAACAACGAGTAAAAATAACATCTCAAACAGGAACCCCAACTATCAATCATGGGGAGCATAGGAATCTACGACAAGTCCTCAGCTATTAGACTATCCATCCAGTGCTTCTACCTCTAAGAGCATCCATGCCAAGTAATAGAAATCCTCAGAAATTTTCTACATAGTCATCCACTTTTACCTTAACATAAGTAAATTTATCATGCATTGCGCATGGGGGCCAGAACTACCAGAAAATCATGTAGAATTAGCTAAATAATCTGTTGGCTGGAGATGTTATTACTGTTGGAATTGGTGTAGTTTATGCTAGTGCAAAATTTGTCATTACTATAATGAATATTGCCTTGAAGTCTATTAAGAAAAATAGTGCATTTCCAACTATTAATCATATGATATTTTCCACTGCAACTTCTGATTGATCTTATATCACAATCAACTTAACAATTGCAAGGCTGAACTGTTACATTTGGTGTAGTTTATGCTGCTCAACTTCTCATTGATCTTATGTCACAATCAACTTAACAATGGCCAGGCTGAAAAAACATTGATCAGATTGTTTACTACAAAAGAACCAAGAAGTTGAAGCCTATTGGACTAAACCACTAAACCTCACTAAAAATAACTATTGCATCTTACACTCTGAAATTGTCCATGGAAGAAATTGTAAACTACAATAGAACCGAGAAGTTAGAGCCTATTGGACTCAACTGCTAAACCTGACAACCGATGTCCTTTATTGTTTTTCCAAGCAATTAATTGGGTAGATGAAAGTTAGTTAAGATAGTTGTAACTTTGAAAAAACATCTAATCTAGTCATTTATGATTGGCAGCCAATGAAACTTGCAATCTAACACCAATATTTTATTCGTGATTTGCTTCTGATGTCAGATAGATCATTTTATTCCTGATTTGCTTTTGGTGTCAAATACATCATTCCTGCACTGATTGTTGACATTCCAAAATTTTGTCAGTTTGCATATCCAATTCCACAAATCCTATCTAAAAGAATAGTCATTTATGATTAGAGGCCAATGTAGCTCAATTTTGTTAGTCAACAATTTGCATCCCAAGTTCTGCAAATCTGATCTAAAAGAACAGTCATTTATGCCCTCACATTGACATCTCCCAACTTCTAAGATAAAACCACCCCCAATCTGACATCTCTACAGTTGGTGGATGTCTCTGGACCTTTTCAGCATTTCAAGAAAGCTTCTGTATCTCCCAACTTCTAAAAGCTTTTGCAATTGTACTGTTCGACTATGGTATGTCTTTTGCTCTGTCTCTAGAATTAAATTCTGTTTCCTTTTGGTATTTTCATCTATACTGATGTTCAAACTGAATTTTGTATGATTCAGGTCTACTAATCTGTTATAGATTTATGACAATATATAACAGGCGTTTACAAACATAACCCCTTCACCCAGTTCGTTGAAGCAACATCACTCCGCTGAAGCAGCATCACTCTATACATTGTATCAGACAAGGTTCATCATACCCTTGCACATCTACTTTCCTCCTTTATCAATATGTCAACATCAGAAAGAAAATTCTGCTTTGCAAATTAATAGTTCGATCTTCAGGTACGTTTTCTTCCAAGATAATTGTCTCTATCTCAACTTCTATGTTTAGAAAAATGTAATGCAATGCATGCATGTTCATTGTATATGTCTCGCACTAAGCATCTGCCGTTGACATATTTACTCTGATTGTATAGTAGCTCCATTACCTAGAATAGAAGCTCTCTCATCAACCCATAAGCAAAACATGGCCTGAAACAAAGAACAAGTGATCTATCTTTACATCTCATGGAGCATCACTACTGTACGGAAGAAGGAATATGTAGCACTTAATGCTACTCTAAATCTATTTTTGCGATATGTAGCACTTAATGCTACTCTAAATCTATTTTTTGCTTCTCCTACATGGACTACTTATACTATTTTCTAGTGTCGGAGGTGGGGAAGGTTCACTACCTCCTGATATTATGAAAGACATATATAAACTATTGCATATCTAAAACATTAGTTTCTGGATCATTTAAGTATTTGTTTCTGGATTATTGTACAAATTATACTATTTTTTTTTTTTTTTTGTATATTTACTGTCATTGATTTTCTTTGAATTAACTGCTAGCTCAAGTTACCAAGCAGTATTATTCACTTCAATCTAAATTCGTATATGGCACTGTTAATTCTTAAAGTTCTTAATTCAAGTGTCTAGCACCTCTACCGGCAGGGACTACTGCTACGACAGCCACTTCATGATTTTCTTACTTCACGTCTATTGGTTTTCATTTCATTACTTCTGAGAATAAACTCCTTTATTTTAACATTACATTATTAATAAATCAATTAACCATTAATCAATTAACCATTAAGATGACCTTGAATTGGTGTTTTTTAAAATTAAAACTACATGTTCTGCTTTCATTTTATTACTTGCTGAATTAAATTTCTTTATCAAATTTTAAAAATAAAATAATTAACGTTAAAATATAGCTTCAAAGAGGTTCTAATTTTCTTGGGATATGGATGATTCGGGTGACGCTCACGGACTCTGATGCCTTTAAATAATATAAATAGTTGGCACATACCGTCATCCATCTTATCAATTTAACTTCAATTCACAATTCACATTATTGGACATTTTGAAAATATTTAGAAACCAGAATCTGTGTCAAACAATCTATTTCAAAAACGCGTTAAATCAAAGGACGACCTTATAATGTATCCGGCAGCTTTTCCCATACGTTCATGGCATGCATGGGTGTAGGAGGAAGCATCACCAAGAGATGGAGATTACTGCCGGGGAGCGACCAGTGGGAGGGACTCCAGTACCCTCTCGACTCTGATCTTCGGAAAAGCATTCTCATCAACGGAGACCATTCTCAGGCAACCTACGATGCATTCATAAAATTTATAAAATTAATGTTGTTAGTGTTTTTTAATAAAATTATATTATTTTGTTAATTTTTAACCTCACTAGAAACTTTGTTTAAGAACAGTTTACTTTTTCTATTAAAAGTTCATGAAAAACTCTAATCAACGCTAAACGCAACCGGGGGATGCAATCGAAACTATTGAATGTACTAACGGAAATACGGTTATAGGCGCGCGTTCTCAAGCATCTCTCATCTCACAGCATTACATCATTAGAGATATGTTACGTGATTATCGTTTGATGGTTTACTGTTCGCAGCTCGCAAGGCTTTCCACATCTGTTCGCTCGCAATTTGCATCAGAATACGACAAACTTCAATCTTTAGACTTTTAAGCCTCGAACAGTTCTCAATTTTTTTAAAAATTTATTGATTATTGAAAACTACTCTTAGGTATCGTTCGCTTTCCACGCTGGTCTCATGTAATAGTCAAAGTTAGCATCGAGATACAATAACAGGGAGTGAGGATTCTTCATCTCGGAGTTATAAATACAAGTTTATAACTTGAAGAGGTTTTAAAATGAATTCACGCCTATTAAATTTGTATGTATTATTTTTAATTAGCTATTTTATAAATATAGGTTGTATTGTGTTGTGGGAGGATTTTATTTTTTTTCTGTAAAGCGAAGACAGGGTTTTTATGTTAGTGGTTTAGGGTCTTTTTATTGCTCAATTATACAGTTATAAAAGAGATATGAAATAACTAAGATTTAATATAATTAAGAGAAAATTGTTTAATATTTTATTTTCAAAATTTCTCAAAAACATATAGATGTCTTGTATAGCTGTTCTTGATCACTCTTTTTACATTATTTCTACAAAATAAGACATATTCACATATGCAAAACTTCTAATTATGTATTCACTAATATATTTATTATTCATCCATCTACATGTCTCTTTCATAAATAATTCTAATTTCTAAAAATATATATTATTATTTCCTCTCTCAACAATTGTTCTAACTTTCAATGATTCCTATTAACTTTTCTAACTTTCTTAATTTTTTCACGTGTTATTTCATTTAGCAAAAGTCAATTAAGATAGTATATTAAATTTATACTGATACATATTGTTAATGTCTAACTTCTATTTCAAATTCCACATAGAAATAAAATATGTTTTAACCCCGGATGCCTACTCTTATGAAATGCATGTAATTATGCTTGTATAAATATTACTTTAAGGAATTTACATATTCATAATGTAATTTTGAATTGTATTCACATAAAGAATATATTTCTTAAAATATTGAACCAATATCAACATTACTATTGAGACCAATATAATCAGTACAAATTAATATTGAATCTATATCAACATTACTATTGAGACCAGTATAATCAGTACCAATGGCAAGGTTATGATCATCCTTTCAATTAGACATTTTCATGGTACCAAGGAAATTAATATAATATCCAAAATTTGTGTGTTATGTACATTCCATTTAGTCATGGTGGGAGGCTCATGGTCATGGAGGTGTGAGGATTTAATGTAGCTATAACAAGCCCCTCCATAATACCTTCTGAGTTTCATCATATGACATATCCTCATGGAAATGTGTAGTATCAAAATTTCTTTACAACATTTACTCATATCTAGAAATAATTAGCAATATTTATTTATATATTCATAGGAATTTACATATACACATCAAATAGCTCTTTTCCCAACAAGTTTAAATCATATGAACATGTTCACAACACCATATTCAAATTGATAGATAATTTCCTATGCACATATCCATCTACTTCTTCATATCCACTTGACAGATTATGAATATATTTGTATAAGTAGATTGCTTCAATAGTACAAATCATATATATACAATCATATATATTCACCATCAAATCAAGTCACTTGTCCAACAACATTAACTCTTATTATGTTCACGACTCATATATATTCATGATATGAAGAATTATGAAATGATTGTAATATCAATCTAGTGAAATCACTTCAATCAAGAAAGTTAAGTAATTAACAAATCTAGAATGCACTCAATTATTAACTTTATCAGCATACAATATTGACACTCTCATAATATGATTCTTTTATAAAAAATAATATGACATTATTAAAACATATATATTAGCTATTTTTAGTGAATCTTAAATGATTTCAAATTTAATTAAAAAAAAAAATTGAGGATAACAATATAAAAATAAATATGAATAATGAACATGGAATCAATTATAATATGCACACGATATACAAAGGTTACATTAAATGTTAACCTAAAACATCTATCTAAATGATGTATATATAGAACATAAAGTAAAGACAACGTCATTAAATCAAATTATTTAGCACTTATTATAAAATCACAGATTTTATTACAACTAGACAAAAGAAAAGTGTTAGAACATTTTTATAGCTACAATTAAATACAACTTAAAAATAATTTATAGAATATCAAAGTTCAAATTTACATTATTGTTAAAACATATATTGTTAAAATGATAATATAATTGGTTTCAACATTTCTTAAATATTGTTTAAATAACTACAATAACTACAATTATCTATTGCAGTTATATTTATCTTTGTGCAAGAGAAACCACCTCCATAATATTTTGTTATTTGTAGTGCTAGAAAACTATGAAGTAAAGTTGGTAGTTATTAAATTGTGTATGTATTGAATGTTGAAAATATGGTATGTTATATAAATGATTAAATATTTATAAGTATGTGAGTTTAGGATGCTTTGTCATATGTTATTCATCTATGTAAACGAGGAAATGTTTTGCCTATAGAATTAGGATAACTTCTTAACCTTAAAGTATCAATGAGTGTTTGTGTATAAACATTTATCTAAAGAAATCTTACTAAATATGAATCAACAATAACTATAGTGTATTCTTCCATATTTTAAGTCAATGAAAAATATAAAATACATGGCTTACCAAAAATATATATGAATAATATTTAACAGACATATTTTTATTATTATAATGATTGAAATATAAAAATTAATAATGCAAATATATATTAATATAATATAAATTAATTTAAAAAATAAATAACTATATTAATACACAATCAATTGTATTTAATTTTTTATTTATTTAATTATTCGTAAGAAATATTAATAATAATTGTAATAATGTTGGAAGTATAAAAATTAACGACGTAAAATAAAATTTAAAAATATAACACAAGAATCTTACATTCAGATATCAAATTTAAAGGTATAAATTTTCAATCATTAATCGTGTCTAATGAGTGGTGGCTAAAAAATGACGTAAATAATTGTGAAAAGTAATTTTAATTTATTCAAAAGTAATATTAATTTATTGTATTTATACGACTTTGGCTGAATTTAAGTTTTGATATTAAACTTAATCATTAATTATTTGACATCTTCCGAACATTAATCTTTTTAATGATGAGATATTTAACTCAGATTTAAATATTAACCTTGATCCAAAATTCGTATTTAATCGTCACAATTAGATATTTACCTAAGATTTACATGTTAAACTTGATCTTAAATTCATATTAAACGTGAATTGCAACATCTGAAAATACAGGGAAAGCGAATGCTCAGAAGTTCACAATATTCCGTATTTTGTCTGGAGTTTCCCTTCACCATTTGTATCACTGTCGGTTGGTAAGGGTTCACCATTTTCTTTGGAGTTCAGTTTCTCATATCAGTCGGTTGGCAAGGGGTCACCACTTTCTTTGGAGTTCAGGTTCTCATATCAAAATTTTGACAGATGCTAGTTTTAGCTATAACATATTAGCTTGTGAGAGAACATTCCTTGACCGCGTTTCAGAAAGCCGGTAGAATGATTGCAATATCTCATAAGATTAAAGTATGTCGTGGACGGTGGCTTTTACTATTTTTCATGCAAGTTTGTCAAACATCAATGTTTAAAATTCTGTGATGTGCTTTAAAAATTCGCAGCTTACGTTTGTCATCTCCCTCCAGTGGATGCATGTCCCTACATTCCTTAAGCCATCATAAAAACATGCGCAAAGGAAATTCATACTGCAATATGTCGTGGACGGTGGCATTTACTATTTTTAGTGCAAGTTTGTCAAACATCAGCGTTTAAAATTATGTGCTGTGCTTTAAAAATTCGCAGCTTACGTTTGTCATCTCCCTCCAGTGGATTCATGTCCCTACATTCCTTAAGCCATCATAAAAACATGCGCAAAGGAAATTCATACTGCAATCTACCAAGTGTGATGAAATCATGATAGTAACGACAAAACGGCCGATACTATAAGAAGGCCCCGGCGTTTGCAAGAGTGTCTCAGAGCAGAAGCGACCACCACCAGTGTTGTTAGTGTTGTCGTTTTCTTTAGAAGACAAAGTTAAGTCCTGGCTGTCAAAATGAGCAATCCAGTTAGTATTTTGAGCTGCATGCTGTTGATAGGAATACTCCGCTGCGTTCATGGCGGGGGGTCAAAGCCATTTGAATCAAAATATGGAGAGAAATTTGTGGCACGGAAGATAGTGGAGGCACCGGGCAATATAAGTAGGTCCACGTCTCCTGTGGAGAAAGATCAGAGCAACGGAACTAAAATAGTTCAAGAGTAAGTAAATCGCTCACTGCAATTTTGTCAATCTTTCTGTTATTTTTTTTTTAATTATTTGCTGCTGGAGGCTGAATTGACACTAAATGCTTCAATGTACGCGTATTCAAACATAAGCAGAAGCATTATTTACAACAGTACAAGAGGAGGAGAGGAGCTGAGCGTGTTGTCATGTGCAACGGGTAATCCTATCGATGACTGTTGGCGGTGCGACCGCAATTGGGAGCGCAACAGAAAACGGCTGGCAGATTGCGGCATTGGATTTGGCAAGCATGCCATCGGAGGCAAAAGCGGCAAGCTTTATGTGATTACGAATGCCGGTGATGATGCCGTGAATCCATCCAAAGGTACACTGCGTCATGCCGTGATTCAGACGGAGCCACTGTGGATCATCTTCCACAATGACATGCTCATCCAGCTCAAGGAAGAGCTTGTTATTCACAGCTTCAAAACAATCGATGGACGAGGCGCCAAAGTCCACATTGGTAAGGGCCCGTGTATCACCATAAAAGATGCGACAAACATCATCATTCACGGCATCCACATTCATGACTGTAAAAGTCTAGGAAACGCTGGGGTAAATATGTATGCTCTCAAGAGTGGGTCGAGAAAAATAAATCATGGGGATGGGATTTCCATCTCGACAGCGAGGCACATATGGGTGGACCATTGCTCTATGTCTAACTGCGAAGATGGTCTCATTGACGCAGTCAAGGCATCCACCTATATCACCATTTCCAACAATTATTTCACTCGCCACAACAAGGTAAGCAAGCTCACATACTCATTCCTTCATTAATTGCAATTCACTCTATTTTATTCCTTCTCTTCTACCTTGACAATGGCCTGCTTTTCTCCAATGGTAGGTGATGTTATTGGGTCACAGTGACGACCACCATCATGACAAAGTTATGCAGGCAACGGTTGCACTCAACCATTTTGGCGAAGGTCTCGTGCAACGAATGCCAAGGTGAATAATTTAATTGTTATTCATTCATTTCCCCTCTTATTTTGTATTGTGTTGTGAAAGAAAAGTATGAAATAGTTATTATATTATTTAGAAATTAAATTAAGAATTAACTGGATGTAGGTGCCGATTTGGATACTTCCATGTGTTTAACAATGATTACACTAAGTGGGGAATGTATGCCATCGGTGGAAGTTCAAACCCTACAATACTGAGTCAGGGCAATAGATTCATGGCATCTGCAAATCCCTTAACTAAAGAAGTAAGCAAGAGGCAAAACGCCACAGAACGTGAATGGAAAAAGTGGAACTGGAAATCAGAAGATGATGTGGTGCTAAATGCTGCATATTTCACGCCATCAGGATCGCAGGTGCTTTCGACCTATGCAACCGCATACAGTGGCAGACCAAAGAGTTCAGCCCTCGTGGAAAAGCTCACCAGGAACGCAGGCGTGCTCTCGTGTAAGAAAGGAACTGCCTGCTAATTCCAGCTTCTTGCCAGCGATTATCACGACCGAATTTGAGCGCCCTCAAACATTGTCATTGCTTTTCAAAACTGTGTCTTCTTGCATTTGAGTGCCCACAAACATTGTCATTACTTTTCAGAACTGTGTCTTTTTGAATGTCCCCCTTCTCAAAGTTTAGCTATGCATGGTTTGCAACTTTAGCTAATTGTTATGAGCAATTACTTCACATTATCTTTTATCCTAAGTTATCCAGCATATGGATATTGATGTGCTATTTAATACCTTTTCAATTTCGCAAATATAAAAGGTTCATGTTCATAAATATAAGCGATTCATGTTTATGTCAAAACGTTTAAGAAATTATTTTATATCTCGGTATTTTGATTTATTATTTTTTTCAGTAAAAGGACCTTTCTATATAATGATTATAATTAATTTTACTTCGATGTAACTTTGGTGATAGCTAGCATGATTACGATTTGATAATTAAAGTTTCCACCAGAAATATGTTCAAAACAATTCAAATTCTATTATTAATATATTCTGGGAATTCTTATTCATATACATATAAAACCAGAAAGGGCCGGGCCGTGATTTATTTATACGCCCTCAGTGCTCTCCAGTGGAGTGAACATGCATGTGAAGAAGCTGCCCCCTGTACATTTTGATTTAACTAGTAGCTAGTGAATCATAACGTCACTTGACCCAACCGCAGTTGGTGCATCAGCGACAATGCGTGCTTAGCTGCCCTCTGTACATTTAATTAGTAGGTAGTGAATCATAACTTCACTTGACCCAACCGCAATTGGTGCATCAGCGTCAATGCGTGCTTAGCTGCCCTCGTGATATAGAGGGAGGCATATCACGAAGCTCAAGATTGGCCCAATGCATGGTACTACATCTTTATATTAAAATAATATCATTTTTTCCCCTTTGAATTCATAATTTTAGCTTTAGACAATAAAATAATTTTTTTATGCTTTCATAAATTATTTGAGTTTTATTTATTTAAATTTAGATCTTCAATCTAATCTTTAAGTAATATGTAAATGCTTAGTAAATAAAATGGCTTTTTTGTTGAAAGAAAATATATATATATAACCCTTATCCATTTAAGGTATTTTTAATATAATAAAACCCTTTACTATATCTTTATATTAAAATAATATCATTTTTTTCTATTTGAATTCATAATTTTAGCTTTAGACAATAATTTTTTTTGCTTTCATAAATTATTTTAGTTTTATTTATTAAAATTTTGATCTTCAATCTAAAAGTAATATTTAAATGCTTAATTTAATTAATAAATAAAATGACTTTTTTCTCAACATTTTTTCAAGTCAATTTTTCTTAAAATCTATTTTAGATTTTTAAAAATTTATTAGTTTAAATTAATTAATTTGGAAATATCTAGTGTTTCGATCATTTTTTGGAGTGATATATATATATATATATATATATATAGTATTATACTAGAACAACATAGACAAGACAAAGCACAAGAAGGAAACTATGTTCATAGATCAGTAATTGCTAAAAACCTATAATTACAATCATAAAAAATTCAAACACTAACTATGCAAACATATTTCAAGGGTTGAATGACTTAACAGTCACATTAATCTCTAAGGAATGTCTAGGTCATACGGCCAACTTAAATTAAACACACAATAAGAGAACAGTCCAGGTCAGGGTGGTCTTGAAGATAAAAGATCAATTCCTATAACCGGTTAAACAAAGGTAGGTTATGGTCGGAACGTGGAAGGGAAAAAATGCTAGGTCGATTAAACAATTGAATAACGAACCCAAAGAAAATGATGGAGGAACCCCCACAATGAGCGAACCTACCAAGGAGCCCTAACAAGAGGGTAAAGATTAGGAAGTGAACCAAGAAGGGATGCAAGATCAAACTAATGAAAAGAAAAGTTGGAAATATTATTAATACCTGAATAATCGACATTTTTGAGTCTCCACCCTACAGATGGGTAAACCCAATAGGTATAGTACCCTGGTAAGCATAAGTAAAAGAAAAATTATTTATATTAGTTATGATAAAGGGACGTGAATAAAACATTACCCTAATCTCTTCTTTGGTGAACATTTAAAACTTGAAAACCCTGTAAGTGACAATAGGGTCCTCGAACACTAAATAACGAGTAAAGGGTCTTTTCCCATCCCTGGGAAAGCCAAGGAAAACATTAATGTTGTGGAAGCCCGCATCTCTGCATTTGCAGGTTGTGAAAATTTAGCAAAGAAACTTAACCGTTTAATAACATAAACTAACAAAGATTGAAATTGGTGGTATATTACCATGGAATGCACATACCAATGACCTAGGTTGGACAAGTTGAAGTGGAGATCATCCAAGTGCTCAAAAGAAAAAATTAGGTACAAGTGTGGCGAGGGTAAGGGGATGTTACACCCATAACTAAACCAAATTGTTTGGTACCATCAAATCCTAAACCCTAGTGATCGAGGGTCAGGATTGTAGCCACTGAATCATAGTAGATTAGAGCCACATTTACATAGAGTCATCTAAAAAAATGGTACATGGTAATAGATTACATTAATGATAATAAGTAAAGAATTAACCAACGAGACCAAGAAGATTATCACATATACACCACAAACCTTATAACTTGCAAGACACAATAAATTATTATCATTACAACAGTCAAGTAGGATTATAACCAAATGAACCTAACAGCCTAGACATTACATATATTACCTTACTCTATACTTCACTGGGAATCACATTGAAGTAGAGAAGAAATAACATTATGAAAGTGAAACATATAACATAAATTAATACTTAATGTAAGAGAATCACATATTTATAAGAATGACTAGTTGATTTTAAATTAAAAATCAGTTTAATCCAGAGTATAGGAGTAGTAAAGAAAGTCTACATCATAGAATGATTTATTGTAGGTTGGCTTAGGTGAAGAATGATACTGGATGATTTTAGACTAAATATGACATAAACCAGAGTAGAGGCAAATAGTATTTACATTATATAATGATATGTTAGTGATCAAATGATGTTGTTGTCTTTAGAAATAAAGTGTAAATATTGTCTTCACCAAAATACATGATAGCTGGATATATATTTCATAAGTGTGTCATAAGAGCTAACACATCATTGTATTATTAAAACATATATATCTTTTATTTTTGCTGAAAGTAGGTTGGGGTCACTTAGTCTCTTGGATTTAAGTACTTAGTTAACATTATAGGATAAGATTTCATCTGTTTGGGAGCTTGATAGATCGAGATTTCAAGTAGATCTAGGTTGGTTTAGTTGTTAATATTTGTAATTATTATTATCATTTTATTATTATTTTTAACTAATCTGGCCGAGTCCAAATATTTTATAGATCCAAATTTCAAATAGATTTAGGTTGGTTTAATTATTAATAATTGTAGTTATTTTTATCATTTTATTATTATTTTTATCTAATTTGACTGAGTCCAAATATTTTAGTCTATTATTATTATTATTATTATTTATGTAATTTAACTGTGTCAAAATGTTTACATAACATAACATTACAACATCTCTTCCATATTGGGTTAGAGAGATCTGCTTGACACAACTAAGATGGTGTGAAGCTGCATTTAACTTGGATGCCCTTGGGATAATCTAATTCCCTCAAAAATGGCTTCCATCCTCATTTGGTACTATAAAATTTGAACTAAAACATGGTGTGATCTAAACACCAATCAAACCAACAAGTTTAGTCTTCATGAAAAATTTAAGTTACCAACCAGTAAAGGTACAATCAATGATAACGAGCATGTTTCCATACAATAACTTTGATCGACTTTTATTGTGGCTTAAATATGCAATTTAATCCTCGTAGGTGCCGAGACCACTAGTTTCTCATAAATTGCAAGTATCCTAGCTTTTCCTAAATCATTATCAAATTTCTCCAGCCACTGTTACACTCGAATCCATATGATTCAACCAACCACCTTTTTTTTGTAGCTAGGTTTATGATGGGTTGGAGCTAGCCTATTTATTGGATGGAAGAATATCGATCCACCCATTTATTGGATGGAATAGGACCTATCCACCCACAATGGGTTGCTTATCATCATGATCTTGTGAGGATTTCGCAAGCTTGTAAAACCTTTTGAAATTTAATTCTCCGAAAGTTGCTTCCATCCTCAACCCCTCGACATAAGGTTTCAACCTATGACATTGTTGGGACTAAACCCCATGTAAGCCAATTGGTTTACACCTCATGGGTTAATCACCTAATATCACCCAATATCAAAGGGTGATCTAGAACTTATAGAGAGAACAAAGCGAGCACCTCCTAGCCATCAAATCTCATATGAAAGAGGAACCTGCTACCACAATAAGTGAATAACATTAGTTTCCACTAGGTTGTTGTATATTTGAAAAATAGAGAATGATAGCCTTTGCATACTACTTACAAAAATAGCCAAAAAAAGTTTTGATGAGTTTCCCAAAATGGTAAAATTAAAATAAATTACAATTCTAAAATACTGTTAATTATCAAGTACGCGACTCCTAATATTGATTGACCTATGCATAGCTTTTCACACTATTAATTTACTTTCATAGAAATAAATTTAAATACTAAAAAAATATATAAGGTTTCTAATTTTATAAAATTAAAAAGTTTGAAAAAATAATTAAAAATATTTTTACATTTATTTTTCAATGAATAAATAAAATAATTATATTTAAATAATTATGGATTCTTATTTTAAGAATTTATAATGTATTTATTACAATGGAGTCGTAAGTTTATATAATTTATAGACATTTTAATTTTACACTTATAAAAAATAATAATTTATAATTAAATCTGAATTATTTTTAAATAATTATGGATTCTTATTTTAAGAATTTATAATGTATTTATTACAATGGAGTCGTAAGTTTATATAATTTATAGACATTTGAATTTTACACTTATAAAAAATAATAATTTATAATTAAATCTGAGAGCTTCAAAGCATATTGAGGCTGGTATCAAAAATAATTATATATAATGAACTCTGAGACCTTCAATGCATATTGATAAGCCTGTAATATACATGAACTCTTTTTTATGAAATACAAAAAGTCAAGAAGTACATGACCAATAAGAGGGCTAAGTAGAATAGTTTCCATAGGTAACATGTTGAGCAACCCCAACCCCAGCCCAAACACAACTTTACATAGAGGATTAGAAAATTAACAACGTTTTTTATAAAATAACAGCCCATCAAAAATACGTTTCGTAAACTTCACAACACATCATAGTAAACAGTTATGAAAAAGTTTTAAACAAAAAAGGGGCAAAAGACCTTGTGACGACCATTTTTCCTATCAAATTCCAACTTTCATTTGGATCAAAGCATGGTGATAAATTTATGGGATGGAAGATAGGGGCATCGAGCAATATCATTAGTTCCATGTTTTTGGTAGAGAGAGTTCTCATCAATGTAGTTAAAATTAGCACATAAGAAAATGCAATGGTATTAACTAGTAATTTTCCCAAAAGGTGCAAAGAGAAGCCCGTAGGTTTGTTAATTTAGAAAAGTTGTAGGGGAAAGACATTTGCAGACATGTATGCCATATGTTTTGCATTTTTGAAAGTAGCAAGGTCAACCTTTGAAGATGAAAAGCCATGCATTAGATCCCAACTTTACTTAAAACTAACTATTACCCACACCCCAATAGAAAACTGTAAAAATTATATTAATGTTTGTTTTAATATTTATACATTTTAATTTAAAGTAAATCTATTGTTTGGTGGTGCTATAAATTATTTTATTTTATGTAAAATAGTGTACCCTATTCATTTTCTCTTTTTTTCACCTTCTAACTTTCATCATAAAATTGAAGGTTTATATTATGATAAATATAACTAATGATGAACCTTGGTTCAAAACATGTTGGCCAAAAATTTCTCTTATGTGATTTCTACCGAAAGACTTTGCTTAATTCATTATGGATCACAAAACTCTGAATACAGAAAATATTATTCTTCTAATTTTTTTTACCGAACCTTTACCAAAAAAATTATTATTATAATAATTAGCTAATTAACATAATCTATAATAATTATTTAAGTTGTATAGCAATAATATTTTTAAATATGCTTTGGTTATTGTTTAAATATGGATCCATACTAATAATATTAGGAAAATAAGGTAACTATTTTTTTTTTAATTAAATTTGATTAACACACACAACTCTCCTCCATCTCATATTATTTCATCCTTCTCATGATGCTAATAAAGATCGATTCATTGAAGCTCGTTATCATAATTTTCAGAGAGCATGTATCACATGTTAGTCCTTATGAGCAATAAAGTATTCATCTGGCCATATATCATAATTAAAAAATATAATTAAAAAATTGAATGCATAAAGCTAACTACCTAACTACCCTATGTGGTTAAAAGGTAAAAAATAAGTAAATCATGATTACAAGGTAAACACTTTAGTAAAAATTGTAGTTAAAAAAATGCAAAAGTTTCTCCTTAAACAATTTTATGTACATGTGCAAATTTAAAAGAGAATTGTTTACATTTATATAGATTTTCATAAATCACTACATTAAAACTAATAGTAAATCACCACAGATTTTAGTAAATCATTGCGTTAAAACAAAGTAAATCACTACGTTAAAACATATATTTTATCCCACAAACAAGAGCACATTATGGAGTCCTATACACCAATTTGGTTTGGAGCTGCTCAACCTACTCTTCTCTAGAGTCCTTGGGAACAACGAGATTCACGAGCTCATTGAAGGATAGTGGCAGAAGGATTTGAGTGTAAGGTTTTTTAGAGTTTTTGGATCCTATACTAAATTTTGTGGGATCCAATGATTCTTGATCATAAACATAGTGGAATTACATTCAAGGATAACTGAGAAGATATTAAGAAGAGAAATATTGAATCAAAGAGATTCATTGAATGTAATACCATGATATAAAGAGATTCATTGAGTGTAATACCATGATATAAAATGTTGTTGAATCAATAAAGATATTAACATCACTGTTGCACTTATAACGCAGACATAACGGAGATTTGAGGCTAAAACATTCAAAAAAGAATGATGCACATTGACATTATAAACCCGTTACACATTTTGAGCAATAAGTGTTCAATATTAACAACTTTATACATTACAAGAATATTGTTAACAACTTTATACATTACAAGAATATTGTTAGACCAACTTATTCTAGGTTTTCAATACAGAACCCAAAAAAACATTTGTTTATGAATTCTACGGAAGTATGGGATCATTAAAAATGTTACTAAAATAATGGTAAACAAGTGTTTTTTTTAATTTGCAAGATGTTCGGGCAAATAAAATCAAAAAAATATGCCTGCAATTTTATGTTATTGAGAAATATCTTGATTATAATGTTGATGTAATGATGCATACAAAGTTTTAATCACCCTTTTCTAAGTTGATTTGATGCTCTGATTTGATAATATTGGTTAACGTGTTTGTCAAATCCTTTCTGCGAGGAGCATCAACAATGTGGAGGCCTATTAATCATTCATTAACCTTACAACTATTATTTCAAGTGTCAAACTTCGAACAAAATATTGTCGTAACGAAATCTTAGAAATATACACCTTCAGGTGGAGAGAGTGGAAAACCACCGTGTCATTTGTAAAGACGAAATCATCATTGACTTGCAGATTATGTCCCTCTATAAGCAGCATAATTGAAGGAAACAAGCTTTCCTTGTTCCCACACTTTACCGTGAGGAAGAGGTCTTTGCTTGCATGGATTTCCAATGATACCTCTGCCAATATTGAAGACTCCAAAGAGCCGCCAATGGATAAGGAGATGGTATCAACTGAGGATCGACCAGCTTCGTGAGGGCTACTGCTCGTTCCTGCACCGCCCGAACTTTTCCTACTGCGACTGCGGAGACGTTGTCGGAGATGGTGAATGTGATATATAGTCTCAACTACAACGTTCATTTTGTCACTCTAAAAATTACAAGAACACCGTTGACTGGTGTCAGTAAGCTGATCTACTCTCAATGAGTGAACACAGACTACTCTCAACGATTTGTATCTTCTGAAATCTACTGTAGTTCTAGCCAATTTTCATGGAGTTTGGAGATTTTATTGTTTTCAAGGAGGAAACCATGACGAGAGTGAGCTCAACTATAGAGGAAACAAAAAACACAGGTAATATTGTACGTCGGTGATTTGATCTGGGAGCACAGAACGCATTTTGGAGAGGAATGTAAGACTTCCATTAACAGCCCAAAGATCATCAATACCAAATATTTCACATTCAGAACTTAATATGTTGTTTAAGATGACATACCTTGACTAACAGCGGAAGATGTAATGGCTGCCATCTTCTGTCTTCTGTCTTCTGTCTTCTTCTCAGAATTCGGTTTCTCACCTCTTGCCCTCACTTTCTTTATGTGCTTCTTGATGGAGAAGAATGCAACTCTTCTGTGGGAGAGAGAGGACCCAATCCTTTATATTTTTAACTTTAAATCTGGTACGTCCATCATATACCAATTCAACGCTTTAATGCTTTAATCCTTTAATGCTTTAATGCTTTAATGCTTTAATGCTTTTAATTATGGAATGACTTAATTAGTTGGGTCACATTAAGATTTAGAAACTTCCATTTAATTTCTAACATTCTCCCACTTGACCCGACTATTCATAATATTAAGCGTTGAACATCATACTATGATAAATTGCTGAGAGTTATGGCGGTTGTGCACTATTAATTCAATGCATTCCCTTCCATATACTACAATACCAGCAATCCATCAATTCATACTCATAATTTATATAAAACAGCATAATGGTCCACATAATGTCTTATATCATAATGATTAAACATAATATCTTTATAAGACTCTTTCTTGTTTAAAATTACATAAAATACGTACTACTTCATTAAAACAAGAGACACATAATTGTATATCAGAAACACATAAAAGAGCTCAGAATGTCACACATCAATTATCATTAATACAACCAAGACCCATTCTTTGAACATGTTCCTTAAATTGTCTTGGTTGTAACCCTTTCGTCAAAGGGTCTGTAATCATAAGTTCTGTCCTGATGTGCATGATTGACATTCTTTGTTTCTGAACCTCATCTTTCACAACAAGATACTTTAGTTCCATATGTTTGGCACCTTTAGAGTACTTGTCGTTCTTTGAGAAAAATACTGCTCCAGAGTTATCACAATAAATTTTCAGCGGCTTGCTAATGGTGTCGACAACCGCAAGTCCTGAAATAAAGTTCCGCAGCCATAATGCATGAATTGTGGCTTCATAACATGCCACAAATTCTGCCTCCATAGTGGATGAAGCAACGATAGTCTGTTTCGCACTTTTCCATGATATGGCACCTTGAGCAAACATAAACAGGTAACCAAAAGTCGATTTTCTAGTATCGATGCATCCAGCAAAATCTGAATCGCTATATCCAATCACTTCCGATTCATTGGATGAGCATGTAATCTTTCGTTGAGAGAAATTCCTTAGTCTCATGCAATATACTTAAATTATTTGCAGCAAGCAAGACGTCATCAACATAAAGGACCAGATAAATAAACTTGCTCCCACTGATCTTTCGGTATATACAGTGATCAACCGTATTTTCCTTAAAACCAAAAGATGTAATAATGGTATTGAACTTAATATACCACTGCCGGGATGCTTGTTTAAGCCCATACATTGACTTCTTAAGTTTACACACCAATTGTTCTTTACTTTCTACAGAAAAACCCTCAGGTTGATCCATATAAACATCCTCATCAAGATCTCCATTCAAAAAAGTTGTTTTCACATCCATTTGATGCAACTCCAAATCATAATGAGCTACTAATGTCATTATTATTCTTAGTGAGTCCTTTTTCGAAATAGGAGAAAATGTCTCCTTGTAATCAACACCATCTTTCTGAGTGTAACCCTTAGCAACAAGTCTAGCTTTATACCGTTTGATATTACCACTAGAGTCGTGTTTGGTTTTAAAAACCCATTTGCATCCGACTCTTTTACAGCCATGTGGTAACTCAACGAGATCCCAAACTTCATTCTGTTGCATGGATTTCAGTTCTTCTTTCATGGCATTAATCCATTCCTTTGACTCTTTACTTTCTACAGCATGTGAAAACGAAACTGGATCCTTATTGATTCCAATATCATAATCTGATTCTTGCATATAAACCACATAATCATTAGAAATAGCTGACCTACGATTTCTTTGAGGTCTTCTTAATGCTACTTGTTGTGGTTCATGCATATCAGCATTATGTAAGTCATTTCCTTCAGGAAGTACTTCTTCATTTATATGTTGTTCATTATCATCATGCTGTTCTACAACAGCTGGAACAACATTTGGAGTAATAGTAGATGGAGGAACTATTCTAGGCAATGTAACATTTACCCTTGTTTCCTTTATTTCTACTATTTCTCTTCTAGTACTCCCACTGACTTCACCATTCTCAATGAATCTTGCATTAACAGTTTCTACAATTCTTGGACTATGATTAGGACAGTAAAACACATACCCTTTAGATTTCTCAGGGTAACCTAAAAAATACCCACTGATCGTTCGAGAATCTAATTTCTTTTCATGTGGATTATAAATTCTCGCTTCCACTAGACAACCCCAAACATGCAGGTGTCTTAAGCTAGGTTTCCTTTTAGTCCATAACTCAAAAGGAGTCTTTTGAACAGCTTTACTAGGAACCCTATTCAACAAATAGTTAGCGGTTTTGAGAGCATACGACCACAAATTCTTAGGTAGTGTAGAATCTGACATCATACTCCTAATCATATCCATTAATGTCCTATTGCGCCTTTCTGCTACACCATTTTGCTGTGGTGTACCTGGCATTGTGTATTGCGCACATATGCCATGACTTTCGAGGAATTTTGCAAATGGACCTGGACACTGGCCTGACTCATTATATTTACCATAATATTCACCACCTCTATCCGACCTTATGATTTTCACCTTTTTATCTAGTTGCCTCTCAACTTCCTTTACAAACGTCTCAAGGACATTCACAGATTGAGATTTTTCATGAAGCAAATAGACATAACCATAACGGGAAAAATCGTCAATAAAAGTGATGAAATACTTTTCTCCATTAAAGGCTGGAGTGTCCATAGGTCCGCAAATATCAGTGTGTATCATTTCAAGAAGCTGGCTGCTTCTAGTGGCTCCTTTCTTATTATGTTTGGTTTGTTTACCTTTAATACAATCCACACATAATTCTAGATCACTAAAGTCCAAATTTGACAAAATTTCATTACTTACTAATCTCATCATTCTTTCTTTGGATATATGACCTAGTCGTTTATGCCACAAGAAAGCAGAATTTTCATTCAACCTGCTACATTTACATCCAACATTATTTACTACATTCAACAAGGAATTTTCATAAGTGTCATTCAGTTTCAATTTATATAAACCATCAATTAGAATACCAGAACCAACATTATCAGTATTCTTATATAAATCAAAACAACCAAATCCAATCATACATCTAAAACCAGAAATATCCAATTTACTTGCGGAAATAAGGTTTCTAGATAATGAAGGTACATAAAGGGTACTGTATAAGTCTAATACATATCCATTTTCTAGAATTAGACGATAAGTCCCAATGCCTTCAATTGAAGATTTCATTCCGTTTCCCATAAAGAGAAAATGTTCTTCATTTGGATTTATGGTTCGGATCGTAAGAAATCCCTGCATATTGTTGGAAACATGAGTTGTAGCACCAGTATCAAGCCACCATGTATTAATAGGAACTTCAACTAAATTTGATTCAAAACATACGAAAGATAGACATCCTTGAAATCGAAAATGAAATAACTATAAGCTCATAACTAACGCGATTCAGATGTAGACATAATAGTATAATATAGCACTCCTTTGGGTAGATACTATCTTATACTTAACATAATTAAATACCAAAACATAAGTAGGTAATAAATATATTCAATTAAATAGAACTGACATCTTTGGATGATCAATATTTATTTAATAAAAATATCTATCAAACCTCATCATGTCAACTAGTTATAGAACAAGACTTTCCTTTGGGTAAGTTCTCAGGTTCTATCATTAGTGACGCCAGTTTTTAATTGGTATTTTTATAACTGGCAATTTCTATCAATAATCATTATGTTACTTATGCACTAAATGATTATTCTGATTTTGACCACTTTGGTGATTAACAAAATCATAAATCTCATGTGCATAAACACATACCTTATGCAAAACAACATTCTGATTTTGACCACTTTGGTGATTAACAAAATCATAAATCTCATGTGCATAAATAATTTATTACACATACCTTATGCAAAACAATCAGTCATAGAGCAATTACTTTTATGCCCAAATTTCAAACAATTATTTTGTACCAGTAAACTTTAATCGTGCAAAGCCAAAACAATAAATGATGCACGAAAAGACCCTAAAAACTCTGATTATTGATCAAAATATATACACACCCTTCTTAATGTGTAAATTGATTTTCTATAAAATATCAAAATATATATTTTCCCTCTTAAAATATATGCACAGAGTATATGTGATAAAGCTACATCACGGGTTTCTTTACATGCTGTGTTACGTTATTTATGTGGTACATTGAAACTTTATTAATAGCTTTATTTACACATTAAAATGTAAATCTATTTCGTTTAACAAAGATTTACACTAAAATCTTAATTTTCCCATCAAACACTTACGCGTTGATCTCATGTCTCAACAACATCCTTTTAAACATGTTTTGCAAATGCGGAAGCATAGACGATGCATGCAATGTGTTTGACAAAATTCCGCAACGAAATGTAGTGTCATGGACTACGCGGATTGCAGCTTATGCTAGGGATGGTTATGCCGAAGAGGCTTTGCAGTTGTTTTATGAAATGCAAAGAGCAGGCGTCAAACCAAAACAGTTCACCTTGACCAGCATGTCAAACCAAAACAGTTCACCTTGACCAGCGTGAAAATCTTGCTTTAATACATCTCCGCGCCAAGCAATGTTTTGGACTGGCTCATCAGTAATTCAAAATCCGCGATAGATGGACTGCAGCGATAGATGGACTGCACATACCGTCCTCTATATCTAACTTTAAACTTGAGGGCATGCAATATTATTCAAAACAACGGCGATATCTAACTTTAAATTGCAGGGCATGCAATACTATTCATTCCAACATACACAGCGAACATACAATGATATGGTGTGACCAAGCCCCCAAACACCGAATCCGCAATGCCGTGCAGAGTATTAATGGGTTGGACAGTGTACATAGTGGACATAGACTTCCAGATTCCATTGACACATTGGCATTTAATGGGTACCTTTAAGAACGAACCGGCGGGAAGGATTTGGGTTTGAGAATCAGAGGTCAGAGGATCAAATCCATTGACACCTAGTATCGATAAAGGATCTACTCGAAATCGAGTAGCCACCTCTGAGACCTTCAAATCAGTTCGAAGCAAGTAAGCGACAAGGGAATCGCAGGTATCTGAACCATTGCATGGTTCGATTGTGGATTTCAATAGGGCTCTCGTTGATACTAACAGCAACAAAAGGATTGATCATTTCATGAAACCCCCACAATTTCCCGAAGGCTCAATCACATGAGTAAAGCACAGAACAGATCAATTGCAATCATAGGAAATATTCAGTTATTGATTGGCTCTGATACCACATGTAAGATTTCCATTAATAGCCCAAATATCATCAATACCAAATATTTCACATTCAGAACTTAATATGTTGTTTAAGATGACATACCTTGACTAACAGCGGAAGATGTAATGGCTGCCATCTTCTGTCTTCTGTCTTCTGTCTTCTTCTCAGAATTCGGTTTCTCACCTCTTGCCCTCACTTTCTTTATGTGCTTCTTGATGGAGAAGAATGCAACTCTTCTGTGGGAGAGAGAGGACCCAATCCTTTATATTTTTAACTTTAAATCTGGTACGTCCATCATATACCAATTCAACGCTTTAATGCTTTTAATCCTTTAATGCTTTAATGCTTTAATGCTTTAATGCTTTTAATTATGGAATGACTTAATTAGTTGGGTCACATTAAGATTTAGAAACTTCCATTTAATTTCTAACAAGGAATTGATTCATCCCACTGCATCATTGTATTTCATAAAGAATATGAATCTTTCGTTCTGAGACACCCGCATTTGCCTCAACACTGCTGCACCTATTCCTCTTGAGAGGCATATACTCCAACTCTTGTGCATGTTCAACGTCACCTCTACATTCATTGGAAATAAATTACGGCATTGCTTGGATTGCTTTACCACAATTTTCTAGATGCATGTAGTAAGCTCTTTCATTTTTATCGCCATAGATAAAGTCCTATAAATTATATTAGGGATGGAATTAATGAATCTGGCTCTGCCTCTTGGAATGAAGCCTAGATACGAGTACGCCTTTGCCCAAACATTTGGGTTAGTGCATTTTGTTACTACTGCACTAAGGTAATCATTCTGGGCTACCTCACGAGGTGACAATTTTATAAGGGTTTTCATTTCATATTCGCCATGGCCCGACTGATTAAAATATTGCAAAGGAGAGGAACGATGATCGTTTGCCATAAGATTTTGGATATACATCCTATCATCAACAGTGTGTCTCCTCGTTCCAATTCCTAATGGTGGGATCTCTGAGTTGGTAACAGCAAGCGGAAAATCCATTTTGTCTTTATGGCCTTCAGCGCAGTCAATTAGAGCAACGAAAGTTAGCGACTGACTAGCTAGCTATCATAATTTAAACTAGCATTAGTAACTGTAAATGTGTTAAAAATCCTATATAAATGAGTTTAGTGTTAAAAATCCTATATAAATGAGTTTAGCTAGTAATGTTTGAACACATAGTTTTGCAGAGCAAAAACACTAAAAGAAAGTCAAAAGAACAAAAAGAATTATTGATTTAAAAAATATGTTACAATGCTCATGATATAGCATCAGTGGGTGAAGATCCCAATGTAATGTGCCATAGTGGTGATCAATGAGAGGACTCAACACCTACAACAAGCTCCGGAGAGAACCAGCCAGTTGCAGAGTGAAAGGAGGAGCAAATCATGCAGAAAGGATCTTGCATGTAGTCCCATGCATGCATGGACAGTCAAAGGAACCAATCTAGTGAAGATTCAAATGTTGAAGCCTTTCATCTCAATGAATGCTCTAACTAAGTGTCCACATGTGCCAATGTGGTGAAGATTCAAATGTTGAAGCCTTGCATCTCAATGAATGCTCTAACTAAGTGTCTGCATGTGCCAGTAATGAGGGTCCTAGGTGTGTAGTACCTCCCACACCACCCTGAACACAACTATGGGGAAAAATACAAAATGGGCCCTGACAACTAAGGCCAAAGGTCACCCAAAATACAGTGCAACTTGTACTAAAATTGAGGAAAGAGGGAAGACATCGTGGGGAACACCCCCCCCTCCTTCCCCTCAAAATACAATGTAATCAAAAGAAAAGAGGAAGAAAAGGCAATATCTAAGCAACTGTGTCCTTCACTCGATGGCGATCGCGCAGAGAGTGAATCTTCTGCTCAGGGAATGTCTTGGTGAAGATATCTATAGTTTGTTTTGCTGAAGGATAGAACTACATATCAATGACCCAATTATGTACTAAGTCTATGATGTAGTGCATATGGATCTCTATGTGCTTCATCTGCTGCCGCTGTACTGAATCCCTGGAAAATTTGAGAGTGCTTTGGTTGTCGCACCAGATGACAGTGGGTTGGTGGAACTAGACACCTAACTCAGTGAGGAAGTGTTGTAGCCACATAGACTGAATAGTGATGTTGACTACTCCTCTGTACTCGGCCTCAGCTGAAGACAGAGCAATAGCAGCATGCTTCTTGCTCGACCAACAGATAGGGACAGACCCTAGACTAAGTGAATATCTAGAGCTGGACTTGTGATCAATGTTGTCGCCTACCCAATCAAAATCTGTGAAGCCAAGGAGATTCAATGCAATGCCTGCTACATAGTGAATCCCAAAGGTGATGGTTCCCTACACATATCAGAGGATGCACTTGGCAGCTTTCCAATGTAGCTCATGCGACTCCTGCATGTATCTGGAAACTGCCCCTACTACATATGAGAGATCTGGTCTAGAGTGGGGGAGGTACAGTAAGCTCCCCACTAGCTGTCGATAGAGAGTACTGTCAACTAATGGAATGTCACCTCCATCCTCAAGTTAAAGCCCAGATAGAAAAAGAGTTGGTGCTGGCTTGCATTCAATCATACGAAATCTCTCAACGAGATCCCGTGCATAGTTAGTCTGGGAGAGTTTGATGCCTGTGGCATCCTATCTGATCTCAAGTCCAAGAAACAAGTGTAATGGACCCATGTCCGTCATCAAGAACCTATCATTCAACGTCCTCTTGATTGCAACAATGGCTGAAGCCGAGCTGCTGGTGATCAGGAGATCATCCACATACAAAACTAAGATAAGAAGAGAGTCATGTGTCCTGAGCATGTAAACATTTGGATCAGACTTACATCTTTTGAATTTTTGTGATAAGAGAAAATAATCCATATTTGCATACCAAGCTCTCAAGGCCTGCTTAAGGCTATAGAGAGACTTCTTCAATCTGCATACCAAAGATGAATCCTAAATTAAACCATGTGGCTGCTCCATGTAGATCTCCTCAGATAGGTCTCTGTGAAGAAAGGCATTCTTCACATCCATCTAATGTAATTCCCACCCCTGGGCAGCTGTAATGGCAAGTGCAAGGCGTATGGAATCCATCTTTGCTACTGGAGCAAAGGTCTCATCGTAATCAATGCCATGCACTTGCTAGAAGCCTTTGGCTACTAGCCTAGTTTTCTGTATGGTGATTTGCCCATCTGTAGCACCCTTGGTCCTGTAGACCCATTTGCATCGAACAAGTTTCCTTCCTGAAGGAAGGGGGACCAGATCCCAGGTCTGGTTCTCGAGCATGGACTTGTACTCCTCCTCCATGGTAGACTCCCAAGAGGGATGCCCAGTAGCCTCAGCATAAGACGACATATCACAAGACTAAACCAAATGACAATGTCGAGATGGCATTGGTTTAGTGGCAGTGAGGGCAAGAGCAGGCTCAATAAACTCTGAGCTAGTCCTCTGCAGATCAGAATTATCCCCTAAAAGAGCATTTCTAGCAAATGGGTGGTCTTCTGCATATATCTCACTTAAGCTACTTGTTGTCTGATTTATGACATGGGAAGTTAATTCAATGTTGGAAGCCCAATATGGGCTTGGATGTGGATCATCATATGCATGCACTAGATTTATATCCGAAGACTCTGTCTCTACATCTGCATGCTCTACATCAGCATCTACATGCTCTGTATCTGCATTTGAGTGTACTGAGTCATCAGCTCGGTCATGAGGTAGATAAAAGGTGTATGAATGTGGCAATTGAGGTGCTTGTGAGAGAATTTCCTCAAATTGGACACTTCTCTCATTGATGAGCTTCTCCGTAGAGGAAATAAGGAGTCGGTATCCCTTCACACCATCAGGGTATCCAACAAAGATGCACTAAATTCTCTATGGATCAACAACTTTCCTCCATTCAGAGGGGATCCTGGCCCATGCTCGGGAGCCGAAAGAACGGAAGTGGGGGACCTCTGGTTTAGTGTCACTGCAAGCCTCAAAGCAGGTCTAATCCTTGATAGATCTATGAGGAGAGCTGTTTTGGATGTAGTTAGCACCATTAAGTGCTTCAACCCATAGCTTATGAGGTAGTGACCTAGCATGCAATATGCAGGAAGCCATCTCTTTGAGAGATCGGATCTTTCTCTCAAAAACTCCGTTCTGCTATGAAATGTATGAAACTGTGTGCTGCAACTATATGCCAGACTCAAGGCAAGGGTTCTAAAGTGCTATGTTAACATGTTCCCCCCTATTGTCTGTACAGAGGGCTTTGATCTTTTTCTCTCATTGTGTCTCAACTAGTGCGTTGAAATCTTCAAAGTGCGCAAAAACTTCATATTTGGCCCTAAGAAGATACACCTAAGTATACCGTGAGAAATCATCAAGAAATGTAAGAACATACGTTGGTTTGTTGATGGAAGGATGAGGGAAAGGAGCCATGAGATCACTATGGATCAGATCTAGAGGAGAGGATGCTCTATGAGTTTTTCGGTGTAAAACTTTTCTCTAGGATGTTTGCCAAGGACACACCCTTCACAAACTCCTTTGGAGAATCTAATATTTGGCAAGACTTCCACCATCTCATGCTTGCTTAGCTGCTGCATATACTTGTAATTTAAGTGACCAAACCTCTAATGCCAAAGCCTACTACTATCATCAGCATGTGTAAGTAATAAGGAGGATTTAGATTCAATAAATTCAGAAAATGTATACAGTCTACCTCCAATATTTACCTCAGTGGTTGCAATTTTGGAGCTGCTATGTAGGTCATATATGTTCACTACATCTGGAGTGAATTCCACTCTTTCCGGTGTCGGAATGAGTGATCTGATAAACTAAAAGTAGGTTTACCGAAAGTTTTGGAACATGAAGCACATCTTCAAAGCTTCCATGTAAGAGTTCCACTCTACCTTTTCCGGTGACCTCAATAGGTGAGTCATCTCCCATGAGGATGGGAGTTCCTTTGCATGCATCCAAAGTGGAATAGACTGCCTTTGCAACAACCATATGATGTGATGCACTAGAATCTATAGTCCATGCATCAGGGGAAGAGTTAATTACAACTAAAGCATGAAAATTGTTACCTTTCCTATGTGGTGGATCCTTAGTTTTCTTCTTGGTGCCCTAAGGGATGTGGTCCCCAAGGTTGTGCTTCCGAAGGATTTCTACCATTTGGTCAATTTGTTTCTTCATGCAAGACGATTCTGGACGGAATCCTTAGTGACAGTAGGTGCATTTGTCTCCTTTCTTCCCTTTGTCATTTCTGGAGCCGGAGGAGTCATTGAAGGGCTTGGTGTACCCTTCCTTCTTTGGATGGGAATGCACTTTTCCCTTGTCTTTTTGCTACTAATTTTTCTGATTTGAATCAGATCTGTGATTTTTATTATGGCTGCCATCATGCATAGCAAGTTCATGTGCTTTTGGACGTTTGATTTTCCCCATGCCAATGAGTTTATCTTGATCAAAAGTGAGGGACTCTATGTACTCTTTCAGAGAAGGCATAGTGTAGGATCTACCTGTTGCGAGCCTTACTGAATGAAATGTAGACACAAAGATGGATTATTCTAGTCTGAGCTTTGCCATAATAGAGAGAACTTGGTGACTCTCCTCCTTGGATTTGTCAATTCCACAACCCTTGACTTGCAACAATAGATCATTATATTTGGTGAAGAAGTCTTGAATGCTGTCATAGTTCCATGGATCCAATGAGAGTAGCTCCACTTCGAGCAGATGTCCTTTCATCTCATCCTATTTCCCGTAGAGTTCTTCAACCTTTTTCCAAATCTCATTGGGAGTACTGCAGGCAGATAGATGAAACTGCAACTCTGGGGAGATGCACATGCATATGGATCTGTGGGCCTCATCCATGTGGTTGAGGTACTTGGATTTCTCTATGGCTGAAGTGGGTTCCACTTCTGCAGCCATGGTAATCCTGTACAACCCTTTCTGACGAAGGTATTGAGCCATTTGGTCCTTCCATTCGTGATAGTTGTATGGTGTTAGGATTGATGCTTTGGGAAACTCCATTTTTCTGTCGATCTTCAATCTCCAAGCTGTAATACCTGCAAAATAAAGTATTGGAGCACCTTTTATCTAGCAACCTATGGGCTCTGATACCATGCAAATTTGTTAGAAAACCTGCAAAAATGAATCTATCTAGTAAAGGTTGAACACACAGCTTTGCAGAGCAAAAAAAATCGAAATAACAAAAAGAATTATTGATTAACAGAAAATAGGTTACAATGCTCATGATATACTACATGAGTGTCAACTAATACGCATCATTGGATGAATATCCCAAGGTAATGCGCCATAGTGGTGATCAATGAGAGGACTCACCAACTACAACAAGTTCTGGAGAGAACTAGCGAGTTGCAGAGTGAAAGGAGGAGCAAATTAGGGATTAAATCATGCAGAAAGGATCTTGCATGTAGTCCCATGCATGCGTGGATAGTCAAAGGCACCAATATGGTGAAGATTCCAACGTTGAAGCCTTTCATGTTAGTGAATGCTCTAACTAAGTGTCTGCATGTGCTAGTAATGAAGGTCCTTGGTGTGTGGTACCTCCAACAACAACAACACCCTTGAGTAGTGATAGATTATTTCTAGAAGGGAACAACCTAAAGAGGTACAACTCTTTTCAAAGTTAGGAAGATATCTAGCTCTGGCACACTGAGTCATCAACTTGAGGGATCAGGCTTCTTTCTGCATGGCACTCAACCAAATTAAGAGAGGAATATTTCATAGTATGGATTATTTTCTTTTCACTGCATGCCAGTGGAGTTCATAGAGAGATCACCACCTCAAATTGTTCATCGAGATTCCTTATCCACTGAATCCAGTCTTAAAATAAAGTTTAGAACTGCAATTTGTAGTTGCATGTGGGTTTTCCAAGGACATTTTTGATATGCTTCCCTATACATTTATAGTTCTACGTGGGTTCTCCAGTGTAGAATTCGACAAATGACTCGGTGGGGCTCCAAAGAAGAAACAAAGTGTGGGGACAGACTGATTCAGTGGGGCATAGAGATATCCAGAACTCAATTGGATAGATTTCATGGTTATATGGTCTACATATGTCACACTTAAACAAAAAAGGTAGACGAAAACATGAGGTCAATTGATTCAAAAGAAAGACCTATCAGCCTAATAAATTCGTTAATATAGTTGATATAGACAAACACTTCATTTATATCTAAAATTGATCAATATAAGAATAATAATAAAATAATTATTATTATTATTATTATTACAATAAATAATAATAATAATAATAATAATAATAATTACTATTATTATTATTATAATCAAATATAATTAATATAATAATTAACTATATTTGTTTTCCAAGGAAACAATGGTAATTTCCATTATCAAAAACATTGAAAATTACATGTTGTATGAGTCGTATAAAGTGTTATGCGTGTATCAAAGATGGAGCGAATGATCTATCTAATATATTAGTTCATAGTTCATACAAAAAGTGACCATAAATATGTAAATGTGCTAAAATATAAAAACATGTGATGCATAGTATCAGTCATATAAAACTAGCTCTTCTACCAAAGGATCATGAAGGTTGATCATTCAGCTCATCTTCTCCTGTATGCTCTATAAAAGGCCTATGGTAGTACTGATATTGTTCTTGGTCTTGATGTTGTTGTGTTAACCATTGAGCGCTAGGCTGTTGCGCAACATCATTGGAAAGGCTCTCAAAAATCTGGTTCCTTTCCCTGTATATGTGTGAGTAGAAAATAAAATCAAAATGTGATTTTAGAGTTGTAACTTGATCCAATAAACCTCTGAGTGTGTGCACGTGACATTGAGAAATAACGTTGATCGAATTGATGACAATTTTTGAGTCTCCAAAAATCTGAATCCTGGTGCAATTTTCTCAATTGCAAATATGAGAAGGAGTCTAAGGTTTTTTAATTCTGCATGGTTTTTTGTGCCTCAGTTGAATCCTATTTTGAGCTTAAAATAATGTCTATTCGAGAGGTATATAATTTCACCAACTCCACATCCAACTTCTTTGGCGAATCTATCAAAATATGCCAATGGGTAGGATTTGTTTATTACTTCAGGTATTATGATTCGGGTTTCATTCTTGGGCCCCTCCTTAGGGATCAACTAGTAAAGGGCTTCAATTTTGTTGTGTATGGTGTCCCACAAGATGAGGGGGTCCTAGAATATAATTATGTTCCTTGCCAGCCATATGCCCTAGCAGACTAGGAAGGGGAGATTTCATATTTTCTATGATGATGCAGAGTTCCACCAAGATTGCCAAGGAGTGGTAAGATGTTCCCCTTCCCATTTGATGGTGATTTCAAGGGAGATATAAATATGTTTCCATACCTATTTGGTTGAAGGGAATAATAGGTGTTGAGCAATGGAAAAGGTATGTATTTATCATTTATTTCTTTATCTTTTCCTTTGAATCATAACTCCTTTACATTCTAAGATGTTAACATGTTAAATAGTTATGATAGAATTAAGGAGATTTGTGATTAATAAAAAATAACTAATTATTGTCTTTTTCTATATAGAAAGTGAAGGAAATAGAAAATCACTATTCGCGAGGAAAAGACAAAAGCAAGGAAACTACTGTTCCTCTATTAGGAAACCGTGTCCAGACAAGAAGAATGAGACATGAGAGCGCAGCTTGGGAAAAAACAGAGAAAACAGAGTGGCTACGCAAGAAGACAAGAAGACAATTGAAAATTGAAGATTAAGCGAAGACCTCGAGATCTTTTGATCCTGAGGGATCACTACTTTAAAATTTATCTATAACCTTGATGTATCCACTTGCCCATTATAAATGGGGCAATGATTATAAGATGAGGGAGGAATTGATTTTTCAGAATTACTGTTGTAATTTCAACTTTGATCATTGACTCTCTTTGAAGAGCGATAGCTGTAACTATAGCATACATGATTAATATATAACTCAGTTGCTATTCCATTATTTGATCCTGGAGTAAACACAGCAGTGCTTCCCTGGTGGCTAAGGGATCGGCCCTGGTGGATCCACTTGCTTCTTGTATCACTATTTTACAATTACAGTTGTGTGTGGTTTGATTTCCTTTGCATTTCCTTAATTCGCTTTATTCGGTAATCTTCTGTTTCTGAACATCTCGTTGAATTACTCTGTTACATCAAGATCGTAATTAGACTACATTGATAACACGATTGTTATTCATAACTCAATGTCATGTTGTTCCTTTTGAAACAATACTACGCTGTCTAGTTTAGATTCTGTTGTTCACTTACAACTGTGATTGCTGTTCATTTAACTACAGTTTATTTACAAGTGCGACTGTTGTTCATTTAATTGTTGTTCAATTATAATCACGATTGTCATTCCTTTATACCTGCGATTAATGTTCACTCTGCCAGAATAAGATTACTGATTCAATTACTTTATAGTCGTTGTGTGTTTACACCTAATGAGATTTGTTGTTCCTTGATTATCCAAACATTTTTGTCCGATTCATTTCAGTTAAAGATTGTTGTTTGATTCATTTATGTAGATTAAGCTTTGGTGTTCAATCTTTTCAACATACTTAGTTGTTGTTCCTTTTCTGCAAGGATTTGCTTTCACCTTTTAATTGATAGTGCAGCAAGTGTGTTTTAATAAGCATTTCCAGTTGAATTGCTATTTCCAGTTATTTGCTTTAGTCTGGATTGAAAGATCTACAACTGTAAAGAACATTGACTATCATTGTCTAAGTTCTCAGATTCGAGGTCCTGTTTATGATTGATTTCAATTATATCAGTTGACAGAGGAAAGAGTTATCACTACTACATCCTTTACTGATAAATTGTTGTAGTTTTCTGAATGAATGATTTAAGTTTCAATAGCATTAAGGTTTCTTTAAATTACAAGTAGAGTCTTTTTCTGGCATCCATTTATTCTTGTATTGAGCACTGTACTGCAAACTAGAAAACACTACTCTTTAGCAAGTGACCACCTCAGACTGAGTACACTCTTGAGATAAAAAATCATGCCTGGATTGATAATTAATGTAGGATAAATAGGGGTTAAAAAGACACCTTTTATCACTCAACAATAGGAAGAGGTGGTCTATATCTTTAGCCTAAGCCTTGCAAAGACAACATCGAGAGGAGCCATGTATAGAGTAGTTGTTGAGATTATCATTGGCGAGTACTTTATTTGATAATAGGCACCATATGAACGATCGAGATTTAGGAGGCGCATTCAGTTTCCAGAGGGGTCTCCACCACCATTCAGCAACAACATGTTCATGTTCCGTCATTATGAATGAATAGCCTTCTTTGGGAGTTTAGTGTCCTCGGGGAAAGGTAGCCCATATACGTCCATTCTCTCGATCTCTTATTCTAAAATGGGACTCTTCAAGGGATCCAATATATTTGTTCCATTCATTTATCCAATTGTCAAGTATCATGAGATCCTGAGCCAATTTCCAAGCCTATGAGAGCCATGTATATTTTTCATCATCTGTAATCTAGGAGAGATGTGTAATTCTTATTGTTTCAAGAGTCCTCCTAAGCTCAGGTGGTAGTATGTGACCATTACCAAAGCCTGATCATGCATATTTGTCTATACAGACTTGTTCACCAGTTCCAATATGCCATGTCAGACCTCTTTTCATGACAAAGATTGATTGTGTGATTTCACTCCAGATGGTGTAGGAACTAGGCATGCTTATGATCAGACTGTGGATCCATTCAAGAGTTGATAGAGGGAAAATGTATTGTTGATATACCACTTCTTTCCATAAGATGTTTGATGTTAATATCTCCCAGCCCATTTTAGCCACAATAGCCTTTCAAAAATTATTTAAATCCTTTAAACCACAGCCACCCCATTTTTCGGGTTTTGTTATTATCTCCCATTTTACCCAGGCAAAATTTGTGCCATCTTGTTTTTCTCTACATAATAATCTGTGACAAATTTGTTGTATTATGGAGATGATACCTTTAGGGATCCAGGCCAAAGCCATCGAGTATACAGGTATAACTTCTAGCCCTAATTTGATTAGCACTAATCTGTGTGCTCTAGATAACCATCTTTGCTGCCAAATGTTGATGTGACCTTTGGCATTAGAGATGGTTATCTAGAGTAGGAAGATTAGTGCTAATCAAATGAGTGCTAGAAGCTATACCTATATACTGGATGGATCTGGCCTCGATCCCTAAAGGTATTATCTCTAGAATACAACAAATTTGCCCAAGATTCTTATAATTGACTATACATTAACTAATTAATTAATAATAATAATAATTAATTAATAATATTAAATATATAATAGTAAAAATAATTTTAGCAAAAAAATAATGCAAAATAATAATAATAATTATTATTATTTTAAAATAATTATTATGAATGGTTAACCATGCGGCGTTGGACCATGGTTGGCCATGGTTGTCAGAATGTGACGTATGACAATGGTTGATATTATAAACCCAAGGTATAAAAACCTTAAGATAAATATTATAAAAACCTTAAAATAAACATCGTTGACCATGGCTTATAATCGTTGATATTCATACTGAGATAATCTTTATCATAATGCAATGTTGGACCATGGTTGATTTTGATATAGAGACAATATTTGACACAATGTGACATTGGATCATCATCGATCATGATTGTAAACACAAGGGATTTATATTAAACCCTACGATTAATATTATAAACCCTATAAATAAGATTATACACTAGGAATATGAACCCTTAGATTAATATACCCAAGGGATTGATGTTATAAACCCAAGGGAAAAATAGACCAAAGGGATTAATTCTAAAACCCCAAGGTATTATAAACCCAAGGGAATACTATTAAACCTAATGGATTAATATTATAACTACAAGGTCTATAAACTGTAAGATAAATATTATAAACCCTAAAATAAAGATGGTTGATTGTGGTTGACCATGGTTCGTTTTCATATTTAGACAATCTTTTTCACAAAGTGACATTGGACCATGGTTGATCATGGGTTAGGATGATTTATTTTCAAATTGAGAGAATCTTTGTCACATTGCGACGTTGGACCATTGTTGATTTTCACGTTAAGAAAATTTGTCACAATGTCATGTTCAACCATGGTTGATGATGATTATAAACTCAAGGGATTTATATCAAACCCAAGGATTTATATTATAAACCCTATGAATAATATCACACCCTAGGAAAATTAACCATTAAATTATTAAACCCAATGGATTAATATTATAAGCCGAAGGGAATAATAAACCCAAGGGATTAATATTATAAACCCTAAGATAAATACTATAAACCTAAAATAAACATGGCTGACCATGTTTTACCATGGTTTATTTTCGTATTGAGACAATCTTTGTCACAATGCCACATTTGGCATAAGATTAATATTTTAAACCTTATGAATAATATTATACCCTAAGAATATGAACCCTTAGATTAATAAACCCAATGGATTGATAATATAAACCCAAGGGGCTAAAAACCCAAAGGAATAATATTAAACACATGTGACGTTGGACCATGGTTGAAAATAGATGACATTGGTCAGAATGCAACATTGGACCATGGTGGATATTATAAACCCAAGGTATAAAAGCCTTAAGAAAAATATTATAAAAACAATAAAATAAACATGGTTGACCATGGTTTACCATTGTTGACTTTCATAATGAGATAATCTCTTTTATAATGCGATGTTGTTCCACGGTTGACCATGGTTCATTTTGATATCAATACAATCTTTGACACAATATGACATTGGATCATGGTTGACCATTGTTGACCATGATTGTAAACCGAAGGGATTTATATTAAATTCTAGGATTAATATTATAAACCATATGAATAATATTATACACTATGAATATGAACCCTTAGATCAATAAACCCAAGGGATTGATATTATAAACCCGAGTGAATAATAAACCCAAGGGGATAATATTAAACCTAAGGGCTTAATATTATAAACGCAAGGTATATAAACCCTAAGATAAATATTATAAACCCTAAAATAAACATGGTTGATCATGGTTGACCATGGTACATCTTCATATTAAGATAATCTTTGTCACAAAGTGACATTGGACCATGGTTGATCATGGTTTAGCATAATTGATTTTCATATTGAGCCAGTCTTTGTCACATTGCAACATTAGACCATGGTTAATTTTCGTATTGAGAAAATATGTCATAATGACATGTTCGACTATGGTTGAAAATGATTATAAACCCAAGGGATTTATATTAAACCCAAGGGATTTATATTAGACCCAAGGATTTATATTATAAACCCTAGGAAAATGAACCCTTAGATTAATAAACCTAACTAATTAATATTATAAATCGAAGGGAATAATAAACCCAAGGGATGAATACTAAAAACCCAAGTGATTATAAACCCAAAGGAGTAATATTAAGCCCAAGGAATTAATATTATAAACCCTAAGATAAATACTATAAACCCTAACATAAACATGGTTGACCATGTTTTACCAAGGTTGATTTTCATATTAAGACAATCTTTGTCACAATGCAACATTTGACCATGGTTGATTTTCATATTGAGGCAATCTTTGCCACAATGTTAGATTTGTGCATGATTGACCATGATTATAAACCCAAGGGATTTATGATAAACTGTAGGATTCATATTATAAATCCTACGAATAATATTATAACCTAGGAAAATGAACCCTTATATTGATAAACCCAAGGGATTGATATTATAAACCCAATGGGCTAATATTAAAGCCAAGGAATAAATATTATGAATTCAAGCTATATAATCCCTAAAATGACCATGGTCAGCCATGTTTTCTTTTCATATTGACAAAATCTTTGTCACAATGTGACATTGGACTATCGCTGACCATGATTGATTTTGATATTGAGACAATCTTTATCATGATGCAATGTTAGACAATGATTGACCATGGCTGATTTTCATATTGGGACATTGTTTGTCACAATGCGACATTGGACCGTGGCTGACCATGTTGTCACAATGTGATGTTTTTCCAAGAGACAATATTTGTCACAATGTGACCATGGTTGACCACGGTGGATTTTCATATTGAGACAATCATGTCACAACGTGACATTGGAACATAGTCACCCATGGATAACCGTGGTTGTTACAATGTGAAATTGGACCAAGAGACAATCTTTGTCACAATGTGACATTGGAACATGGTTAACCATTATTGATTTTCAAATTTAGACAATCCTTGTCAAAATGTGACATTGAACTATAGTTTACCATGGTTGACCATGATTGATTTTAATGTCAAGACAATCTTTGTCACAATGCAACATTGGACCATGTCTAATTTTCATATTGAGATAACCTTTGTTGAAAAGTGACATTTGACCATGGTTGACCATGATTGATTTTCATATTAAGAAAATCCTATGATAAATACTTTAAGCCAAGGTGCACAAACCCTATGATATATATTATAAACGCTAAAATAAACATAGTTGACCATGATTGATTTGCATATTGAGACAATCTTTGGCACAACATGACATTGAACCATGGTTGACCATGGTTGACAATGATTTACCATGACTATCCATGGTTGACTATGAATTTCCATGGTCGATTTTTATATTGAGACGATCTTTTTGTAAATGTGATGTTGGACCATCGCTGACCATAAGATACAGTGGTTGATAATTGATTTTCATATTGAGATAATCTTTGTTATAATTTGGCATTAGACCATGGTTGACCATGATTATAAACTCAAGGGATTTATATTAAACTCTAGGATTAATATTATAAAACCTTATAAATAATAATCGATCTTTTGTCACACTATAACAACTATATCACACCAAATTTAATACTTTTTGTGTTGGTATTTAATGTTGTTCATGACCTTGGTTCTTCACGTACATTGGTTTTAACATTACACTATAAATAAATCAATTAACCATTAAGATGAATTTGAAGTGGTGTTTTTTAAAATTAAAACTACAGGTTCTACTTTCATTTTATTACTTCCCAGATTAAATTTGTGGACACTTTGAAAATATTTAGTAACCAGAATCTATGTTAAACAATGTATTTCAAGAACACATTAAATCAAAGGAGGACCTTATAATTTATCCGACAGTTTTTCTGAGACGTTCATGGCAGACATGGGTGTAGGAGGAAGCATCGCTAAGAGATGGAGATTACTGCAGGGGAGCGATTAGTGGGAGGGACTCCTGTACCCTCTCGGCTCTGATCTTCGGAAAAGAATTCTCATCTACGCAAACCATTCTCACGCAGCCTATGATGCATTCGTTAGTGACCGTCGCCAAAGTTATTAATACAAGTTAGAAATAAGTTAACATAAAGCTTGAAGAGGTTTTAAAATGAGTTTTTGCCTATTAAATTTGCATGCATTATTTTTAATTTGGGTATTTATAAATATTCAGATATCTTATAAATATAAGTTGTAATTTGTTGTTAGGGAATTTTTATTTCTTTTTTGTAGAAGTAACATAGGGTTTCCATGCAGTGGTTTAGGGTCTCTTTTCTGTTCAATTTTTTGAATGGAAGAGGAGGTGGAGCTCTATGTTTGAATTCACAAAGGTTATATATTAACAATAATTAAATGACTTTAGGTTTTGAAGTTACAAAAGTTATATAAATATGTGCAAATTAATAATAATTAACTGACCTCAACCTCAAATTTTTACGAATCAATTATATAGAGAAATATAAAATATCCATTTCAAAATAAAACTTAATTAAGATTGAACATAATTAAGAGAAAATTGTTTAACATTTCATTTTTTAAATTTCCCACAAAAATTCTAGATGTCTTGTATAGTAGCTTTCTATCACTCTTCTTATATTATTTGTACAAAATAAGACATCTCCACTTCTAATTATATATTCCGTAATATATTTATTATTCTTCCATCCATATGTATCTTCCATAAATAATTCTAATTTCTAAAAATGTATATTATTATTTCCTCTCTCAACAATTGTTCCAATTTTCAATATTTCCTATTATATTTTCTAATTTTCTTGATTTTTTTCACGTGTTGTTTCATTAAAAAAAAAAATTAAGATAGTCTATTAAACTTATACTAATACATATTGTTAATGTCTAACTTCCATTTCAAATTTCACATAGAAATAAAATATATTTTACCAGATGTCTACTCTTATGAAATGCATGTAACTATCCTTGTATAAATATTACTTTAAGGAATTTACTTATTCATAATGTAATTTTGAATTGGATTCACATAAAAGACATATTTCTGAAAATATTAAATCGATATCAACATTACTATTGAGACCACTATAATCAATACCAATATTTCTTAAAATATTGAATCTATATCAACATTACTATGCGACCAATATAATCAATACCAATGGTGAGATTATGGTCATCTGTTCAATTATACATTTTCATGGAAGGAAGGGAACTATGTTATCTAAATTCCCTTGGTCATTGAGGCGTGAGGATTTAATGTAGCTATAACATGCCCCTCCATAATACTTTTTGAATTTCATCATATGACCTACCCTCATGGAAATGTGTAATTTTTCTATCATGTATCAACATTTCTTTACAAAATTTACACGTCTATAAAGAATTACAAATGTTTATTTATGGATTTACAAGAATTTACATACACACATCAAATAGCTCATTTTTCCAGTAAGTTTAAATCATATTAGCATGTTCACAACATCATATTCAAATTGATAGATAATGTCCTATGCACAACTTAGGTGTGTAACTTAACTCAGTTCCATTACCTATCCATGTGGTTCTTCATATGCACTTGAAAGGTTATGAATATATTTGTATAAGTAGATTACTTCAAAAGTACAAATCATATATATTCACCATGAAAGCAATGCACTTGTCCATACACCTCATTAAATTTTCCAATAACATTAAGTAACTCTTAATATGTTCATGAATCATATATATTTATGATAGGAAGAATTGTTAGATGACCATATAATCCAAAAAATTACCAAACATCAATCTAGTCAAATCACATGAATCAAGAAAGTTAAGTAATTAACAAATCTAGAATTCAATCATTTATTAGTGTGAAGTACAATGAAACTAAAGGCATTACAATACTAAAAAAGATATTAACTTTATCAACATAGAATATTGACACTCTCATCATATGATTATTTTATAAAAAATAACATGGCATTATTAAAACATATATATTAGCTATTTTTAATAAATTTTAAATTATTTCAAATTTAATAAAAAATAATAAATTTGGGGATAACCATATGAATATAAATATAAATAATGAACATGGGATAAATTATAATATGCACATGATATACAAAGGTTACATTAAATGTTAACCTAAAACATCTATCTAAATGATGAATGTATAAAACATGAAGTAAAGACAATGTAATTAAATCAGAATATTTAGCAATTACTATAAAATCACATATTTTATCGCAACTAGACTCAAGAAAAATGTGATGAATTTTTTATAGCTATAATTAAATACAACTTAAAAAGAAGTTATAGAAGATAAAAGTTCAAATTTACATTATCGTTAAAGCATATATTGTTAAAATGATCAGACAATTGGTTTCCACAATTGTTAAATATTGTTCAAATCAAGTCTTTTACCAATAACTACAATTATTTATTGCTATTTATACTTGTCCTTGTGAAAGAGAAACTATCTACATAAAATGCTGCAATTTGTAGTGCATGAAATTCTATAAAAATGTGAATTAATGTTGGTATTTAATAAAATGTGTATATATTGAATATTGAAAATATTGTATGTTATATAAACGATGACATATTTATAAATACTTGAGTTTACGACGTTTTGTAATTTGTTATTTCTCTATGTAAAGGGGAAAATGTTTTGCATAAAAAATTAAGATAACTTCCTAAAGCTTAAAGAATGTAAAGCATGTTTGGCTATAAACATTTACCTAAAAGGAAATTAATGAGTATAAATGGACAATGACTATAGTGTATTTCTCCATATTTTGAGTGAATGAAGAATATAAACTACATCACTTATAAGAAATATATATGAATAATGTTTGAAGGAAATATTTTTATTATTATAATGATTGAATATAAAAAAATAATGATATAAATATATATAGTAATATAATATAAATTAATTTTAAAAATAAATAAATATTTTAATACAAAATCAATTGTATTTAATTTTTTTTTGTTTAATTATTCGTAGAAGGTATTTGTTGGAAATAATACTGAGAGGGGGGTGAATCAGTATTATCAAGCCAAATATTCCATTTTTAAAAATCAGAGGATATACGCTACTTCAGTTAGTAATACCCGCGTACATACGCAACTATGTAGAAGGAAACCCGCGTATACAATGCAAACTTATGATTTACTTTATCTTTCAGATGTTGATTATTAATCTATATATCTGAGTGAAATAGATAGTAACTAGACCAGTAAAACAGAACAGAAGATAGTCACACACAAGAACACAAGATATAAGGTGGAAACCCAATGTGGGTGAAAACCACCTGCCGCAATTCGTCTCTATCTTTCTTTAATTATAAACTTCCTTTTACGATGTACTGGTGCAGTCCTTTACCAGTACGCAGGCTACAACCTGCAGAGAGCTACAACCCTCTCTCGTTTTCCAACTTCTCCTGGAAGGGAGCTACAACCCCCTTAGCTCTTGTACTAGCCAAGATACTAGTACGTAGGTGCTGGCCTACTGAAGGCTACAACCTTCTCTTTCTTCCAGGGACCAAGTTTCATAAATTTTCAAATTGGATCCATGAACATCAATCAATCATCAAGTATATCTGCATCAAACAATCTCTTTTTTCCAAATAGCACTGAATCAAGTAAACACTTCTCTGACAGCTGTACCCAGAGCATAGTAACAATAACCACACACCAAATTCTGAACCCAGAATACTGCAGCAATAAACAGAGGCATCTAGATCATAATTTAAAAGATACACGCTACTTCAACAACCTGAAACCTGCGTGCATACGCTCCTGTGTTTGGACCAACCTGCGTATATGCCATTTTCATTCACTGAACCAGCGTGTATACACTCTTTCACTTCATTGAACCTACGTACAAATCTATAAAGGATAATTCATTCTTTCAAATATTCAGCCACTAATTAACCTAGATTGTCAGATTTATAGATCAAGCACGCGCCTCATATAACAGATCAAAACCATACAAAGATACTATTATTCAAGCTTAAATATTATGACCCATCAATAGAACTTATCCTTATTTATGCGCTAAGGTTCCTCCTTCATTTAGATCTAGATTTGCACCATAACCCCAATCACAAATATTTCAGATCTAGCACTTATTAGATATTCAATTCATTCAGATTAATTGCCTTGCCAAATGATCTCCTTCCTCTTTTATAGTCTTAGGCCTTTCACAATACCACGGTCCAAAACCATAATAACACAATACCATGAACCCAATACTTGGGGTCAACACTTTTGGATGTAATACCATGGACCAAAACCAGAGGATCAAAAACTGTCGGACTAATACCATGAGCCAACCATGAAAGTGCATGAACTTTTCTCTTCATGAAAGGAACTTTTCTCTGCATGAAAGTGCATGAACTTTTCTCTATATGAAAGAAACTTTTCTCTGCATGAAAGTGTGTGAACTTTTCTCTACATGAAATAAACTTTTCTCTGCATGAAAGTGTGTGAACTTTTCTTTACATGAAAGAACCTTTTATCTTCATGAAAGTGTGTGAACTTTTCTCTACATGAAAGAAACTTTTATCTTCATGAAAGTGTGTGAACTTTTCTCTACATGAAAGAAACTTTTATCTTCATGAAAGTGCATGAACGTTTCTCTACATGAAAGAAACTTTTATCTTCATGAAAGTGTGTGAACTTTTCTCTACATGAAAGAAACTTTTATCTTCATGAAAGTGCGTGAACTTTGCTGGACTATAATTTATCATCTGAGATGAGTTGCCATCAAGTACAACATATGTATCATAATGCCAACAATCTCCCCCTTTGGACTTGATGGCAACAACAACCAATCACTCTCCCCCTTTGTCATCAAGGGCAAAGGGCAAACCATGATAATCTCTCTCCTAGATAAACTTTCCGCTACCCATACTCCCCGTGAGTACCTGCTGAAATCTATGAATGAGCTCCCCCTTTGTATATGCCAAGGTGTACCACTCAATCCATGCTTCCTCTGAGTACATGCTGAAGTCTCTGCTCTGTTGAAGTGTGTTGTTCATGCTCCCCCTGACTATAAGCAAGGTCTGCAAAAAGATGTTTTACAAGAAGAACGGTGACTTATACATCATAAAAGACCTTCCTATCACCAAAAGACTCAATACATACATCCATCACCCAACCAAGTGGGGATCATCCACACAACCAAGTGGGGATACATCAGAGAATTACATGTGACAACCAAATACATTACATCTTCATCCCAGGCATAGTGGGAACCAAAAATAGGCCGTTACATGACCTTGACACCATAAAAGAGATACATGACATATAGATGAAATATCTAGAGCAAGGCTTATGAAAGTCACAATAACTGATAGCAGCAGCATCTGTCAATCACCATTCAGATCAGCAACCATGATTTCCTTTTGTTCTCCCTCTGCATTTGTTCCACCTGAATCAAACAAGAGTTGTGAACTAGAACCAAAAGCTTCTGAGATAATGCCAACAATGCATCATTAGAAGTTTATCTGCTCCCCCTGAACCTGTGACAGATGGTCTCTGTCAGACCCATACTAGATTATCTTCAACCAGAGCCTGTCCCTACTGATATCCATGCGACTGTCTCTGCACAAACCTACGTATGTACGCGGATCCTCCTTAGGCAACTCGCGTACCCCCATTTTTCTCTGAAATAGACAAGATTTAACAGCAAGATGATGCATCAACTACACCCAACTTCTATCTGAGGTATTCAAATGTCTCCCTGGGTAGTGGTTTGGTGAGAATATCAGCAACTTGTTCCTTAGAAGGAACATACTCCAACTTGACCTTTTGTTCCAACACTTGTTCCCGGAGAAAGTGATACTTGATTGGTATGTGCTTGGTTTTTGAATGCATGACTGGGTTCTTTGAAATGCTGATTGCACTTGTATTATCACATAAGATGGAGATAGGTGGTGTACAAGTGATTTGAAAGTCCTGCAAGGTTTGCATCATCCAAAGAAGTTGAGTGCAACAAGATGCAGCAGCCACATATTCCGCTTCAGCTGTAGATAAAGCAATCGAACTCTGTTTCTTGCTGAACCAAGATACTAATCTGGAACCCATAAAAAATGCTCCACCACTTGTGCTCTTTCTATCATCCACACTTCCAGTCCAATCTGCATCTATATAAGCATGTAGAGTGAGATCTGTATCTCTAGGATACCATAAGCCATAGTTTTGAGTTCCTTGAAGATACTTGAAAATTCTCTTTACTTCCTAAAGATGGGTTTCTTTAGGATTTGGCTGAAATCTTCCAACTATTCCCACTGCATGCATGATGTCTGGTTGAGTACCTATCAAATAAAGAAGACTTCAAATCATGGATCTATAGGATGGTTGATGCACTGTTGCAGATTCATCATTTGCACTGAGGCTGCATCCTGTAACCATAGGGGTACACACTGGTTTTGAATCTTCCATGCCATATTTCTTCATGATCTACTTGAGATAATTGGTTTGAGACAAAAAGATACTGCCTTCATTTTGTTGAATTTGCAATCCAAGAAAGTATGTCAATTCTCCAAGCAAAGACATTTCGAATTCTTTCTGTATCACCAAGGCAAAGCTTTGGCTCATAGCTTCTTCATTGCTGCCGAAGATAATATCATCTACATACACAACAAGTATTAGCAATTTGTCATTTTCAATTTTTATATAAAGATTGCTATCTGCTGATCCTTTTGAGAATCCTTGTTGATCAAGATATTTGTCCAAACGGTAGTACCAAGCCCTTGGAGCCTGTTTAAGACCATAGAGAGCCTTTTTTAGTCTACATACAATATTTGGGTCATTCCCAAGAATGAAACCATCTGGTTGCTCAATGTACACTTCTTCTTCTAAGTCTCCATTCAGAAAGGTTGATTTTGTGTCCATTTGAAATACTTTGAACTTCTAAAAGCTTGAGAGAGCAAGGGACATTCGGATGGCCTCTAGTCTAGCAACGGGAGCAAAGGTTTCTTCAAAGTCTATTCCTTCTTGTTGAGCATACCCTTTACAAACAAGTCTAGCCTTGTTTCTAATCACTTCTCCATTTTCATTCAACTTATTTTTAAAGATCCATTTTGTCCCTATGACATTCTTCTCTTTTGGTCTAGGAACCAACTCCCAAGTGTTGTTCTTTTCGATCTGCTCAAGTTCTTCATCCATTGCCTTGACCCAGCATTCATCTTTGCATGCCTCTTTTACATTTTGTGGCTCAGTGGAGGAGAGCAAAGCCAAATAGCTTGAGGCTTCTGCAATTGTTCTTCTTGTTTGTATACCTGCCTCTTTCTGCCCCAAATTCTGAGATTTTGGATGATTCTTCTGAACATACCTAGATGGAGTCTTCTCTTCTATCCTTATCTGTTCCTCTGGTGCCTCTTGAGGTTCTTCTTCATCATCAGTCTGATTTGGAGAGTAGTCTTCATCCTCTTCGATATTTTCATAAGTTACTTGCCTAGGAATTTATCCTTTTTCATCAACCACTACATCAATGTTGTCAAAAATTCTTCCAAGTCTTTTATCGTAACACTTATATGCTTTGCTGTGGGGAGAATAACCAAGGAGAATGCCTTCATCTGCTCTAGGTTCAAGTTTTCCAAGTTGTTCATCATTATTCTTAATATAGCATTTGCTTCCAAAAATTTTGAAATGTTTTACCGAAGGATTCTCACCATACCAAATCTCATGAGGAGTTTGAGTGCTGTTCACTCGGACATTTGTTTTGTTGAGAATAACAATTGCAGCAAATGCAGCTTCACCCCAGAAGGTTGCGGAAGTTCTAGACTCATCTAGCATAGCACGAGCCATTTGTTGGACCGTTCTGTTCATCCTTTCCACCACTCCATTTTGCTAAGGAGTCCTAGCTGTAGAGAATTCCCTTCTTATTCCATGTTCTTCACAGAAATCAAAAAATTCATTTGAGGTAAACTCCCCACCTCTATCGGACCTGAGGCACTTAATTTTGTGTTCTGATTCGTTTTCAGCCAAGGCTTTGAAGGATTTAAATTTTTCAAATGCTTCATCTTTGTGCTTCATAAGTCCTAACTAAACCATCCTGGAGAAGTCGTCAATGAATAATATAAAGTATTCTTCTCCTCTAGGTGACCTTGTCCTAAATGGACCACATACATCTATATGGAAAAGCTCAAGAGGCCTGCTAGCTGATCCTTTCTTCTCAGGGAAGTTAGTTCTGGTTTGCTTACCAAACTGACATGATTTGCATATTGTGTTGTCTAGAATTTTGATATCTGGAAGATCACGAACTACCTGGTATTTGCATGCTTTCCTTATTTGTGAAAAGCTTAGATGCCCCAACCTCCGGTGCCATAACCAGTGTTCATCATCCTTGCTCAAATAGCATTGTTGTTATCCTTCTTCAAATATGTATAAATTATTTGGAGTTCTTCTACCTTTGATCCCTGTTTTTCCTGTATCAATATCACGAACACTACATCCATTTGATCTAAATATTACCTCGGTTCCTTGATCGCACATCTGACTGACACTCAGTAGATTATGCTTCAAGCCATCAACATACAAAACATTTCCAGCTTTGACCTTTTCTTTCAACTGAGCAGTGCCTCTTCCTTTTATGAGTGCAGGGGTATCATTTCCAAAAGAAATTTTCTTTCCCTTTTCTAAAACACTATATGATTCAAGTTTTTCTTTATCACCTGTCATATGCTTCGAACATCCATTGTCGATGTACCATAGATTTTCCTATCCTTCTGCATAAAAATCTATCCCACATCTTTCTGGTTGTGGTTCCTTTCTTCTCCATGTTCTGGTGCTTGAGGCTTGTTCCTTTGTCTGCCGAAACCTACTCCTGCATTCAGAATCTTCATGACCGAAGTTATTACAGATAGAACATTCAATTTCATTTTCAAGGGCCGAAAAGTTGTTATAGGTCCTTTTCGTAATCCCAGTCATACTTCTTTGTTTTTGAGCTTCTCTAGTCATGATTGTTTTATAGGCAACACATTGAGCTTCTTTGTGACCAAAATTATGGCAAGAGAAACATTGGCCATTGAAGAAACTTATGTGATTATCAAATCTACCAGCCAAATGATTGTAGTTTCTATTGTCATCCATTCTTGAAGCAAATTGAGAAGTTTTTACCTGTGGCTGGTTGTAGCTTTTGTTCACCCTTAAGATGGATTGCCCCTGATTTACCTGGTAGTCTTTGTTTATTATTGATGTAATTCGTCCCTGTTTTACCTGGTGATCTCCATTGGGCTTTTGCTCATTCCTCCTTGCTGCATCAAGATAACTCTTTGAGGTGGATGCTTGAGATGCTTCTCCATTATACCCCAGACCTATCTTGATTAGTGGAGAACGTTGTACATTGATAATCTCATCCAGAGTTTCAAATCCTTTAACAAATTTAAGATTAAGAGCCTTTGTTTTCTCAATTTCTTTTCTAAGGCCAACAATTTCACATTCTAACTTCTCAAGAAATTTTTCTTTTTTATCAAGTTGGAATTGTAGAGTATCAATGATCATATATTTTTCTTCTAAACATGTTTTGAGTCTAGAAATCTCTTCATAAAAACCATCTACATCTATAGCATCCATGTAATCATCATCTTCAAAAGCCATTAAAATTTTATAATCATTACCTCATTCATCTTCGTCACTATTTGATAGGCCATCACTGTCTTCATGAGTGTAGTAACTTTTCTTAGTTGCATTCAGTTTCTTTTTCAATCTAACAGGTTGCTTCTCTTTGTCAATCTTATCCTTAGGAGGACACTTGGCAGCATAATGACCGACTCTTCCACAAGCAAAGCATTTGAAAGGTAACTTACCTTGGAATCTTCCAGCACCCCGTTGAAGATTCTTGACAAAATTTGATTCTTCTTCTTCTTCTGAAACGTGTCCTGACTCATAGTAGTCTCCTTTTCCTGAAGCCTTGAAAGAAGCTTCTCTCTTGTTCGATGGTCCTCCTTTCCTCATTTCATAAGCAATTAGAATCTCGTGCAGCTGTGACATGGTAAGGTTTCATAGATTCTCTTTTTCTTCTATTGCAGAAACTTTAGATTCAAACCTAGGGGACAAAGATCTTAGAAAATTTTCAACCACAACAACCTCTTTTATTTCTTCACCCAAGTTTTTCATACAATTAACAATCTCATCTACACAAAGGAAATAGTTAGCCATACTTTCATCATTGTGCATTCTGAGATTTTCATATTGAATTCTGAGGGTTTGAAGTTTTGCTCGTTTTACCTGTTCATCTCCTTCATAGCTCAGAACAATCTTGTCCCATATTTCCTTTGCAGATTTATACTGCATAACCTTGATTAATTTTGATTGAGATAGACATCATAATAGGGTATTGACTACCCTTGCATTTGTTTCATATTTCTTCTTCTCAGCCGGATCTGTAGGAGTTGCCGATGGAAAAGTGTACCTTGTATCGATGATATCCCAGACTTCTGTACCAAGAGATTGAAGATAGGCAGTAACTCTTACCTTCCAATATACGAAGTTTGTCCCATCAAAAATCGGTGGCCTGATAGATGCTTCTCTCTCGTAGTTTCTCATGATGATGGATCTTCCTCCAAGCGATCAAGCTTCTTCAGAAGGACCTGCTCTGATACCAATTGTTGGAAATAATACTGAGAGGGGGGGTGAATCAGTATTATCAAGCCAAATATTCCCTTTTTAAAAATCATAGGATATACGCTACTTCAGTTAGTAAAACCCGCGTATATACGCAACTATGTAGAAGGAAACCCGCGTATACAATGCAAACTTATGATTTACTTTATCTTTTAGATGTTGATTATTAATCTGTGTATCTGAGTGAAATAAACAATAACTAGACCAGTAAAATAGAACAGAAGACAGTCACACACAAGAACACAAGATATAAGGTGGAAACCCAATGTGGGTGAAAACCACCTGCTGCAATTCATCTCTATCTTTCTTTAATTAGAAACTTCCTTTTACAATGTACTGGTGCAGTCCTTTACCAGTATGCAGGCTACAACCTGCAGAGAGCTACAACCCTCTCTCGTTTTCCAGCTTCTCTTGGAAGGGAGCTACAACCCCCTTAGCCCTTGTACTAGCCAAGATACCAGTACGTAGGTGCTGGCCTACTGAAGGCTAAAAGCTTCTCTTTCTTCCAGGGACCACGTTTCATAAATTTTCAGACTGGATCCATGAACATCAATCAATCATCAAGTATATCTGCATCAAACAATCTCTTTTCCCCAAATAGCACTGAATCAAGTAAACACTTCTCTGACAGCTGTACCCAGAACACAGTAATAGTAACCACACACCAAATTTTGAACCCAGAATACTGCAGCAATAAACAGAGGCAGCTAGATCATAATTTAAAAGATATACGCTACTTCAACAACCTGAAACCTGCGTGCATATGCTCCTGTGTTTGGACCAACCTGCGTATACGCCGTTTTCATTCACTGAACCAGCGTGTATACGCTCTTTCACTTCACTGAACCTGCGTACAAATCTATAAAGGATAATTCATTCTTTCAAATATTCAGACACTAATTAACCCAGATTGTCAGATTTATAGATCAAGCATGCGCCTCATATAACAGATCAAAATCATACAAAGATACTATTATTCAAGCTTAAAGATTATGACCCATCAATAGAACTTATCCTTCTTTATGCGCTAAGGTTCCTCCTTCATTCAGATCCAGATCTGGACCATAACCCCAATCACAAATATTTCAGATCTAGCGCTTATTAGATATTCAATTCATTCAGATTAATTGCCTTGCCAAATGATCTCCTTCCTCTTTTACAGTCTTAGGCCTTTCAAAATACCACGGTCCAAAACCATAATAACACAATACCATGAACCCAATACTTGGGGTCAACACTTTTGGATGAAATACCACGGACCAAAACCATAGGATCAAAAACTGTCGGACTAATACCATGAGCCAACCATGAAAGTGCGTGAACTTTTCTCTTCATGAAAGGAACTTTTCTCTTCATGAAAGTGCGTGAACTTTTCTCTATATGAAAGAAACTTTTCTCTGCATGAAAGTGCATGAACTTTTCTCTACATGAAAGAAACTTTTCTCTACATGAAAGTGCGTGAACCTTTTTTTACATGAAAGAACCTTTTATCTTCATGAAAGTGCATGAACTTTTCTCTACATGAAAGAAACTTTTATCTTCATGAAAGCGCGTGAACGTTTCTCTACATGAAAGAAACTTGTATCTTCATGAAAGTGCGTGAACTTTGCTGCACTATAATTTATCATCTGAGATGAGTTGCCATCAAGTACAACATATTTATCATAATGCAAATAGTATTAATAATAATTATGATAATGTTTGAAGTATAAAAATTAATAACATAAGATAAAATTTAAAAATATAATACAATAATCATAAATCATGTGTAATGAGTGGTGGCTAAAAAAAAGATAAATAATTGTGAAAAGTTAATTTATTGTATTTATATATAAAACCAATTCTTTCATTTTAATTAATCCAACCTATAGCTACAAAATCCTCCTACTATAGTTATTTGATCCAAACTTCCTTGCTTGTACTTTCATTTCCTTTTATTTCCTTGTCTTCCCTTTATTTTCCTTTTCCTTCCTTCACTTTCCTTTCTCCAATGCTAGAGTGCTCCAAGATTGCTCTAAGTGTGCAATACTAAATGAGAGACAAAACTAGAACTAACAAAAAACTATGAACTCGTCCTCATAAGCCATTTTATCATTGAGTCCTTTACTTTCTTCATGTTCCTTTTTTTTTCCCTCTAATTTTCCTCTCATGCAAATTTGTGTCTCTTCACCTTCCTTTTCTCTTTTAATGATTTTTTTAATTTTCCAATTTCCTTAGGCATTAATAACCCAAAAATGATGCCTACTATAGTGATTTTCCTAACATTCATCTTGGAATACATGTCGTATGGCCTTCGTCTTGTTTTTCCTCTCTTAACTTTTATTACATAAAATTTTAACGTGACAATGTTTAACTTTTATCTATTGATCAACTAAATCTATCGCAATTATTTCTAACACGCTGGTGGGATGTGTGGCACCTGGTCCACCACTGAACATGTCTCTTGTTTAAACTGCCAGTTCCTGCCAAACTTCCACCAGCTTTGACCTTATGCCATACTTAACTGCTACTAAGGCCTTCCACCAAGTTTGGATCAACATTTGACATTTCCGAGTACATGAACTTTGACTAGCCATAAAGCTTGATCTAGGAGGCCATTTTTGGACTTCCACATGCTATTGGAAAGATCTTCCTATGAACTCTCCAACTATGCCACTTCTAGGATCATCTAAGTTGATATCTTGATAGAGAAATTTGTTCAAATCTCGGGACTCCCAACTATTATAGTCATCATATGATGGCTTCTCCAATAAGCCTGATACTATGATGACTCTCTACAATAGACTTCAACAAGCCTAGGAGCCCCCTTGAGCTTAACATACCATGAACAGTAGAAGTATTCCAATTTCCATTACAACTATCCTAGTGAACATCAATGACAACACATTTGCTACCACCAATATCAATGGTAACCTAATGGACATCAATTCCAACACACTGGATGCAGCCAGGCATCCTAACAATGCAAATTGTCCAAAAATCCCCTTTTGGAATTGATGGAAACACCTCATCACTCATTTTCATTGATAGCCAATTCTCTTGCTACTTTCACACTTCTCCTTGCATGAGCCACCACTAGCTTTGTCTCTTCTACCTAGGCCATCACAACTTATTATGCTCTGTAATATTCTCTTCAAGAATTTTTATCTTCATGATGAGGCACTTGCAATCTATCATTCAAGCTTAGCTAAAACATTTTAAATAAAGACATGTAGAATAATAAATCGATAGCTAAATATTTCCTTGTGTCCTTTTGTAGTTGGTCTTTCTACTCTGGGAATTGGGCATATATGATATTCTCCCCCTCAAAAACATATCTCCTATTCTTTGAATGCCTCTAGTTTTGGACACCTTATGGTTGCTAGATGAAACACTCTTCCTACCAATGCATCATTTGTAACAATTAAGAGGAATTGATACCAATTAAAATTGCACATGGTCGAGAAATTTTAGAAGATCATTACTTGGCCATTAGCGAAGAATTCTAAGGCTATTCGAACTAAGATATTTATGTACTAGGTCTCTACTACTATTGTATTCCTACTAAAAAATGTTAATATCATGGAATTTTTATGTCAAATCTTATTTTTCCTGCATATCTTTTCTAAGTTCTCATTTGTATACCATGTCAGGTACTACAATAGTTGAGGTTGCCCTAGCACACACTTCTAGCACAAGATGGGTTAGTGTTGTACTGGGTTGGAGATTCATATCTAGGACTTGCATACTCCTAAGATGCCAAGTGGGTTTCCACTCTTCTTTATATGTTTTCCAAGACATGTTGTCAGGAATTTGTTTGACATGTTCTTGGTTATTACTCCATTCTGTGACAATGACCATACAATGGTATTTAGATTCATGCTCACTTGATTTCTTACTGTGCTCAGCTAAATTTGAATTTTTCTTAGGCTTGGTTGACCTTGAAATTTTCACATTCTAGCTTGATTTTAATTTTTTTCCATGCTCACTTGATTTTGAATATTTATCATGCTCACTTAGATTTTTCTGCAAGTTTTCTCAGCTGAGAAAGTTTGGGATACAATTCTAGCTACACTTTATGTGCTCAATATCAAAATCAAAGTTTTAAAAAAGAGCTTGCCATCTAGCAAATTTTGCTTCACTTTATTTTTTAATCTCTTTGGTCAGGACCTTTTTCATAGCTAAAGCATATGTTCTTAAGATAAATCTTTTATTTACCAGGAAGATTTCAAATTTATTAACTGTATTTAGAGAAACTTTGATCTCTTTGTCTATAGTTTCATAAATTTTCTCCCCTTCCTACCATATTCCTAAAGAAAACTAAATAATTTTTTCTTTATTCTTCTTACCATCATATCTTACTTGTTTGAGGATTATTCCCCATTTTACTTCACTAGCATCATATTTGACAATTTTGGGGAGTTCATCATCTGCAACATAGAGTATGGGGAGATTTCACACCTTATCTTTGATATTTCTTACAACATTTGTGTGAGCTTCAGACCAAGTTGGAGGATTTTTTGACAACCTTTCATTCAATATCTTCTTATCTTGGACATAATCTTTGTAGAAATGGCTTACATAATTTAGGCTTTCCAAGAACCTCTCAATTTAGGGCTTGTTTATTATTTTATTAGGAAACTTATCAGCAAATTCCATTGCATGTTGTTGCAAGGATATTTGTCCATTAGATATTGTGTTTCCCAAAAAATTGATTGAGGTTTTAAATAAATCCATCTTTTTCTTGTTAAAATATGCAACTGCCGTCAAATTCCACCTTGTACAACTCATATGATGGAGATGTTGATGGAATTGAATTCCTCTTTTCTATAGGAGAAAATTCAACCTAAATATCACCTCATTTCGACAAGCAGAAGTTGGATTTTGAATTTATGCACATTTCGACAGGTCAGCCTCAACATCAAGTGGACATTGTTGGACACCCATGGAGGCCTATAAATACAATTGACCTAAAGCTCATTTGGACATAAAAAACCAATCATCTTCTTCTCTTCTCATTGATTGGTTCACACAAGTCTGAGGAAACATCAAAAGAAGACGTTTGCAAAGGTTTGATATTACAAGGTCTGAGGCTTGAAGATGATATAAGGTTTATGGGCTATAGTCGCAGGCTTGCCACAGAGCATTTCTAGCTATAGTCGTTGGCATATAGTCATCAAGGGCGAGCCTGAGATCCTATAGTCGCTCTCACAACTCCTTATGCATGTGACTAAGAGTTTGAGTGAATTTGACCATTAAACAAAGTTATCTACAACTAACTCGAGACTAGTTAAGTTGTCTCTAATATATTCTGACACTAGAAATTTGCTTTTGAATATTATTGGGTTTTATTTTTGATGATATTCTATTGGGCTCATTGTACTCTCTACTGAAGATTAATCTAATAGAAGAAGAATTCAAAGGGTTTTCCCTCTAGTGGGGTTTTTCCCTGTTATTTCACCAAATTTGGTGTCTATTGTTGATGTGTTGATTTTCTCCTTTGTCATTGAATATATTGTTCTATCTTCAATTACTATTTATGAATGGAAAGACTAATTGTAATTGGAAACATTTCAAATTTAAGTTTGGAATTGGGCTAAAGTAATTGATACAACATAGAACAATATAAAAATTAATATGGTATCAAAGCTAAGGTGAAGGACAAGCCCAAAAGGAGACAAGATTTGAAGAAATCATCTTTGGAAAGTTGAAAGAGGCGATCTAATCAAATTCAAGATGACTCCATTCTTCAAGAGTGATGAGAATTTGGGTGAGCCATCGAATTTTGCTACATGGAAAGTTAAGTTGGAGATAATAGATGATAACAATGATGTTTTGGACTACCTTCAAGGAAAATTACCTGAGCCTCCAAAGAATAGTTCTATTGTTGTTGAAAAGATGAATAATAAAGGTGAGTTAAAAAGAAAGAAAATTATAGTTGATAGTTTACAAGATAATTTACTTGCATATTAGAAGGTCTAAAGACATGTATGATAAGATAGTTGACATGTATGAAGTCAACAATCTGAATGAAATCATCTCCTTGCAAGATAAACTCAAAGACAACAAGATGAACAAAGAAGAGTTTGTGCAATGTTACATAATGAGGATATCTCGTCTTGATGATCAATTGCAAAGAGTTGGAGAATCTATGTCTGACAAGGAATTGGTGATTGTGACTCTAATAGGTCTCCCTTCTCTTTTGGAAACCTTCACCACTATCATAAGTAATAGCAATTCCCTCCCGTCATTTGATGAAATTGTTGGAAATCTCACTCAAGAAGAATTAACGATGATATCAAGAGGAACGATTCCAAAGCATGAAGAAGGAGAGCCTGATGCATTCATCACTTATGATAAAAAGAAGAATAAAGAGAAAGGAGGTCCATCAAGAAATCCTCCTCCTTGAAATGCAAGTAAAGAAAGGAATATGTGAACATCAAATGCTAAAATTGTCATAAGAAATGCCACTAGGCTTGAGAGTCCCCTGAGAAGAAAAATGGACAATGTTATAATACAAGAAGAAACAAGAACATGTTCAATGATAAAAGAAGAAGAGATGACTGAAGAAATTTTCACTATGGAAAATATGAAATAAGAATAAGAGATTCTCCAAGTGACCATAAAGAAGATCATTGTCCTCAAAAGAAGTCAAAATTCTCTAGGTATGAATGTAATGTTGTAAATCAATCTGAATATATTCTTATTTATTCCCTTACTAGTCCATCTCCTTTGGATTCGTGGGATAGTTGGTTGGTTGATTATGGGGTCACACATCACTTCTATGGTTATAAGGAAGTTCTATCTAATTTGGTAGAGAGGGAGTCAAGTTTGAAAATCATTCTTCGAGACAACTCCACTCATCTTTTTAAAGGTTTTGGGTTCTTCAAATTTCATTTGAATTATGGGGAATATATATTGATACATGATGTGATGTATGTTCCTGGGTTGAAGAAGAATTTGGTATCAATATCCACTTTGGAAGACAAAGGGATGAGGGTTGCCTTCATCAAAGGAAAAATTATTTCTTCACCTGTTGGATGACCTATGACAAATGAATTCACATTGGGATCCAGATATGAAGGAATCTATAGGGTCATTAAAATACCATTAATATCATTGGTTCATAATACTAATCATCTAAGAAAATTATGGCACCAAAGGTTGGATGATCTACATTATGATGTTATTCCGAAATTGGAGAAATTGGTCTCATGGATTCCAAAGGTTCAATCTCAACATGATGGAGTATGTCTAGGATGTGCTAGTGGAAATATGACAAGGGGACCATTCCCCTCTACTGAGAACAAGACCACTAACATCCTCCATCTCGTTAATTCTGACATATGTGGTCCAATACTCATGCACTCTATTAGTGGTTATCTCTACTACATCATATTCATTTATTATTTTTCAAGGAAGACATGGATATACTCATTGAATCATAAGGATGAAGCCTTCGAAACATTCAAGGAGTTCAAAAGATTGGTTGAAAATAAGATAGGAAAGAGGATCAAAATACTGAGGTCCAATAATGGTGGAGAATACATGCCAAATGAGTTCATTGAATTTTGAAAGAAGGGAGGTATCAAGAAGGAAACAATTATGCCATATACTCCCAATCAAAATGGTCTAGATGAATGGAAGAATAGGTCTATTGTAGAAGTTACCAAAGTAATGCTCCATGATAAAAAAATTCCTAATTTCCTTTGGGTCAAAGCTTCACATGTTGTTGTATATGTTGAAAATAGGGTTTGTCATCAAGCTTTGGAAAAAAAATATCCCTGAAGAAGTATTTACATGTGTCAAGCCTGAAAATGGTCATCTCCACATATTTGGATGTCCTGTATATTTCTATGTGCCAAAGGACAAAAGGGACAAATTGAAAGCTACATTAAGAAAAGGTATATTTGTTGGATATTGTGAAAATTATAAAGCTTTTAGAATATATATTATTGGTCAAAGGAAGGTTGAAATTAGTAGGGATGCTACATTCAATGAAAATGACTCCCTTGGAAAATAAAGGGGCCTTCCTTCACCTCCTCCTCCTAAGAAGAATGAGGATATGGATATTTTGGGTGGTCCTTCCATGCCAAAATCTGAGACTGATATTATTGATGATCCCATGGAGCCTATGGATCCCATATATCCTCCTCCAAGCTATCCTACTATTAGGAAGATATCACTTTGGCCACGTGACACTCTATAGGATGTTGAGAAACAAGTTCACGTCCAAAGGTCATTTAGAGAAAAGAAGAAGCCATGCAGGTACTAGTGATATGTTGTAGGCATGAGCATTATGATTCAATTTGAACCTTCCACATTCGAAAAAGTCGTAAAAGAACAAGTTTGGAAAGATGCTATGGCTGAAGAATATGAATCAATTATAAAGAATTAATATGGGATGTTGTGCCGAGACCAAAGGGGAAATCCATGGTAAATTCAAAGTGGCTATTTAATATCAAGCATGGATTTGATGGTAGCATTGAAAAATATAAGGTGAGGTTTGTGGATCAAGGATATTCATTGAAAGAAGGACAATATTATGACAATATATTTTCGCCTATGGCTCAATATACACCAATTCATTTGATGGTTTCCCTTGATGCAAGTCAAGGATGGACCCTTTATCAAATTGACTTAAAGATGACATTCCTCCATGCCATGTTCAAGAATAAGTGTATGCTGAGAAACCATAGGGATTTGAAGTAGAGGATCGAAAGACACATCTGTTGTAGATTGAAGAATGCATTTTATTGTTTGAAGCAAGCCCCCAAAGCATGGTATGCCCGCATAGACAGTTATTTGATGAAGCTAGGATTTAGAAGAAGTAATGTTGATCCCAGCTTCTACTTCAAGGACATCCAAGATATGTCACTGATTTTGGTTTCATATCTTAATGATATATCCTTCATAGGTAGTGAGCCTCTAATAATTGACTGTGAGAGGGAGATAGCTTCTAAATTAGAGATGAAGGACCTTGGACTAATGCACTACTTTCTATGCCTTGACATGTGGAAAAGGCTCTGAGAGATTTTCCTCTCATAAGGAAAATATGTTGTGAATCTATTAGAGAGATTTGGAATGACAGAATGAAATTCCATGACCACACCAACGGAAATGAACTTCAAGATGTTATGTGGAGAAATCGCATGACCCAATTAGGAAAATCCGTCTGAGTATAGACAATTGATAGCTCAGCCGCTTTTATGCAGCAAAGCTACATCTTTACAATATTAGTACATGGACCTATGGGTTATGGGCCCATGTATATATAAGAAGCTTTATAGTTGCAGGCTTTACAAAAAGCCCATCTAGTCACTGATCCATCAACAAACAATGTAATACAAAAAAACCCTACCAACGAACGATGGTCCCACCTTAATGTTTATGACCCAGATCTCAAAAGAAAATAAACCCGCATTAATAACATATCAGGTCCATCTGGCACGTTAACCCACACGCACATTCAAGTGCCATTGTCATCCGATCATACACCCAATGAATGGCCTGGATGGTCGAAACACAACGAGCTCTTAACCTTGTTATATAAACCCTCATCACGTCTGTTTTTGGAATTAACAACCGCGCTTGTTTACACACAATATGTGTCCAATCGCCTTTAAACGAACGGTCTGATCACCTGCAAACTTCAAAATCCTTTTAATGATTTCTTGGGTTCGTTTTCGGAGCTAAACCTCAGCGCCTGTAGCCACGCGATGACAGTTAGATCTATGGATCTGTTGATCGGATGATCCAGAACTGCTCCCGTGTTTCCTCATGATTTATCGGGGTTTCTTCTGTTCTGCCAATATTACCCATCGATTTAGATGATCTGATGGTTTCTGCTATGTTTATTCAATCTCCTCTATTGACCTGATCTCATTCTCTATTGGTGGAATTAGTTTATAACACGGAGTTATCTCTGCCATGCTCATTTAAGGCGAAGTCCATAGGAACTTTGTCTTACACTCGCATCACTACATACAGAGATCTCATATTATCTTTGGATCGCCATCGATCCTTGTAGTGATCGATGGTCGATTAGCAAACCTATAGCATGGAATTTAAATCTTTCAACACATACATCCAAATTAAAATTAAAACAACACACAAACACATGAAATCCACATAACACGCATATTTCAATTATATACAGAATCGATTACAGTCTAAGGCATCTCAGCATTAGTCACAAATTCCCCTGTGGCTACATTGTATCCTATCTCTTTCTCTCTATCACACAGCACATACTATTTATATATAAAATTACAAAAGTGTGGATCATCTAAGCTCCACAATTGCCTCCTACAAATCGCTCAATCAAATCCCCTAAATCTCTCTATACGCATACATGCCAAATAATTACATTAAATAAAGCTTTATCAATTCCATCAATTTAGCCCTTTTTTAATAGAATTTTCCCCAATTTGCCATGATTTTCCATGTTTCCTCTTTCACAGCTTTGAGTTCCAATTTTAATGATGGGTGCTTGAGTGCTCCTGCATCAGACTCCCGAGGTAGAAAAATTTATGACCTCCTGGTCATATGCTTCTTCTTCATCCCTTAGCAATTCTACCCACATCCTCTGTGGAATTCCCTTTATGATATTTCATAACAACATTCATGAGCTGCAACAAAACCTCTGCAGTAACAAGTTATCCTTGCTACACATTCCTCACCAAGCTTCTGTCCTCTGAGCTTAGTATTTCAGCATCTCTCTGGTTCTCTTCTCTAGAACCGTATGAGGACTCCATGCTCTAGGTCGCTGCAATCTTCTCACCTTATTCTGCCACTTATTTACAACAAGAGTAAGACCACAAACTCACCAATCTTCAACATGATTGTACCTTCTTCAATTACACTCGAACTCTTTCTCGCAGGAAATATTTTCCGTCCTCTAATACCAAAATTGATGACAGCTCCACCACTTTTACACAACAAAGTTACATCTTTACAATATTACTACATGGACCTATGGGTTATGGGCCCACGTATATATTAGAAGCTTTATAATTGCGGGCTTTACACAAAACCCATCTAATCACTGGTCGGTCAACAAATAGAACAATAAAATAAAACCCGACCAACAAATGTCGGTCCCACCTTAATGTTTGAGACCCGAAGCTCAAAAGAAAATAAACCTGCATTAATAACATATCGGGTCTGTCTAGCACACTAAACCGTGTGCACATTTGAGTGCTATTGTCATCTGATCAGACACCCAATGAACGGTCTAGATGGCTAGAACTCAACGAGGTCTTAACCTTGTTGTATAAACCCTCATTGCGGCCGTTTTTGGAATTAACAGTCATGCTTGTTTGCACACAATATGCGTCTGATCACCTTTAAACGAAAGGTCTGATCACCTATGTACTTTAAAATCCTTTTAATGATTTCTTAGGACTATTTTTAGAGTTAAACCTCAGCACCCGTAGCCACGCGATGACAGTTAGATCTATGGATATGTTGATTGGATGATCCAAATCTAGTCCTAGGTTTCTTCATGATTTATTGGGGTTTCTTCCATTCTGCCAATATTATCCATCGATCTAGATGATCTGACGGTTTCTACTACATTTATTCAATCTCCTTCGTTGACTTGATCTCATTCGCTATTGGTGGAATTATGTTATAACACACAGTTATCTCTGTCATTCTCATTTAAGGCGAAGTCCATAGGAACTTCATCTTACACTCGCATCACTCGCTACACAGCTCTCGTATTATCTTTGGATTGCCATCATTCTTTGTAGTGATCAATGGTTGATCAACCAACCTGTAACATGGAATTTAACTCTTTCAACGCATACATCAAAATTATAAGTAAAACAACACACAAACACAGTAAATCCACATAACACATACACTTCAATTATATACAGAATCAATTACAATCTAAGGCATCTTAGCCTTAGTCACAAATTCCCCTACAGCTACATTGTATCCTATCTCTCTCTCTCTATCACACAACACAGACTCTTTATATAGAAAATTACAAAAGCATGGATCATCTAAGATCCACAATTTCCTCCTACAAATTGCTCAATCAAATCCCCTAAATGTCTCTATACACATACATGGAAAATAATTACATTAAATCAAGGTTTATCAATTCCACCAATTTAGCCTTGTTTTAACAAACTTTGCCCCAGTTTTCCATGATTATCCACATTTCCTCTTTCACAGCTTTGAATTCCGATTTTAATGAAGGGTGCTCGGATGCTCCTACATCAATTTTGGTTTCATATGTTAATGATGTATCCTTCATAGGTAGTGAGCCTCTAATAATTGACTATGAGAGGGAGCTAGATTCTGAATTCAAGATGAAGGACCTTGGACTAGTGCATTGCTTTCTAGGCCTTGGGATGTGGCAAAGCCTCCGAGATATTTTTCTCTCATAAGGAAAATATGTTGTGAATCTATTAGAGAGATTTGGAATGACAGAATGAAATTCCATGACCACACCAACGGAAATGAACTTTAAGAAATTATGTGGAGAAGTTGCAGGACCCGATTTAGCAACTCCATCTGAGTATAGACAATTGATCAAGGCTTTGATGTTCCTTATGAACAATCATTTATACATATGATATGCATTGAACACGTTCAGTCAATTCATGGCCAAGCCTCTCCATGTACATTAAGATGATGCCAAACACATTTTGAGATATTTACAAGGGATGATCACACTTCATCTGAGATATTCTACCGTAGATGTTTGACTTCATGGATAAAATGATGCTAACTGCGCAAAAAATGTTATTGACAGGAAAAATATGCTGGATTTTTTTTTTAGTCATGGATCTTCCATGATATATTAGATGAGTAGGATGTAGAAGTCTATATCATTAAGTACCTCTGAGGCAGAATATATTTCCACTAGCATGGTTAGATGCGAAGCAGTTTGGTTGATGAAGCTCTTTGGAAATCTATTTGAGTAGGTCTTAGACACTATAGTGATATATTATTACAATAAGAGTTATATTTGTATGGTATAGAATCTTCTATTCCATGTCAGTTCCAAGCACATTGAGATTCAATATCACTTCTTTCGAGATATGGTGCAAAGAGGAGTTGTTCGACTCCATCACATATCAACAGATGAGCAGATTACAAATATTGTCACAAAGGATTTATTGAAATGGAATTTGTTGGTATTCAGAGAGAAGCTTGGACTAATGGATGTGCCCCTTCTTGATAAGGAGAATCACTAATCGAAGACATTGATCCAACTCTCCCCCCGTGTTTCAGCTCCCAGAGTGAGAAATTGAGCTAGAGGTCTCCTAAGGTTGAGGGATATCTGGACAATAGGGTTTCACTTGTATCTGTTACCCATAGGGTTGGAGTAGTAGCTTACCCTATCTTGGTCTTTGTAAAGTATACCCCAGTTGGAATCATACCCACAATCTAGTCTTGTTGGTTTTGTCCCTCCCCCTATGCCCAATAGGTTGAGGAGACTTGGAGGCATGTGATCCTTGCCTCTTAGTATGTTGGGTATCTCATCCAAGATAGGATTATGATGTAGGTGTTATACCACATGATTCTTAAGGGTCATTGCTGGGAATATCAATATGCAATAGGATGGGTTGAGTAGTAGCTCCCCTACATCACCTATTTCTCAATATGGTGTCTTAGTAATATCTACCCCATGAGATTCTGATTAGTAGTCTGCTCACAGATATTTCGGGTAGTAGCCCGCTAACACAGATTCTGGGTAGTAGTCTAATGGATAGAGGGTGGTATACTTTTCCCCCCAATTATTCTTCTTCTTTATATTCGAGAATGTTTCAGCAGATAGAGTTGAGTACAGATGGGACATAAGCTGACATGATGACATATTGATAAATGGATAAATTTCGAATGGTTGAATCTTCCCTAATTAAGAAAGAGTGCTAAAATATGCAACTGCGATCAAATTCTGCCTTGGACAACTCATATGATGGGGATTATTATGGAGCTAAAATGCTATTTTCGAGAGGGCCAAAATTGAACTAGATATTAACTTGTTTGGATCAGAAAAATTTGGATTTTGAATTTATGAACCCTAATATGCACATTTGGACAGGTTGGCCTCAACATCAAATGGACATTGTTGGACACCCATGGAAGCCTATAAATAGAAGTGACCTAGATCTCATTTGGACATCACCAACCAAGAAAATTATATTCTCATTTATTGGTTTGCACAGGCCTGAGGTAAGGTCGAAAAAAGAAGTTTGTAAAGGTCTGAGATTACAGTGTCTAAGGCTCGTAGTTAATCTATGTTTTTTGAACTATAGTCGTAGGCTTGTCAGAGAGAATTTTCAGTTATAGTTAATGGCACACATGAGTAAAGGGAGATTTTGGGATCCTATTGTCACTCTCATAGCCCCTCATGCATGTGAATGGGAGTTTTACTAAATTTGATGATTAACTAAAGTTATCCATAGATGACCGAAGACTCAAGAAGTTATCTCTGATATAATATGACACTAGAAACTTTTTTCTGAATGTTATTGGGTTTTATTTCTGATGATAATGTATTGGGATCATTGTACTCTTTGCTGAACATTTTATTATAATCTAATAGAAGAATAATTTCAAAGGGTTTCCCCCTAGTGGGGTTTTTCCCAGGTCTTTGACCAAATTTGGTGTCTCTTGTTGATGTGTTAATTGTATCCTTTGTCATTGCATTTATTGGTCTATATTCAATTACTATTTATGAATGGAAAGACTAATTGAAATTAGAAACATTTCTAATTAAATTTTGGAATTGAGCTAAAGTAATTGATACAATATTGAACAATATGAAAATTAACATTTCCTAGAGACTACCAATCCTACAACTTTTATAACTTGGAGAAATTTCCTCCAATGTTTAAAATGTTGTTCAACTGAATCTAGAAAAACAAAAATATCATTTACATATATAATGAGACAATCAAAGTATGGTTTTAGCACATTATCCATTACCCTTTGAAATTTCGTTGGTGCATGCTTTAGTCCAAAAGGAATCACATTCCACTCATAATGCCCTACAAGAACATTGAATGCAGTTTTGAATTTGTCCTCTTCCTTGATAGCTACTGTTGGAAATAATATTGGGGGGGAGGGGGCGGGGGCGGGGGGGGGGGGGTGGGGCGAGCGATCAGTATTAGCAAGTCAATAAATTTTCATTTCCATAATAAAATTCATATATGATACTTCAATTAATGGAACTTTCATGTACATGCAACTGCATTTAAGGCAACTAGCGTATATCCAACAATCTTATGATTCAGTTAATTCATCATATCTTGATCTTTAATCAGTGCATCAGAACATCATTAACCATATAAATAGTAACCAAGTGCAGTAAAAACAGAGCAGACCATTACACATAAGAAACACACATGAACACCAAGATTTAAGGTGGAAACCCAATGTGGGACAAAAACCACTTGCTATTGTCTTTCCTTTAATATAAGAAAAACCTGTTTACAATCTTGTAATGGTCTAGACTCATACCAGTACGTAGGCATCCACCTGCAGAAGGATACAACATTCTCTCGCTCTCCAGCTTCTACTGGAAGGGAGCTACAACACCCTGGCTCTTGTACTAGTTGATATATTTACTAGTATGTAGGCGCCAACCTACAGAGGGCTACAACTCTCTCTCGTTTTCCAGCTGCTACTGGAAGGGAGTTGCAATCCCCTGGCTCTTGTACTAGCTGATATGTTTACTACCACGTAAGCACTGGCCTACAGAAGGCTACGACCTTCTCTCTTCCTCCAGGGACCACGTTTCATAAATTTTCAGACTGGATACACCTAGAAAACAACACCACAATCTGAAGGCCACATTTCATCCAATTTTCATACTAGACCCATCAACAACATTGAAGCTCAAAATCAATCACCACTGCAATACAATCATTGCATTAACCAATCATTGAATACTCAATCATCAATCTCTAAATCACCCACAACTGAATTATTGAAGGCCTATCATCAAAACACAGTCACTAGAACATAAAGCAGAACCCAAAACTCTGCAACAACCACTAGAACCAACTACAAATTCATATATCATATTTCATAATGTATACGCTACTTTGATGAGATGAACCAGCATGTATACGAGCTTTTACCAACGCGAACCCGCATACATATCTGCAAATACTAACTTAAAAACTTCACAGATATTTCAAAATTCACTCATACTCAGATAATAACATTTGCAAAATAAAACATGCGTGAGTATTTATATCTAGTCTATCCATGATCAAACCACATAATGATAATACATTCCAAGCCTTAAGATCCCGATCCATCATCCATCATCAACCACATAGGTTCATCTTTAGTTTAAATCAAGCAAAGCATTAAAAACCCATAACCTGCATATTGGATCTCACACTTCATCAGATATTCAATACTTACACACCTTGGCCTAATGATCTTCTCATCCTTATATAGTTTTAGGCCTTTCTCAATACCATGGACCAAAACCACTTAGGACCAATACATTTGACCAAATACCTAGGGTCAATACCTCGAACCAGATATCTTGGAACAATGCCATGGGTTAAAATACCATGGACTAAATACCACGGACCAAAAACTCAGTTTTCCAACATGTACTCACTTTCCCTCTTGTGAAAGTGTGTGTGTATGTTATACGCTCCTTTTGGTCTATTAAATTGCATGTATATGCTCCTTTGTTAAGGTGAACCTGCGTATACCTCTCTTTATTCATTCTTTGTAGTCTTATCATTAATTCTTTTCTATTGACCTGCTGCATTATGATCTGTCATCTGAGTGAGTTTCCATCAAGGACAACAATTGTATCATAATGCCAACAATCTCCCCCTTTGGACTTGATGGCAACAACCACACCAAGTCACTCTCCCCATTTGACATCAAGGGCAAAGGGCGGACCAAGATATTCTCTCCCTTTGATATACATTATGTTGTCCATACACCCCCTGAGTACATGCCGAAATCTCTAATTGAGCTCCCCTTTTGTACATGCTAAGATGTACCAATCTGTCCATGCTCCCCCTGAGCACATGCAGAGTCTGAAAAAAATATTTTCAAAAGAATAACATGACTCTACAACTCAACTAAGTGAGTATGAATTTCCTCTCACCAATGACTCATACATACATCAATTTCCCAACCAAGTGGGGATACACCATTTTTGACTCATCCGACCAACCAAGGGGCGATATACCAAATGTTTATACATGACTGACATAGAAAATATTACATCATCCTTCTCATGCATAGTGGGGTTATAGATTAGGTCTTTTCGTGACCTTTACATCAAATGATATACATGACATTTATAAAAAGGACAACCGATCTAAACAAGATAATGATAGTCATCATCAACTATCATACACCATATGATTTACACCATCAGCAGCACCAGGATAAACAACCTGTATATTTCCATCATCAATTGAGTCACCTGAATCAAAACAACTATGTGGATCTTTATCAAGATCTTCTAAGATAATGCCAACAATGCATTATTAGAAGCATATGCTCCCCCTGAACCTATGCCAACATATGAGTACCAACACAAACCATCATCAAACAGAGAAGATAAGTGACTGAACCATATCAGACTCCTTTTCTTGAGTCTGTCCCACTGCTTTTCCTCAAAACACCATATACATGACTGTGCAGCTTCGAACTCATGTATATACGCAACTTGTCTTTATGAAACTTGTGTATGAGATTTATAACATTGAAGTTTCACACTTTCAGCTCCCCTTAAGTCTGTTATGTCTGTACACTGTGCTATGCCACATTTTTCTGACTGTACTTCCTTCTTCTTCCATATCTTCGACTGTGATGATGTTTTCTCCTTTTGGTATGGTGCCCTAAATCTTCTCCTGCATTCCTTTGCTATATGTCCAAGCTTGTTACATGCATAACATTTTACATGTTTCATATTCCTTCTATAGCAGTCAATGGCTTTGTGACCAAACATATTGCAAGAAAAACAATATCCGTTAAAGTACCTAGAAGTTGATGATCTTTCTGTGTCATGGCCTTGAACCATTCTACTTTTGCATCTCGCTGCAACATGTGCAAAGTTATGACATATAAAACACTCAACATTATTCATTTGAGGAAATAGCTGATTGTCACTTCCATAGTTAGGAGTAAAAGATTTTCTTTGAAGAACTTCTTTCCTTGGTTGTTGATGTGATTGACCTCTTATCTCCTTGTTGAGCATTTCAGATTTTGCATTAAAGTTCCTTGCCTCACCTTGTGAGCTAGATTCACCTTCAACAGATTCATGAAAACCAAGACCAATTTTGATGGTAGGAGACCTTTGACTACTAAGAATATTATATAAAATCTTAGTACTGTCTTGAAATCATAATAGTTTATCCTTTTCTTCTAGTTTACCTTTTAAGATATTAACCTCAACCTAATGTTGTTCTACCTTTTCCAGATATTGCTTCTTCAGGGTTTCTTCAGTCTTTCTTTCTTCTTCCACGTGTTGCCTTAGTTTAAGAATCTCATTTTCTTGTTCTTTATCTGCTTGAGGTAGTTGTTCATTCTACTTATTTTTTAATGATATCACTTCATCCTGCAACATTCGATGTACTTTGAAGGCACACTCTAGTTGATCTTTTAATCTGGTAACTTCTTCTTTGAGGGCACACTGCCTTTTGTTAAATAGAACTTGTTGATCTATGATTTTATCTAATGCTTCATTTGCTAGTTCATCTTGAGGTGATTTGGAATCTAAATCCTTGCTTCCATCTAATGGCCAATTGTCTCTCCTGTTGTCACCATTACTTTGATCTGTGTTCTTCTTCTGAGGTTATTTCTTCTTTAGCTTCTTTCCTGTTGTTTCTACAGATCTCCTTCAAGTGATCAAGCTTATATCAAAGGACCTGCTCCGATATCAATTGTTGGAAATAGTACTGAGAAGGGGGTGAATCAGTATTAGCAAGTCAATAACTTTTCATTTCCATAATCAGATTCATATACGCTACTTCAGTTAATGAAACTTGCATGTACACGCAACTGTGTTTAAGGAAACTAGCGTATATCTAGCAATCTTATGATTCAGTTAATTCATCATATGTTGATCTTTAATCAGTGCATCAGAACTTAATTAACCATATAAACAGTAACCAGGTGTAGTAAAAATAGAATAGACCATCACACATAAGAAACACACATGAACACCAAGATTTAAGGTGGAAACCCAATGTGGGACAAAAACCACCTACTTCTGCCTTCCTTTTAATATAAGAAAACCCTGTTTACAATCTTGTATTGGTGCAAACTCATACCAGTATGTAGGCACCCACCTGTAGAAGGCTACAACCTTATCTCGTTCTCTAGCTTCCACTTGGAGGGAGCTACAACCCCCTGGCTCTTGTACTAGCCAATATATTTACTAATACGTAGCCGCCGGCCTACAGAGGGCCACAACCCTCTCTCATTTTCGAACTCCTACTGGAAGGGAGCTCCAACCCCCTGCCTCTTGTACTGGCCAATATGTTTACCAGTACGTAGGACCTGGCCTACAGAAGGCTACGACCTTCTCTCTTCCTCCAAGGACCATGTTTCATAAATTTTCAGACTGGATACACCTAGGAAACAACAGCACAATCTGAAGGCCATGTTTCATCCAATTTTCATATTGGACTCATCAACAACATTGAAGCTCAAAATCTATCACCACTACAATACAATCATTGCATTAACCAATCATTGAATACTCAATCATCAATCTCTGAATCACCCACAACTAAATCACTGAAGGCCTATCATCAAAACGCAGTCACTAGAACACAAAGCAGAACCCAAAACTCTGCAACAACCCCTAGAACCAACTGCAAATTCAGATATCATATTTCAGAATGTATACGCTACTCTGATGAGTTGAACCGGCATGTATACGTGCTTTTAACAAAGTGAACCCATGTACAGATCTGCAAATACTAACTTAAAAACTTCACAGATATTTCAAAATTCAGTCATACTTAGATCATAACATTTGCATAATAAAACATGCATGAGTATTCAGATCTAATCTATCGATGATCAAACCACATAATGATAATACATTCCAAGCCTTAAGATCCTGATCCATCATCCATCATCAACCACATAGGTGCATCCTTAGTTCAGATCAAGGAAAGCATCACAAACCCATAACCTGCATATTGGCTCTCACACTTCATCAGATATTCAATACTTGGACACCTTGGCCTAATGATCTTTTCCTCCTTATGCAGTTTTAGGATTTTCTCAATACCATGGACCAAAACCACTCAGGACCAATACCTTGGACCAAATACCTAGGGTCATTGCCTCAGACCAGATACCTTGGACCAATAACTTGGGTCAAAATACCATGGACCAAATACCATAGACCAAAAACATAGTTTTCCAACATGTACATGCTTCCCTCTTGTGAAAGTGCGTGTGTACGTTATACGCTCCTTTCGGTCTGTTAACCCACATGTATACACTCCTTTGTTAAGGTGAACCTGCATATACCTCTCTTTATTCATTCTTTGTAGTCTGATCATTAATTCTTTTGCTATTGACCTGCTATGCTATGATCTGTCATCTGAGTGAGTTTCCATCAAGGACAACACCTATATCATAATGCCAATAGATACCTGCCAAAACTCTGAGTTGAGATCAAACTTAGAAAACATTTTATCTCTAGAAATCCTATTTACAATGATAGAGTTGTGGGGAATAAGATATGTACCATCTTTTATAACCCAGCTCAATGGTTTGTAATTTATGACAAGTCTAGGCGTAGCTATAACTTGTTCTAAATTCTTATTTACATAGAATCCATAACAACTCCAAGGGCTCTTGGATTCTCTGATTAGTCCCTTTTCCAAGAGTCCCCTTATTTCTTCTTGACAGAGTGCCTGATATTCAACATTTATTAGGGTGGCTCAGCTCTTGCATGGTTTACCTTCATAGGATTATTTGTATGGGATTTCAATGAAATGATTTCTCCTTTTCCAAAATGCAGTAGGAATTTCAAAACAAAATTGATCTTCAAATTGTTTCTATAATCCTTGTATTTTTTCTTTGATCTCTTCCTTTTTCAACTTCTCTTCAATCTTCAAGTTGGCTTTGAATTGTTTAAGCCCTTGGATCTTTTTCTATTTATTCTTTATAGTTTATGCCACTTGGACCAGGGTTGACAATTGTGGAGTAGATACAAATGGAAGGATAACCTTGGTCCCAACTCTAGTTTTATTCATCCCTAAAATAGATGGAATTGTTATGAAGTATCCTACTTTCCCATATTTTTTTCTAGTAGACCCATGAGGTTCTACCACTACAAGAAAATGTGTCCCTAAGATGTGGGCTAGTGAGATGTCTGCAAGTAAAAATGTCAAATCTAGGCAATAATGATCAAAACATAGGGTTACCTTTGGAACTTCATAATCCATTTTCATTGATGTATTCCCTAGTCCCACATTAGAATGGTTTGAGTAAACCCAATAAATACTAGGAAACATTTTTTTGTTAAGAATATTCAGCTCAAAGCCTGAATCTATCCGAGCTTTCAGTTTGAAAGTCTATCCTTTGATTCTTAGCTTAAGGAGGATATGGTACATTTGGTGTTGGATATAAGGTATCATCATTGCATTTAATCTGTTATGAAACCAGCTCACAAAAATATAGAAAAGAGAGATCCACGCCTTAGAATTCGGCCTCTTTGAGGGGGAAACCTCCTTTACATTACATAAATGAGCAATTCTTGGATGATTCAAATTAAAAAATCTCCTTTCTATATATAGGAGTCTAAGGAGTCACAATATAAGCCAGCCGACCTAACAATAATAATATAAAGCCACAAAAATAACAATAGAGGGATTCTATGGGGCATAGTAATAACAATATGGGGACAATAGGGGCACAACAATATTAATAAGGGATACAACTACAATAGTAATGGGGTAATCACTAGTATTATAGGGACCCAACATGCCCCTCTCCTCCAATAGTCGTAGCACCCTGTCAAGATGTTCAACATGATGCTTCGAAGACTTGCTGTAGATTAGTATATCATCAAAAAATACTAACGCAAATTTTCTAAGGAATGGTTTGATGAATAAGACCCACCATATTCCAAATGTTATGAAACCAGCTCACAAAAAGATATAAAAGAGAGATCCATGCCAGCCTCTTCGAGGGGGCAACCTCCTTTACATTACATAAATGAGCAATTCTTGGATGATTCAAATGAAAAAACCTCCTTTTTGTATATAGGAGTCTAAGGAGTCACAATATAACCCAGCCGACCTAACAATAATAATATAAAGCCACAAAAATAACAATAGAGGGATTCTATGGGGCACAGTAATAACAATATGGGGACAATAGGGGCACAACAATATTAATAAGGGATACAACTACAATAGTAATGGGGTAATCACTAGTATTATAGGGACCCAACATAATCCTTCAATTTGTTGAGTATAAAACATGTTGATATTTGGATTTTCTTAAAAAACTTCGAAAGGGCAGGGTAGCTGGTCAAGTTTCCTGAGTTGAGTTTTGAGATTTTTCAATTCTTTTCTATCCCATTCATCTACATGGCAACTTTGTTATAGGGCTTCTATTTTTTCCTCAAGTTCTACTACTTTTATTCTCAAAACGTGCATCAACAAAATTTTGCTCTCTAACATGGGCACTATACATTTATTAGGACTTACAGGACTTTTCCATTATGTTTGAAAATGAGTCCATGAGTGTTGTCTTCATATCTCCTTGAGGCAGGACATTGATCTGTGCTAGTGTTTGGGCATCTCCATCTCCTCCTACCTGAGCCATACAATATTTTAGCTTCAGAGCAAGTCTTCATTATTCATTTGTGTCATCTTATTCACTATTGTTAGTGATGCTTTCACTGCTACAATTACAAACATCTGGATTTGTGCAAGAACATCCTTTAGTAATCAACAAAGATTCTTCTTCAACATCAGAGAAATTTTCTGAATTAGTATCAAATTATGAAGTTTCTATGCTGGAGTCACACATCCTTCATTTAAGATATGAACTTATTCTCTTTTAATATGAAAGGGCCTATGTGGGCATTGGTTTGTGTTGTGCCTATTTGAGCCACATCTATTACAATGGATTGTAGAGAATTTTTTAGAACTTTCATCCCTTTTCAATTTCCTTTTATAAATTTTTTGTGATTTATTTTCTTTTCCTTTTTTAGAGGCTTATCCTTGTGGGAACATATTTGTTGTATACCCTATTCTTTCACATAACCAACAAATGAAGTTTTGTCTAGCTTTTTATTTTTATGTTTTTAATTTTATGTCCTCGGGACTGTAGTAGTGGGTCCTTGGGACTGTGCTAAACTTCCTTTTCCCTTTTTGGGAAAAATATATTGATTTCTTATTTTTATTATGAATTTTCTTTAACTATTTCTTGGCCTTTCTAATTCTTCAAATAGGATATTCAATAGCTAGGCCATATTTTTCACAAATAGATTTATTATTTGGAAATCCAAACATCTTTTGGATTAATTTACCAATTTTCATATTTGTGTACAATAAAAAATAAAGAAACTGTAACTATGCAGTATATCTCTCCCCATCTGTATAATTCAAATGATTGTTTGAAAATGTCTTGTGCTTTTGGATATTCCACAAACTTACTAGGTAAGGAAGAAAGATATACCTATTTCCATAGTGGATTTTTGTTGTCTTTCACTTCATAAATTCTCTGCATCCATTCTATGTGGAAATAATCATATTGTATCATTTTCTTGCACTTTGTGTTCATGAGGATGATTCAATGTTTGTTTGCTATTTCTTATTTTCTCCCAAACCAATTCTCTAGTATAAGCATGGTCATAGCACCTATCATGGTATTCTTAAGAGTCCCATATTCTTTTAGAACTATGTCACTAGCTTCATCTTTCATAATTTCCTTTTCCATTTTTTCTCTCATGGTAGGAGAGCATTCCATTTCCCACCATTTTGCTAATGTTAAAGTGAAGAATTTGATTATTGATTTTCATTCTTATGTTTCTTATTTGTTTCTCATGAACATTAATCTATATGAAAAAGACAACATATCAATCATTTGCTTGATTTTTCCTACTAACAGATTGTCAATATTCCATTCAGAATAATATTCATCTACAAAATATTGAACTTCAAGAATTTTTCCCTTGCTATACAGATTTGGTGTTGGTGGCCTAAATGAATCAGGTGTCAAAGCTTCTCTAGCTATGAGGACATGAGTTACTAAGGTATGTTTTTCCTCTTCTGGTGGATTCACTGGTTATTTTTTGGGAAACAAGTGAGGAAAATTTTCAATTGTGGGAGCATAAATATTTTGGACAGGGTGAGTGAATAAGTGTGTCAGAGGGATGGATTTGTTCTTTTCTTTATGGATTCTTGAAATCTTTTCTTCAATTCCTTCTGTCTTCTCATCAATATTTGTAACAATTTTCCCTACTACAGAGAAAGTTGCTTCTAATCCTTTTGTTCGCTCCGCTCCAAATCTTTTAGTAGTGGTTTCATCTCTTATAACCATATTTTTTGTCTCTTAAACTTATTATTTTATCTTTGTGACCTTTATATTTAAATTATTCATTGAGGAGATGAAAAAATTCTCTAAAATATTCTCTAAAATATGGGACACCATATTCTACAGAGGACAATATGCTAGCATAGATATGAATTTTGACTAGGAGAGGGGTTTGTCCTCTCTAAACCAATATTATTTATATAATAAACCAATATTATCTAGTCTAGATTAGATATCATGGAATATTTAGATAGATATATTATTATCTACTCTATATTTTTAACCGTCACAACACCTTCAATGCAATATTGAAGACGAAAAGTCATCAAAACTTACAGTAAGCAATCTCACGCAATATGAAACAATTATCATAATTTCTATAATAATCACAATTGAATTGAAATAAAACATTTGTTTCTATTCTCGAATCGATTGTTATAAATTTGAGAAATGCCATGTGTAAGTTATGCTTTTTGAACTAAACTAAAAATATTTCACATATTTTTCACGCATAAGTGTATTGATATTAATCTACCAGTATTATTGATAAATCGAGTGGAATAATTGTATACCAGAAATGGAAACACACATCAACAATAAATAATGGCATGCTCTTAATTTACAGAAGAGTTAAAGGAATATCTATAATAAACAAGAGCTTATATTGTTTAGCGATATGTTATGATCCAAATGCACCAAAATTCTTCGAAGAGAATCCCTACGGTTATCAGAAACCCCTACTCAAATATAATGTTTTGTGCTAATAATATGGGAATATGATGCAGTGCCAACGAACAATAAATGACGCACTTGTGTTTAATGCTAGTATCATATCCCCATCTTCTCAACACATAACACTGTAATTGAAAAATGAAAATTTTGATCAATGAAAAGGATGCCAATGACAAAGATGATGATATCATGGACATCGACCAATGTTTGTAGCAATAAAACACATTCAAAGCACTACCGTAATTGGAAACACTATGAACAATTTCATATTTCATTTTGCAATGCTCAAGTGTAAACCAATTTTCGTAAGTAATATGCTTATAGAAATTTACAATTTTCTTACTTGAACAAGCAAGTATTTAAATAATTCCTACTAAAGGTAGAAACCTATTTTATTTTACGAAGATTTTCCTTGTGCGAAACCCATATTAAAGATTATATTGTAAATCATAGAAGTTATAATAGTCAATTGTAAATGAGTATTTGTAAACCATTGAAAAGAGACAGAATTACAAAATTTCATTATGTACCACCCATTCACCTATACACACATATAGAAAAACCATGCACAATGAAAATTAACAATTTTAATCATTATGTTCTCCCGCAAATACCCTGTCCTTTGCAAAGATTCATAGTTCTAAAATCAAAGCTCTATGCAACCCCACCCCCGCAGATACTTCATAGTCCACACAGTAAAATCTTCATACAATGAAACATAATAATATTCCCTGCTCTCCTACACATAACCCTTCATACGATATATGATCAGGAAATGTGTAAGATTATTAGATTGATCGAAAAATCGATAACTTATATTGTAAGTCATAAAAGCTACAACAATCAATTGTAAATGAGTATTTTGAAAGCATTAAATTGTATGAAACTAGCTAAGTGCAAGTGATTGTGTGTTACTACATATGGAAAAGAAGTAGAATTATGAAATTGTGTTATACACCACCTGTTGTATTGCACAAAGTGACAATAAACACCAAACAATGAAAATTAACAACTTTAATCTTTATGTTCTCCTGCAAACACCCCGTCCTCTACAAAAATTCATAGTTTGAAAAGAAAATATCTACGCAATTTCTCTCCCGCACATACTTCATACTCTGCACAGTAAAGGCTCTGCATAATGAAACATAATAATATTCCTCATTGTCTCATAGATACTCCATATTTTGTAAACATTCATATAATATACGATTTGAAAATTTGTAAAAGTGTTAGATATGTTGGAGAAATCTTCAAGAATACACCATCTCTGCATAGTAAAAGCTCCACATAGTGGAACATAATAATATTCCCCATTCTCCTGCACATACCTTCATACGATATATAATCATAGTTCTCCTAAAAACACCCCATCCTAATTTCTTCTTTGCCAAAAAAATCTCAACACAGTAAAAACTCCACATAATGAAATATCCTGCACATACCCTCTCTTCTGCAAGGATTCAATTCTAGCACTAATGCTCATAACAGTCCTGAATTAATTGATTATTTCTAACATTTTCACACATTGCTTCGCTTCCTTCACACAACGACCTTCGAACAACCACATGCTTCATTTGCACAACCACCACTATACAAGCTTAACCTATTAACTTTTAGCCGGAACAAAATAGAAAGAGATCAAAAAGCACTGCCTAATGTTGATTTAATAATGCAGATCAAGAGTGTATAGCCTAGAAAAATCAGAACATTGAAATTAACAATATTAATCATTCTACAAAGCTACATAGCTCTAAAATCAAAATCTCTAAGCAACTACTCTCTTGCACAAACTTCGTAATCCACAGAGTAAAATCTTCGCACAACGAAACATGATAATATTACCCATTCTCCCACACATACCCTGTCCTCCATAAACATTCATATGATATATGATCTAGAAATTTGTAAAATCATCTCCGCACAATGACTTATGTAGCCTGCCACTGCCAATATTCAACCAACCACGACTTTTCTCCTCGAGAAGAGAAACTTGTCATTCTACTCCTCATAGAGAGATGACAATTGAATTAAAAAGAAGCACCTGAAATTATTTCCTAATAACATTCCAATTATGCTCATCGTTATCTAGATACAATGTTATCAATGCAATAATGACAACGTACAACTAGGAGAAGTGACACTGAGAAATTTAACACAGTCCATATCTGAATACAAACAAATTATAAGAATTGCTATAATAATAATAATAATAATGAAAATTGAATCGAAATAAAGCAGTCAACGTTATTTTTTAATGACAATTTAATCATCCCCAGCATTATCTAGAGACACTTTTACCTAGTCTAGATTTTTAACCATCGTAATGCCTTCAATGCAATATTGACGACTGAAAGTCAACAAAACTGATTTGATCATTTCACTAATAAATTATATAATTATAAAGGATATATAGAATATACATTTCCAAACAAAACTTCGTAAAGATTTAATGTAATTAAGATAAATCTCTTTACCATTTAATTTTGAAAATATTCAATGCTAATATAACCATGTAGATGTTTTATATAGTCTCTCTCTAACTCTTATTGCATTGTTTGTACAAAATAAAACATGTTTACTCATGCAAAATTTCTAATTATTAATTCACTAATATCTTTACTATTCATCCCTCTACATATCCCTTTCATTAATAATTCTAATATCTAAAAATGAATATTATTGTTTCCTCTCTCGACAATTTTTCCAATTTTCAATGTTTCCTATTACATTTCTAACCTTCTTGATTATTTCATATGATATTCCATTTTTACATATATTTTTAACCTTATGATCACTCTTATGAAATGAATGTAATTATTTTTGTACAAATATTACTTTCATAAATTTACTTTGAATAGAATGAATGTAAAGGAGATATTTCTTGAAATATTTTATATGTATCAACATTAATATTGATACCAATATAATTGGTTCCAATGGTAAGGTTATGATCATCAATTCAAGTAGACATTGTTATGGCATGAAGAAAACCAATATCACATGAAAACTTTCTATGTTATCTACATTCTATTTACTCACGGTGAGTGGCTAGAGGCCATTGAGATCTAAAGATTGCATGTATTTATAACATGCCACTTAGTTATACCTTGTGAGTTACGTCATATGGCTTACCCTCATGGAAATGTGTAATTTCTTTATCATGTATTAACCTCACCTTAAAATACTTACACATGTATAAGATTAATTAACAATAATAATATATATATATTCATACACATTTACATATCCACAACAAATAGCTCAATTTTCCAACAAGTTTTAAATTATATTATCATGTTCACAACATCATATTCAAATGGATAAATAATGTGTTATCCACAAATTAGGTTTTTAATTTAATTCACTTTACATTACATATTCATATGGTTCTCCATATCCACTTGAGAGGTCATTAATAGATATGTATAATTAGATTACCTCAACAATACAAATAGTATATATCCACCATCAAATCATGTCACTTGTTCATACAACTAATCAAGTTATCCAATTACATTAATATATGTTCATGATTAATATATGTTCATGATTCATATATATTCATGATGTGTAGAATTATTAGATGACTGTATAATTCAAAAGTGTACCAAATATCAATCTAGTCAAAGCACATCAATCAATCTAGAATGCACTGAATTATTATTGTAAATTATAGTGAAAAGAAAGGCATTACAATACTAACAAATGATCATAATTTGATGAAGGAACACTTTTGATACTCTCATAATATGATTATTTAATAAAAAATAACATGACATTATAAAAACATATATATTAGTCATTTTTAAAGAAGGTTAAAGTTAAATTATTCCAAATTTAATCAAAATAATATCTGTGGAAATAACAATATGAATATTGATAATGAAAATTGGATCATTTATGATATGCACATGATATGGAAAGGTTACATGAATTTATAAGAAAACATCAAAATTAGAATTTACATTATTTTTCAGGCATATATCCTTAAAATGATATAATATACTTGGTTTAAATATTTCCTGAATATTTTTGAAATCAAGTCTTTTATCGATAACTACAAATATTTATCGCTATTGGTATTTATCTTTGTGTAAGAGAAATTATCTCTATAAAATGTTATAATTTATAATTGATATTAAAATTTTCAAAAATTATTAAGTAATATGGGTGTCTCATAAAATGTGTATATATTGAATGCTAAAAATTTAATATGCTATATTAATGATAACATATCTATGACGTAAGGCGTTTCCCTCTGGAAAAACTCTCATAGTTGCCACTCTACACCATTTTTCACTATCAAATATATTTTTAGATGATTGAACAATGATCTACCATCAGATTAAAACAATTAATAGTTATAGTTAGAAAATTAAATAAAATTAAACATAAAAAATAAATAAATTAGTTGTTAATTAATAAATCATATAATAGTTATAATAGTTAAATAATAAACAATTATAATAGTTACGCTTTAAGGCATATCTCCTCTTGAGAATCCCCGATGAATATGTGGCTTTGCAGAAGGAAGCGCAGCTGTGGATTAGCTTAATTTAGTGTACATATTCCCTACCATTATTGAATGTCTTCTGAGGATTAATTTTATGATGTGTTTTTTATTTTGTTGTTGCAGAGTATGGTGATTGGTGAATTCCTGATAGGTTATTAGTTTAGGGTAGAGAAGATCAGTAGTACTTAGTATTATTATAATGTGGAATCATCTCTTGTGAACTTTCTTGAGTGCTTGAAGGTCATTCTAATTATGAAATAAATATTATGGCCTATTGCAGAAAGAAATGGTACTGTCAAAATGGCTTAAATTTTATTTTCGTTTAACACCTTTATTGCTATAGTGCCTTGCAATCAACATGGGGGCATAAATAAATATCAACTTTGGTATCCTTGTTTCAAAAACATGGAATTTCATGTTTTAACTTCTCAAAAACATATATCCAATTCCATTTAAGGTTTTTTTCGCAACTAATGAAATGTTTCCCTAAAGGTTTTTTTCCTTAAATAATGAAATGGTCCCCTAAAGGATTTGCGACTAGTTATTTGGTCTCTCTTAAATAATAAATTGATTCTTATTTTATGGAAGTTTCAATCTATTGTGTTGCAAATTTAAAATATCAAGTCATATATAACTAAATGATTTTAAAAATTTTAAATGTATGTCGCAGCTCTACAAGGGCCTAACGGCCTATTTTCTGGTCTACCTTTCCCTTCCCCTAAATTTGGTAGTAATTTTTGGAATTAAAAATTTGAGTATTAAAATTAGTCCGAGGATTTGTTTGAAATACAAATTTGTGAGCTAAAAATTTTAGTAAAATTAGTCTAGAATTTGGTAGGGGTTTGTTGGAATTACAAATTTGAAGGGATTTGTTGGAATTGCAAATTGAGTGTTGAATTTTTTTTTCAATAGTTTGAATCTATATATGTAGTTGAAAACTAATTTTAAATAACAAAAACGAAAATCAAGATTTGATTTTAAATAACAAAAATCAAGTCTTTTTCAGGATCACCTCTATGGTAGAGATTATAGTGATGCTGATGATTTTCCAACAGTCAATGGAAGACGATATCCTCATAAGATTGTTTTTGAAGGTGGATTTTTAGCTAAGAATGAAAAGGTTGTAGCAAGTTGCATTTCACATCCCTTGCGAGGAGTGGTTCAATCTCTAAGGTTACCAAATCCAATTTTCTCTTTGGAGCAACCTTTGGTATGACCAACATTTGTAAATGACCTCAACACATTATCAGATAAGATGAATCATTATTCACAATATTTCCTTCTTAATGGCTAGTTATGAATCTGAAGCTAATCTAATATTTTTCTTTAACATGTTAGCTGCAAAAATTATTGTAACATTTTTTTGTATCATAACATGAAATTTTTCTCTAATGTATAGAAGTATCAAGGTTTTATTTTTTGAGAATGTGTTATATTGGAACATAAGATATTACTAGGATTCAACCATAAAATATCTACAAATGCTTTAAAAAACATTGTAAAAGGTCATAAACTTTTTTCTTCTAATCAAGACCCAAATGTTTCTAACAAAATTATGTTACAAAAATTTCAATGAGATTTATTGTTAATACTACTATGTTGCTAGGAGAGTGAGCTTGGTGAGTGTTCCTATAATGGGAATAGCTCCAGAGTAAAAAGCAACAACAGAGAGTGTTTATAATGTTGCTTTAGCTTTGGAAATTGCAAATGAGCTTAACCAATATACTGAGATAATTTGGAGAAGAGTAAGAACAAAGCACTGGATTTAAATTTATATAGTTTGTTTACTGTTTTCCAACATGTTGAAGACAAACTAGATTATGAAAATGTGCTAAGAAAAAATATCTAGAGTCAGAGTGGTTTTCAGATATGCAAAATTTATTGTTTCTTTTTTAGGTTCTTGCTTCATTTTTTTATTAGTTTTATCAAGGGTACTTTACCATGAAGACGAGTCCCATTATTAGGGTTTCACAACCTAAAGTTTATACCTTACAAAGATCCCTCTTTTCAATGCTTCTCCTTCTTGTACCTGAATCTTTCAACAGTTTTCTTTTATTTAGCATTGTATTTTGTCTTGGCCACAAGAACTGAAGAGAAAGCTTGGACCCTTTACATGCCTGCAAAGCTCACTTTTGTTCCCTATTAAATGTATATGAAGGGAGCGTATCATTCTTATTATGAAATCAATATTCTGGCCTATTACGGAAATATATATTCTTGTCAAAATGGTTTATATTTTATTTTCATTTAAGACCTTGATTGAAATAATGTCTTACTTGGAAGTAATAATTACATTAGTAAATTGGTAGATTAGGTTTGTTGGTTGTTGGAATTTTTTCAAATATTTTCTCTTTAAGAAATTCCTTGTTTGGAATTTTTTGGATCGCATGAGCATTATTTATGTGGCGTGTAATTTGGATTTGATTGCAACATACAAATTATTTTTGTGTGTAATCTATACACCATGTCCTCTCTACTAGTTTATTTGTTGGTATCAGAGCCTATACTGGCTTAATTCACTTATGGGAAAGCTAGGAAAATGTTAAAGGCATGAGAGCTAAATCTTTGTACATAGGTTAGTTGTAGAGTGTGTGAAAATTTATTTATGTTGTGAATTTTATTTGCCCGTGTAGATCTATGCGCTTGTGTGGCTGGTGCATGTGAGAAAGACCACCTGGAGAATGAGAAATTCATTGTATGTTGACTATATTGTATGCACTGGAGAAAAAGATCCACTAGTGATTAGGCCTTGATCTATAGTTTGTTGGAACTATTGATAAGTCGCAATCATTTCTATTAGACAAAATCACACTTGTACCTAGAGGACGATGTCATGGGAAGGATCATATACAATGATCTGAATAATGGAGATCCTCTGCCATCAAATCTTTTTTCATTGTTGATATTTCATTTTGAGAAAGTGTGGTGGCACCATCAATTGCACCCTCTCCTCTCTGTATAGATGCTCCACAAATTAAATGGTGGAAATGGCAGTGAGATAATATCGGTGATGAAGCTACAAATTTGCAGCTATGAATCACCTGACTTTGGGCTTCATAGAGATCTTGGATGGCCATCGAATGCCTTATATCACACACAATAGCCAACACCGTTTTCACCATAATCAACATTTTTGTCTGTTCTATTCGATGAAATTTGTATGTCAACTGAAGACATGGTATACTTGACGATATAAAAGAAGTGTGGTAGTCGCGAAGAAATGATAAATGCCTTGAGTTGTTCATCTATTGTCCTCTCCATGGACACCTGCATTTCAAGAAAACATGATTTTTTGTCTGCTAATTGTGTTGCATGGAGCATTGATAATTATTTTCTCTCGTTACTTGGCATCCAATAGAAAAGTTTGATACTTTGGCAACATTTTGAGTTTATAATAATTCACAGCATCAATATTTTCTGAATCATCAATAGTTTTTGTGTGTAACTTCTTTCACAATAAAGGAAAAATATTACTGGCCACTTTACGGATTGATATTATGTCAACTCACAAGTTGAAGTATCTAAAAGTTGAAATCGTTCAAAGTGGAGCTACTGAGACTGTCCAGGCCATTGAAACTAGAGTTGGTAAGATTTCCTAGGCCACTAAAGTGGTTGAGTTTAGACACCAACGAAGCTTGTTCTGTTTCTTTGAAGCTCAACGTTGTATTTACCATTAAAGCAGTTGGTGAAAAGGTGGAATCGCAAAAAATGGAAATCGGTTTTATAGTCATTGTATTTGTTAGTTTGGTTTTTGTGAAATCTAAAGGTGGAGAAGCAATTATTGAACAATGAAATATAATTAAATTAGTGCCTCTCGATGCTCTTCAGTGTCAAGAGAACATATGGATAGTTTAAATGTGTCAATCTCTTATATATTGATGGAAATTGTTGTGATTTGGGCTTCAAGAGCATCAGTTACAGGTTATTTTATGAGATCCTTATATGTAAAGGTTGGTTTCATAATTGATTGCTGAGCAGACCCATTAATCAGACAAATCACCTGTATAACTATCAAAAAGTGTAGTTTGTTGTACTTTAATACATGGGAGATTTTCCATATGGTGGTCCAATATCAAGATTTTCCTTCAGAAGATTGAGAAACGCCAATTATACAAAGTTCATCAAATATGGTTAGAGGCAATTATGTCTTAAATGAGTTGAATGGGAAGCTTGAATATTGTGGTGGTGAAAATAGCGTTGTCTGAGAGACTTCTTAGTTGGGATAAGTGTTGAGGAAGACTAGTCAAACTGATGTGACATGTGAATTGTAATTTTTCATTTTTGTATTAATCTTTGTGATGATGTATATGTAAGCATTAATGGGGGAACTTGGAAATATTGTTTACATTAGTAAATTGATATATTAGGTTGGTTGGTTATTGGAATTTGTTGAGATATTTTCTAAACAAGCAATTCCTTGTTTAGAATTCGTTGGATCTCATGAGCACTATTTATGTGGCTTGTAAATTGGCTATGATTGCAATATGCAATTTATTTTTGTGTGTAATCTGTCCACCATGTCTGGTCTACCAATTTCGTTCTATCTTGCAATCAACATGGGGGCATATTATGCAAATTCAGTCGCAACAATACATATTTAGAGCCTAACCATGTCTCTCATGTTTTAGATTTTGTCTGACATCCAAGGCATCCAATAGATTCCTAAATAGTTACCACAATCAACAACCAAGTCATCAGGATAGTCACCCATTTAAATGCTACTGCAAGAATATTTATCAATACAAGTCAATCAGAGAGGATGTCACTAGAAGTAATTTATTTCTCATTATTATTTTATTATTATTATTTTTTCTAATTGTAGCTCTCAAAATGATCCAATTGCTCTCCTTAAATTTTATAAATGTAGGAAAATAAATTCTTCAACGTCCATGGAAATTGTGAAAATTCTCAACTCCTCTCATTGGGTTTGTGGTTGAAGTTTAAGATTTTATCATTACAAAAAATAAATTCTTATTTTCTAAAAAATTAAAATTTCAAGATATTAATATTTTAGTGAAAAAAAATAATATTATAAAAATAATTAAAAAATAACAAATTATTTATAACAATAGTATTATTTTTTAATCTCTCTCTCTCTCTCTCTCTCACACACACACACAAACACACACATATATATGCTTAATCTAATTGATAAACAAAATGAATCTTTTCCAACCTCTTTTCTTGGTTAGTTTTACCCAGAATTCTGTAGAAATTTGTAAGGATCATAAGTTTAAGTTGTTTAATATGCAAAGTTCTAGTTCCAAGTGGGGTTTTTAGGGTGTTGAATCCATTCATGTGTTTAAAAGTGCATTTTAAATAACAAGAAATCATGTTATGCATGTCTATTTTGGAATAGGGCTTCCAAAATTTTAATTTAATTATCATTATTATTAGGTAGATGGTAGTAATTTAAGCTCCACTGAATATTTTAGAATATTATTAATTATAGTTACATATCAAAGTTTGAGATTTATTTCAAAAGTAGTTTAATTGTTATGGCCCACTTAGTAATTATTGATAATTAAATTAAAATTCTGGAAACTCTATTCCAAAATAGACACACCTATGGGCACAATTAATTAGCTACAAGTTATGGCTTGGTTATTGTTGGGGTAGTTTGGGTAAACTTGACTCAGTCATACAGTCAATTTACCATTGGAATTTTTGGGTGGATTTGAGTTATAATAACCATGGTTTTTCCCATCATATACTTATGTAATATAGCCTATTTAAAGGCATGAAGAATCCATTGATGATCATTCAATTAGTTCCTAGATTTAAAATATTGTGCTCATGCTTTATTGTTTATGTATTTATGGTGTATTTGTTTATTTCTCTAGCTTATTTTTATTATTAACAATTATTTATCAACCTAGATTCATTTAACTTTAGATTTATCAAGCATCTAGGAAGAGATTTGATCCTCTTTGCACTTCATAGATCCAAGGTTAATATGGATCTAAACTTGATACATTATTTTTGAAATTCCATTAGCTACTTTTAGTTGTAATAAATAGAATCCCCATAGGTGTAAAATAGGTTTTTTTTTTTTAATCCACTTAACTTTAAATTTTGCAATTACCCACATAAATTTTTGAAGACATTTTTTTTTGTGTGATTATAAGGTAAAAACACTACTCTCATAATGATATCTATCTATATTCTATAAATTGGAATGATATCTATTAGTATTGTATCATCATTAATTTCCTAATATTTGAATATCCTCCACCCAAAAAAACATAAGCTTGAAAGAAATATAAGAGAATTTACATATGTATTGTAGATGTAGGATAAGTACTTGGATAAACAAGGTTATTTAACCACATTCCTAGTTGCAAAGAAGACAACAATTCATAACCTAGAAGAAACCCAAAGAGGCTAAATGTGTGTAATGTAGATGTAAGATACCTTTCCATTTCATGAACTCACTTCAGTTATCCCAGGGTTCTTTCCAAAGGCCTTATGCATCAGCAAACATGGAAAATCTTTGTACCAAAGGAATCAAGTTAAGATATGTGCACATCAAGCCACTTGTATTTTTTGTTTTTAATTAAGTCAACTATTCTTTTTTTAATATAGAATTATGTAAAAAAATCTTAATGCTATTCCTATTTAGCTCTCTCTACACTCAAATATGGGGAAGATGTTGTCACTTTAGCTTTATATAATGTTACATTAAAAATAATAAAAACATGAAGTCATATTAATTAAAAATAATAGTAATACAAGTCAATTCATGTTCACATATACTAGCAATTGCACTAGATGTTCCAAAGGAAGCGTTGTAAGGCAATAGCATAAGAAACAATTGCATAGCAGACAGAAGTCAATTTTTTACGCAATTTTGTTTCTCTACTAGCGTTTCTTTTTTATCATATGTTATGTTTCAGGGAGATTCCAACCAGGCCAATATGTCATAATATGTTCAAAGTGAAGGTAATTCACAACACTTCACTCCAAAGGATTTATGAAAATTCTCTTGATTAACATTATGGAACCTTTATAGGCAAATGATGTAAATCAAACATTTCATAACAAAGTAATCCCATATCATCTCAATTCACAATGCAATGGAGGATAGTTTTTTTTCATTAGATATTGGTCTAATTTTATAAGGAAAACTTAATAGAAATATTTTAGTAGTAATGGGAACATTAATAAACTCCCTCATCATTTGTTATATGATGTTATTGATTTAGTTACTTGTTGCTTCTTATCCTTATTTCACTTGTGTAAAATGTCCAATCTATTAAAAAATGGTATTAGTTTGTTTTTTTTTTGGACCATTGTACTTTATATAACTCAATCATTTCCATAACCTCAAGTAGGTGTCCATCATTCTCTTTCCATAGTGACTTAATGTATTCAAATTAATTTCATAAATTTGGTTTAATACATGTCGATGGAAAACCAATATATTTCACTTTGTAGAAAGGAGTTTACATTTGTCCAGATAAAATTGTATTGTTCTTAACATGTGATTATGTCATCTAAATCTTGAATATTTCTCACCACTTATGAAATTCCCCATTCCAATTGTTTTTTGACCATGATGATATTGGCATCATAATCCTTGTTCATGAGAATATCCTTTAAGAAGTCAATGATAAGTGGCACAATTTGTTCCTCACACTTGTGAAAGTAAAGGACAAATTCATTCACATTATGTTTGAAAAGTTTATACTAAGAGTCTTGATTCATGAAATTTTGTATCCTCTCATCTTGTTGTTTTAATTTGTGTCATCTCAAAAAAATGTTTCTCCATTAACCTATGTTATTGCTATCTCAGCAATGACATTGCCATTAGGTTTTCTTTCTTGACATTAACCACAACCAAATTTGTAGTTTCAATTGCAAATTTCATGTCTCCATTCCCTTTTTGCTATAAAAGGGAAAGATTCATAAAAAATATATATGAATCTTCTTCATGAAAGATAGGAGGTTAAAGATGAAATTGAAAATTTTTTGTCGAAGTTCTCAAAGATGGGTCACGTTGTCCCTAGCAAGAGTCCATTTGCATCACCTATGGTGTTAATTAGGAAGGGTGGTTCATTCAGATTGATCATTGATTGTTGAGAGCTTAGCTAGAGGACTATCAAGAACATATATCATATTCCAAGGATTGGTGAGTTTTTATAGTTGCGTGATGCCATTATATTCACCAAGATAACTCCAACACAAAATTAACGAAATTATGTTTTGAAATAAATAATGTTATAAATTAATTATTGAACCAGAAATGTAGTATTTTATGGGAAAATTTCCTTTGTGATTAATTGTTGGTCATTTTTGAAAATATAATTGTTGAAAGTGTTGGTATGTCCACTTTCAGCAAGTACACTGATGCACATGTCGATTGTGTTGCCAAAATTAATCCCAAGGAACCTCTTGACAAAGTTTGTGTTTTAAGTTGTGGTGTCTCTACAACTAATTTACTTGTTGATTTTTTTTTCTAATCATCTGTTTTCCATTTTAAATTATTTCCATGTACATATCCACGATGAGAAATATTAAGGACTATAACTATCCATATTCACTAAGAAGTTACATATATTGTCTAGAAAATCCCAAAGTACATTTTATGCCATCATTACATCAAGAAATACCCCCTACCAACCAATGCAAATATGGAAAAAACATGCTAAACTATCATTGCATCAAAACAACCTTCCTCCAACCCAAACAATGTACTGCAAGTACATGAGATCTAAATCCTATATGTAGCTTTTCACAATATTTTCTATGTCAATTAGATGATGTAAGCATTAAATAATTATGCCCATTACCCCAATGCTCCCTCCATTTGAATAATTATGCCTTGTTGAAACAAGCTCCACTATGTAATTAGCAGGGGAAAGAAGTTAATCCATCTCTCTGCACCATTTGGTCTTCCTCTCCTCTGGAAATGGCTCAAGCCTCCACAGTTCCCCAAAAATAGAAGTTGTCAAAGAAAATTTTTAATCCAAACTATATTACCACTAGGGGATCCATTATGATGTAACCTAATTCCCCATTAAAAGAGTTATTTCTAAAAAAATATTCAATAAATTCAGTTAGGAGCAGAGAATGAACACAGAGTTTGGTGGTTTACATCCATCTTCAATGTTTCTCAAACCCTTAATCTCCCAAATGGAATAATAATAACAAAATTTTGTAAATTGTTCTCAAACATTATATTAGTCACTACATAAACAGGAAGGCATGGCTTGACAGGCCATGAATTAAGTATTGCATCACTATCTGGGAAGGTATAGATATCACAATGTTAAGTCGAGTAATAGATATCACAATGTTGGAGATAGATAAATTGAAGGGAGAATGTGAGGATGACCTGAAAACTCCTTTTTTGTTGTCCTCATCCATGTGTGTGCCAAGCTATGCTTCTTGGACTTCACGAGTAGACATAGATGCTTTGCATGTGAGGAAGGTGACATTCAAGGTGAGAGGTATGGAATGTGCTTCTTGTGTAGGAGCCATAGAAAAATCTCTCAAAGGCCTTCCCGGGATTAAAGATGAAATTGTGGCTCTTATTCAAAACAAAGTTTTAGTATTCTATAGGCCAACCTTCATTGATGTAAGACTAATTTTCCTTCTCAACCTAGCAAACAATAATTTACCTTTGCAAATAAATATTCCTTATTTTTTACTATTAGAAGACTACAATACCCATATTTCCAAAGTCAATGGTCTATTCATTCTAATTTTGTAGTAATACAGAATCAAGATCTAGTAACAAACATAGAAAATTTTAGGGGCGAATGTTCACCTTTTGGCGAAATTAAGGGGTTTTAAATTTTTAGTGGGTGAATATTTTGTATCATAGTACTTTTTTACAAATCACCTCAAATAGCCCACCTTATTTTAAGGGAGAGGGTAAAAAAGGTAAATTTAGCCCTTGAAATTAGGAGTTACAACCTTCTATTCGCCCATTTTCAAGAATAGGTTTTATTTAAGTGAATCCATTCGCCCATTTTCAAGAATAGGTTTTATTTAAGTGAATCCTATGGGCCAAAGGCCCAAATACCATATTTATAAAAGAGGTATGGTAAATTAATAAAAATATAAATAAATGAGAGGTATGGTAAATAAATAAAACATTTTTTATATTGACTCCATAGGTCACCTTATATACATGCAAGGGTGTAAACAAATAAAAATATAACTAAAGTGGAGGTATGGTAAATAAATAAAACGTCCTTTTATACTTACTCAAAAGGTATGGTAAATAAATAAAAATATAAATAAACTAAATGCATGGTAAATAAATAAAACCTCGTTTTATATTTAGTCCATAACCCTCGTTCTATTTATGAAGGCTCAAGAAAGAGGTTTTATTTAAGTGAATCCTATGGGCCAAATACCATATTTGTAAAAGAGGTATCGTAAATTAATAAAATTATAAATAAACCAGAGGTATGGTAAACAAATAAAACGTTTTTTATATTTACTCCATAAGTCACCTTGTATTTACAAACACTCAAAAAATGAGTTATATTTAGGTGTAACCTATGGGCAAAATACTATGGGACAAATACCATGGACTAGATTGTTATTAATACCATGCAAAAAAAACATTATTAACCCTAATATTAGTATTAATATAATAAAAATGGCACATGGTATTGACCCATGGTATTCACCAAAATGGCACATGCTATTGACCCATGGTATTCACCTAGAATGTAGCCTATTTAAATGGGGGAATTAAACCAGCATAGATCCATCTTTACTCTGGATCTACTAACCCCTGAGAGGTATCAAATATTGTGATATGTAAACTAGCATAGAGTGAAAAAATATTTGATCCGATCAAGAGTAAAAATGGATGTTGTAATTTAATGTATGTTAAACATTTTAGCTTGGTTAAAATAAAAAATAAAATAAAAATCAACTATTAATTTTATTCATTTTTATAAATTACTAATAGTAATTTTTAAGCTCTAGGTTTATGATAACCCATGGTATTGACCCATGGTAATACCATGGTATTCATGTGAGCATAGACTATTTAAAGGGGAAATTCTATCATCTTAGATCCATCTTAATTCTGGGTCTACCAAGTGCTCAGAGGGATAAATAGATTTCATCCCCCTAAGAGTGGTAGATGTGGAGTTAAGATGGATATAGGTTGGTTTTTATGATAATGAAGATATTAAATAGACTTACGAAATTATATTGTAAAAACATCTTAAGGTGAATGGTTAAAGCATAGACATTGGACAAGTATATTTGTATACTTCCATTTTAAACTGAAACAAATCCAGGGCTAAAAGGAATGGATTGATTGCACTAGTCATCCTTCTATAACTTTCCAACATATGCTGGAGTAAACAGATTGTAATTTGGGTAATTTTTCTAATTGCAAACAGGAACATACTTGTGTATTGGCAGGGTGGTTACGAGGTCCCTAGAAGTGATGAATTTGAATTTTTCTTGGTTTTATATATAGTATTAGGTTTTTTCTCATGCTTTCTGTGAATGGCACGAGTGATTCGCCATGCCTAGTGAGAGATTCGCCAAAAAATTATATATACATATCATATTATTAATAAAATCGCCTTCCATTTTTCTTATATACCATGGAGATTCGCCCATTTATTATACATGTAAATTTAGGGGGGGTTCTTAAAATTTTCCCTGGTAACAAACTAGGACCACAACAAATTTCTACAGCCATTTTCAAAGAATCATGTATAGGGACATTAATATTCATTCTAATTTTGTAGTAATACAAAATCAAGATCTAGTAAGGAACTAGGACCACAATAGATTTACGGTTTCATTTTCATAGAATCATGTATAGGGGCAGGAACCTTATATTGCTTCATAATTCATCCTACATTTGTGCAATTTCCATGTGTAGGAAGTAAGATGTTTCCATCTGTAGGAAGTATGATTAAGACAACAGTTCAATGGTATATGATTCAATGCCCAATGTTGCTAAATAGGGGCCCTGTCATGATCCCAATCCCTTGAGTCTTAAATTTTCATAGAAAAGTTTTTACTCTTATATGGTGTAATTGTTTAGTTTGAATGTTATGTAAAAAAATTCCATTAAAGAAGCAATAAATGATGTTAGGTTTGAGGAAAAAGTAACAGAGGATGGCATAGAGGATAGTATCATGCATTATTTCATATAATAATCAAGAGAATGAATTGTACAAGTTGCTAAGAATCTATTGAAACTGCACTTCAGAAAATATGAGGAGTCAATAAAGTAGTGGTTACTCTTTCCCTTGAAGAAGCAAAGCTGCACTATGATCCCAAGCAAGGCAATATTTCTCAGATAATTCAAGAAGTTAGAGATGAACTATTTGAGGCTGACCTAATCAATTCAGGAGATGATACCAATAAAGTGCATTTAAGATTTGCAGGAGTAAGTTCCAGCAAAGAAGAAAAGATGATTGAGATATTTCTAATCTCTACAATCCTTAGCTGGTGTGAACTCTGTTGAAATGGATTCACATTCATAAAATGTGAGTGTATCATATGACCTAGCTCTAACAGGACCAAGCACAATAATCCATTGCATTCAATAGACAAGCCTGAAACCAAATTATTATAGAGCATACCTATGCAGTCCTCTAGGAAGAAGAGATTGTGACAGACAAGATGAAATTAAATGTTACAAGAAATACTTTCTTTGGAGTTGTGTTTTCTCAGTTCCTGTCTTCTTTTTATCAATGGTTTTTCCAATGATATCTCCATGGGAGGACCTAAAATTGGTTAACAAGATGACCCTTGGTAACATCCTAAGATGGGTTCTCTGTACTCCCGTACAGTTTATCATAGGTCGCAGGTTTTATGTTGGTGCATATCATGCATTACACAGAGGCTCAACAAACATGGATGTGTTGATTGCCTTGGGCACCAATGCTGCTTATTTCTATTCAGTCTATACTCTTTTAAAATTACTCACTTTTGATGCTTTCAAGGGGAAGGACTTATTTGAAACTAGTGCACTACTAATCTCCTTTATTATTTTGGGGAAATATTTGGAAGCTCTTGCAAAGGGAAAGACCTCAGATGCTATTGAAAAATTGATGGAACTTGCACCTGATACTTCAATGTTGTTGACTTTATATGATGATGGTAATGATTTGATCAAGTATATGCATATAAGACTCTATGGGTAATGCACAATCTGTACCTCAAAACATCACACATTTTGGGACAATGTCCAGGCTAAAATTGTGTGAATAACAAAGAAACTTGAACCATCTCTTCTATATGAAATCTATCAAAACTTCCCTAAAGATCTTTATCAACAATAAGGTGTAACTTCTCTTGATGAAGCTTATTTACCTGCTAGACAAGGACAAAAGAAAACAAGTCAAGACATGAGCTTTTCCACTTACAGAAAAATCTATCTCATTGAACTTTGGGGTTGCCACTAAATGTAACCATTCAATCTTATTCCAATTAAGCATACACTCACCCAATCAAGAATTACAACTTTTTGCTTTACATCCTCAACAAAATCTAAAGCCTGTTGATCTGTAATGAGTTCCAATAGTAATATCCCAAAGCCAAATACATCAGTTTTCTCCTAAGATTGTCATGTTGATAGGTATTGGGGTAATGTGACATTATGCACATATGTTGCATTATGCACTTCATATACATTGCTTCAACCTATCACAGGGGATTAAGAACATTTGATATGTATTTTATTATAGGAGATGAAAACCTAATAATTTATGATACACGAGCCCTTATGAGATAAATAAGACTAATGAAATTCAATATCATTAGACATGTCTGATGAGAGAGGATGCATGAATCAATGCAAGTTATTCTAAATGAATGTCGTAGCCATACAAATAATTTGAAGATGAGTATGTTTAGCATTGACATGATTTTCTTTATTATGAAGAATAAAATTCTGATACATGATATAGTATAAATGCCACAAAATTATCCACAACAATATGCTAATGATTTGTAACATAGCAAGCTGCATAATTAAATCTGAAAAATAACAACTGCATTTCTTCTCACTTGGAAGATGAATTAAATTGACCCTATTTGACTAGAAGAGAAATTAAATTAACTATCCTCGGTGTTTACAATTAATGGTTTCCAACAGTTCAATTTTCTTGAGGCACCGTAAAATTATATCCCAATTCTGCTAGCATCTCTGAAGGCAAGGGGAACCCTTAAATTGCATGATCTATAAACCCTAGTCAAATAGGACTTTGTAAGAAGTTATTTCAATATTTTCAGATATAACATTCTCTTATACCAACATAGCACATGGCTTATGACTTTAGAATGAGCACCCAATGGAACTCAGAGGTAACAAATGAAAAAAATACATCATTTGAGTTCATTTCATAGTTAAAGGTATAACTACAATTGTCCTTCATCTCTCAAATGATTAGTTATGGGTATTTTTGTTGATGGGGTAGTTGTTTGTCTCTTATGGGTATGATTATATTTAATCAAGAAAAAGAACAAAGTTCATACTAGATTCTCTATGATTAATGCAGATGTTTATTACATAAACTTAACTTCACCAAAATAAGTTAGGTTCATTCTATGATTCTACAGGACAGGTAACGGATTTATTGCCAGGATAATTACAAAATCATTAAAGAAAACATGTTTTACCAGAATTACATTAGATACATTAATTATGATCAATAAGCTTGTGTTTGCTGCCAGTCACGCTATCTTACATCAACTTATCATTGAATTCCAAGTGGGCACTTAGAGGAAAATAATAGACATCTCATGGGAAAATATAAGACCCTATAGATTGTATATCAAATCCAACAAATTATATGTATAATATGCAAATAAATAACAATGACAATGGTAGGAATATTTTATGCATATATTTTTTCACTTATGAAGTGCAGGGCTAAATCTCTATGTACAAACATTTTCACTCTGCCCTGGGAGGTATACATTATTTTCCTACAATGTTTCCATCACAATGGTGTGACAATTACATTGACTCTTGTCTACCCTAGCAACCCAATGTAGCCTTGAAATACATTTCATGCAAATATCCAACAAAGATGCACTATATGCATCATTCAAAAGAAGTGTGAAGGGAGCCTCCTAAGCCATTATTGGTGAAGCTATGCCCCAAATTGGCCTCTTCCCTAAACAAAAAAAAATTGTTCTAGTTTTGTTCAAAACAAAGATTCCAAATGTAACAAAAAATGTAGATGGACATTTTATTTAGTGAATGAGATTATTCTGTAAAAACATCCTAGTACGGAAAACCTACAGAAATCTATAAGTTCAAATCTTAATCATGTCCTGAGATGGAAAACTAAGTGCTCCATTGTTTCCTGCCATAAGTGTTGTTTGCATAGAGACATTCTAGTGGAATGGATAATTGTGTTTTTCCCAAGGGAAAATAGCAGTAGTTCTCCTCAAATTCTAATCCCAATCATGTCTTGAGCCATGTAATCTTGTCCAAGCCGTAATTGTTGTTTGCAGAGAGACATCTAGGTAGGAAAACAACGTGCTAGTGAACAAGATATGCTATAATTTTTCAATTTCAATATTTCCAAATTATCATTCCTTACAACATTGTCTAATATTTAAACATTACAATCATCATATATTTTTAAAACATATCACATACTCCTTCCAACATTCTGTATCATATTACCATCCATTAGTCTCCATTCCTTTCCCATGAAGTAAAGACTAGATTCCTTTATATCTCTTGATGTAATTATAAAAATTTTAATGTTCTTCTATAAATTGTGTCATTATTTGTTTGAAGATAAAAGTCCCCTCATAACTAAGAAAGCATAGGTAGTGATTGGAATTATTGGTGACTAGTACTTGACACATGAAGGGACATCGATAAGAGTTTATGGAACCGAAAATCCTCCTCACCTATTACCTATGTATGTCACTGAAAGAGTAATCATGCAAGAGATAATGTATTATTCTTATAGCATGTATTTCCCCCAAATTTGATAAGGTATAAAAAGGGCCCCTGGCCTTTTATCCTGATAAAGAGGAAATTATGTGAAGTTGAAAACAATGTAAGGTAGTCTTGTCTAAAATGGATAACTAATAAGTCCTTTAAAACATACTTGAGCGGCATGCAACATATGTTCTCAATATATATGGTCCCATTCACAAATTATCATTTAATGACATGTGCAAATTCCCATATTAGTGGAATTCATAAAGCAATCATATTTCACATCTTTAAATCGATGGATCTTCTTCCATTAAACAACAATTTTATGAATTATTTGGTGGTGCTACATACAAATTGGATGATAAGTATCAGGGTTCCAAGAAAATGAGTGATTTGTATTGTGATCTGGTATTGTTTTACTATTTTCTTGATGCAGGAGAAAGTGGAAATGGATCATAAGGACATGATGGGATGTCCATCTTTGTTGGAGAGAGGAGGATTGAAACCTCAACTAGAGAAGGCATTGAAATTCCTAAGATGTGAATCTACAAATACCAAGTTTTGTTACTACAACAAGTACAATTTATCACAACATCATTATTTCCACAAGACATGCAAATGCTACTAGACTAAAGGAGGAACTTTAAGGGATGTTCATGTTGGTGGAAGTTGCAGAAAAAAAAAAGAATCAAGGAATCATGTATAGTCTAATATGGAAAAATTGCCATTAATTGGTTCATCAAATTGATCCAAAAAGCTTTACAAATTACTTTCCAATCTTGCACATGAGAACCATGCAATAGAATTTGTTTTACATCATTGGAAGACAATATATTATATAAGAAATCTATACGATTTACACAGAAATAATTCTCAGGATATTTGTGAACCCAACCTTTACAAATTACAATCCAATCCTAAACAAAACCATGCAATGAAATTTGTTTTACATCTCCGGAGGAACTTCTATGATTTATGAAACCTAGAGAGTCTCCTCAACATCTTTATGAATCTAGACTTGACTACTGTACAATCATTATCATTTGGCTCTTCATGATGGCTACTCTCACATGAAATAAATTACAAATTGTGTAGTATATATCTGATGAAAAATCCTGAGGTATGCAAAGGGGAGAGAGTTGCACCTGGTTCTAAATTAATTTCTTTAATCAAGGCCCATGCCTCATGCAGATGCTCAGCCTAACCAAGGAGATCATCCATGCATGCAAAATGCACTACTGTGTGTTTTGGAGAATTTGGTATCCACAGATAAATTCTAATTCCCTAGATAAGTAGCCATATCTAGAACAATAGTTGAAAGTTTTTTAGTCTTTTCCTATAAGAAATAGATAAGATGAGAAGATGAGAAGACCTACTTGTAGTTCCGCTTTCCTCTCATCTCCCTTGTATCGATCCTATCACTCCTTCCCATACTTAATACACTTGAGAAGTACCTATAAACACAACAGAAAACAAAGAATTAATCAAAGCAAAAGATCTATTGAATATAAGTGAAAGTAATCAGATAAAATTCACACATATAAGCATTATAAAGCAAAACAAACATATGAGAGAAAGTTTCAAACACTTTATTGAATAGAAGAAGGAAATACAACCATTGATGTCTGATTCAAAGCCATTCCTCCAGCTTGGATCCCATCAACATCAAATCAAAGCATGACAAACTTGTAGCATTACAATACTTGCTTCAAAGCCCAATCTCATAGCAACATTATCTCCTTACAATTCAACATAATCCAGCCCCACGTCACTTAGATGAGTGATCAATTTATAGGGAGATGAAGGAGGTTTTGTCATAAATGGTGGCATTGAATGGCCTTCCATACTTAGAATTAGTTCCATGGAGGAAGGGATGAGAGGATAAGATGCACCTTAACTCATTCCTCATCCATTTTCAAGCTCATAGGAGTTGATAAGTGAAGGAACTTTCAAGATGACTCCAAAATATAAGAATATTCCCCAAAACCTATGTGAATTTCACTCAATCTTGCCCAACGCAGGTGAAACAAAGCCTAAGTTCTCTGAAGATTACGCTGGCATGGATTTAACTGCTTTACATCACACCCTTACATGGTCCTACCTATGCTGGTCCCTCTAGAGGCTACTTCTGGATGTCTTCAAGTCATGAAACTTTTTGGGAAGGAGGCATTCAAAGAAGTGACTTGTTTAAGGCATGTAGCAACTGAAATTAGGGTTTGATTAGCCCTAGAACACTGATTTGGATGATGGGATTGATGTGCCCAAATGGATCTGTAACAAATGCCCCCTAAATGAAATGATTTACAATGTGATGAGGAGGTATCGAAGTGGAAGGTGACCTGCATCAATTACAATACCTATATCATGATATTTGATTTTACATGAATCATTGAGGGAAGGCTTACCCATGCTCAGCTTATAAACTTTCATTACATGTACATAAATAGTCGTCTACAAATATAGACCCATGATTGGAATGACCATCAATGTAAATCCATTGTACATATGTTTTAGTACTCCTGAAATCACAGCCTGGATGGATGAAACTAGATCCGGGGTCTTCTATGTCATTCAATCGTTTGCTCAAGTACAAGTCTAATGATGTGAATATGTGATCTCAAGTTGAACATGGGAAGACAACATTTGATTACCAGCTGATGACGTAACCTATTAACAGATGCGAGAAAAATCACTGATAATGATAATGATCCTTAAGGTACTACAGTACATTTTGCATGGTGTGAATGGATGATTTGATGTCAAACACCATACAAAGTCTTTCGGTCGAAGGTCATTGATGTAAACCTATCGCCGGAAGCAAGAAACCTGCCATTGATGCATGCAAGCCTCATGGTATTGGAAGGTTGTTTCTAAGTAAACTTCTTGGATAATGTGTTGATTTCGACAAGAAGTGACTCATCGCAAGAGGTCCTTCATATATCCCACATCAACAACACAAAACGAATGTAATTATTTTGGAGATGGAATTTGATTGACGACACTAGGTTTAGGAACAGAGGTCATGAAAGTGAAGGTTTATGGTATTGCAAAGGATGAATTTTGACTGAATGACTTCTCTTGGACATATTGACAACAATGAATGAATTGGTAGCATTGACCCAAAAAAAAAGTAATGGATGGTGTGATAGACCATAGGTATGATAACCATTAAGAAGATAACCCAACCCAAATAGTCAGAATGAATTGCCAGCATTGACCCAAAACCAAAAGTGATGGATGGTGTGATAGACCATAGGTATGATAACTGTCAAGCAGATAACCCAACCCAAATAGTCATGGTGATGGAGTGAAAGTGTCATGTTCAAGAGCGACCTACTACCATAAAGTAGTTTTCTCCTTTTTCCTATTTTCCCTAGTCAATACTGACCAGTACCTGTTTATTTTTATCAAGCTTGAGGAGGATAGCATATGCTTGTTGTATAATTCCACTCTTTCGGTGAATCAATCACTATTTGATGTTTTAATGAGTCTAGCAAAGTTGAAACTCAGTCTTGTCTAGATGGACAAGTTTGTCGCTATTTGATGTTTTAACGAGTCTAGCGAAGGTGAAATTCAGTCTTGTCTAGATGGACACGTTTTTCACTATTTGATGTTTTAACAAGTTTAACGACAAAGATAACTCGATCCTTTTCATGTTTACAGAGTTTCAAAAGGGACAAAAAGAAAACTCCACAAGTTATTTTTAATAAATTAATCTCTCAAGCCCAAAAAAGTGTAAAATAATACAAGAGAGATGTCATTTCCAATCTGTTAACGAGCTTGAAAGGACAAGCGCTCGATAATCATTTCATACTTCGAGAGTCTGAAAAGAGCTTAAAGAGTACTCTACTTTTAGGAACGAGTGGTGTCTAGGGTAGCAATTAGTTCCGGTGATGTTGGAACTTCTCAAAACATGTTGATTTATGTGAAGAGGCTGGCTAATAAGACCACTCATTGCAACTGTTCCTCAAAAATGCTAAAAAAAACCAAGTGAAAGCGTATGATCAGCCAAAAGGATGGTGGCGATGGGATGAAAAGAACCAATGCTCATCTGATGAAAAAGGCTGATAGAATGGCAATTAGGAGTGTTAAAATGGAAATGGATTCATTTTTACACAAGCTTGTACTATAGAGAACTATGCCTCAATTCAGTTTCATGTTTATACAAGCTTGAAACGTAAAACTATGCTTGAATTCAGTTTCATGTTTACAGAAGCTTGAAATGAAAAAAATATGCTTGAGATTGGTTTCCATGTCCCCAGCATGACAAAAGGGGGAGTGTCCTGTAACCAGATGGAAGTCACTGCGGTGAAGTCGGACGGTTATCCAACACCTTTCTGGCTTCATCTAGATAGGAACAAAGGTGAATGGGGTGATTCCCTTCACATAACATATAGGGAAACTTAAATTTACCACTAGGTGAATGCCCCCCAATCTTCATTACATTCACCTAAGTAGACTACTCATGGCTATCAGGTGGATGGAATGAAGGTTCATTTACGAAATCAAGTGAAAGACTCGACTGGGATTTTACGAGATCTAATCAAAGACTCATCTTGGACCATTACTCTAGGGAACCTTGTTTAATTTTTTAATGAACTTGACACAAGACAAGGAGCTCTGCTCAGATTCCTTGTTTCATTTTTTAATGACCTTGACACAATGCAAGGAACTGTGCTCATACTCGTTTCATTTTTTAATGAGGTTGACATAAGATCAGGAACTATCCTCATGGACATGTTTCATTTTTTAATGAGGTTGACATAGGAAAAGAACTATCCTCATTGACCTATTTCATTTCTTAAAAAGGTTAACACAGTAAAAGAACTATCCTCATATTCCTTATTTCATATTTTAACGAGCTTGACACAAGACAAGGAACTATGCTCTTATTCTTGGTTTCATTTTTTGACAAGGTTGACGCAAGACAAGGAACTATCCTCATAGCCTTGGTTTCATTTTTTAACAAGGTTGGCACAAGACAAGGAACTATCCTTATATTTCCTTGTTTCATTTTTTAACGAGGCTGCCACAAGACAAGGAACTATCCTCATATTCCTTGATCACGACCCATAAGAGGTCATGACTTCCAAGAGGTTCTCATCAGATGGGAGAACAATGCTATGGAAGGAGAGAACTGCCTCATTATATAATGTACAACCTCACTGAATTGATCGTCAGTTGACGTAGGCATGGAACGGGTTGCCACATAATTAACGCGTGGCAGGGATGATACCATTGGCACAAAAGGGCCATTTAGGGAAGATGGCCAACTGGAAGCCATATTTGGATCGAGAAATGAAATCTGGTCAACGGTGACAATTCTGCCTTCATGGGGGAAGCAAATCACTCGAAAGAGTGTTGAAACATTGGCTCCCATGTCATAAACATAGTCGCGCGCAAGAAGTAAATTGTAATCTAAAGGTCCTAGGACTACCATCACATTCAGATAAATGATTTTTCCTCCCAAAGTAATAGGCAACTGAGGAAGGATCCCTAATGGTTGACTGGTTCCTTTGTTAAAAGCCAACAGATTCTGGGTAGCAGGCACAAGTGACGGTGAACTGAGCACTTGCCAAGTGGTTGAAGAAAGGATACTCACTGATGGACCTTCATCTATAATAGTTCCATATACAATCATATTACAAACCTATACTATGATCTGGAAAGGCACATAAGAAGGAAGATGAAATCCTGCGAGTCGATTCCAATCAAAGGAAATGAACAGATTACTTGGAGGGGGTACAGTAAAAATAGGAGAATTAACTCCTTGAGTTACGAGAGCGGGAGGATTTTCCTCATGTCTTGATGGAACAGGAGGATTTACCCCAAGCTCATTTGAATTCGAAGAAACAAAAAGAACCTAAGTGGTATCATATTCACTCTCTTTTGGAAAGGTACGATTAACTAAAGGTGAAATTGGGTCAATTGTTTCCTCGACCTATTGACTTGGGTCAGGTATAGACTCATAGGATTCACTTTCAGAGAGAGTGGGTTTGACTGATAGTTGATTTTGGTCAGTCAATTCATCAACTAGTGAAGGATTAAGGGAGAGTCTCCTGTAACCGATGGAAGTCACTGCGGTGAAGCAGGACAGTTATGAAATGCTTTTTTGGCTTCATCCAAATAGGGACAAAGGTGAATGGGGTGATTCCCTTCACATAAACTATAGGGAAACTTAAATTTACCCTTCTTTCCATGAACATTACCACCACTATTTGATGGTGTGTCACCAACATGATCTCCAGAAGTTGATGACACCAGATGATGTGAACGAGAAGACCGTTCTTCTAAGATCTGAGGAATATCAGGACAATTTCGAAGAAGATGGTTTCCTACATAAAGTTTGCATGGATATCAAACTTTGTGAGGCTTAATGGATGGTTTCTCATCAGATGTTGCATTCAAAGCAATGGTTGCTTGGTTGCCCCTCTGTTGATTTTGCTTCTTCTTCTTCCGTTTCTTCTTCGTCTTAGCCACCTGGTTACTAGTACCAATACTTTCACCAAGCGAAGAGGAAGAAGGGGAGGAAGAAACAACCGAGGAAGAAGGAAAAGGGTCAACTTTAGGATCAACTAGAGGTTGATTTTGTCCAGTTGGAGGTGTACTCGATTGTGGAGAAATCGTGATATTTTGAGCCAAAGAGGTTGAAAACAACCATACTGGCAAGGCAATGGTAAGTTCCATTAGGGATAATGTAGCCATATAAGGAGCACCAATATTTCTGAAAGGAGGAAAAGGACTAGGATTCCCATCAAAAGGAATTCCTTGATCGGTGGACTTTGGATTTGTCACCATATGTTTCAACCTAAGATCAACTAAGGAGTGAGTGTGGAGGATGTTATTCATGGTCAATTAAATTTATTTTAATCAAAGTACCATAACAAAACAAAAAAGGGATAATCTAGGCAAAAGGTTTACCAAGCAACTATGAACTATAGAATACCTCCCAGCGAACTGAGAAGTATGGGCATGCAATCTCCCCGAATGTTGTGTTCAGTGTATCACAATGTACAAGGTGAATGACTCCGTTACCTAAGGATGGATAGAAACCTAGTGATGTCCTCCCATATATAATCGAAAGTACGTGGAGGCCAAATCCGTATAAACATTTTCTAATGCAAAACCGCAGAGTGAGAGCGTTCCCATATACTTTACATATTGTAACACCGCCCTATATACCAAAAGGTGCGTGGACAAGCTACGATATACTCACGTACGTGGAATGAGGTATCACACTCAGGATGTATTGCAGACAAGTTAGCAACAACTGCTTTGTTTTATGACGCTGGAACACGTCTCTAGCCTAGACCTATAAATGTTTTTCGTTAGGAAACAATGCTCCATTACGTAAATTCAAGTAAATTTTAAGTTGATCTTCTTTAAGCAGGTCTTCTTTAAGTAATGTGTTTCGTGCGTTCCAATATAAGCAGGAAACTTGGCATATATTAATATGAATGCACAAATTTATAGTGAGAGACTTTGGTCTCATACACACCCACACACAGGCCAGATTTTCCTCACTAATGGCCTTCTCTCTCACAAGCCAGATTCTCCATACTGGTGGCCTCCCCTTGCCCGTAGGCTTACATTCATATATATAATAAACATTGATATCAAAAGCCTAAAGCTTCTACATGCATGCATATATGCAAAAAGCCTCTTGAGGCTTTATTCCATCTTTTCCTTTTTTTTAAAACAAGAAAGCCTCCTTATCCACATCTATTTCTTTTATGCCTAAAAGCTCTCCCTTGCTCCTAGAATCATGGAACTACTCATGTTCTTATTTATTTATTTTGAGAGCATCTAATTAAATCACACTTAAATATTACTTTGACTTGGAACTTAGGAAACTAATTCCTAAAATGTATGACCCCCTATGTCTACTATTTACAATGATCTCCCTTGGGCTGAATGCTCCTGCATCAGACTCCCAAGGTAGAAAATATTCATGATCTCCTGATCATGTGTCTTCTGGTCTTGGTCTTCCTAGATCCCACACTTTGTTCTGTAGCTATCCAAATGCTTTATTCCTTTGTTGTCGCTGCATTTCTGTTGTCCTTTGCTCCATTTTCTTCTTCTTGTCAATCAAGTTCAAGTTTTGATTGATCTTTCTAGCTGCTGTTTCTATTTTCCTCCATTTGGATTGCTACATCATCAGCTGCCATATTTCTTCAATTTCTATATCCAGCTTACTGCTGCTGTCCCCAATTTCTGTTAATTCAACTGCTGTAGCTGCTTTTGCTGTGACTGTTGTTACTGCTGCTTGTCTCTTCCGGGATTCTTTCATCATCATCCACCTCTTCATTTCAATTTCTCTGTCTAATAGACTTTCTCCAGCATCTTCAATAAAACCTGTATTCACAAAACAATTGTTAGAATAAAAACCATAAGGCTTCAGTGCCTCTTTTGCTGCTATCAATGTTGTCTCATCTATCACTATAGATGTTGCTAACACTGATGTTGCTTCTGCTGCCACCATAGATGTTGCTGCCTCCCAAACTTCCTGTCCCTCTGCAACATTCTTTGGCTCATCACCTGCAAATTCTTCCTCAAGTTCAAATGTCTCCAGCCAACATTTCAGCCAGTTCTTTTTAAGCATTTCATCAACATGCTGTAGATTAATTTCAGCATAACCTTCATCTTCCTCTTTGACAATCTTTAGTAATTGTCCATCATCATCTTGATTGATTCTGGCAACCAATTCAAGTTCTTCAACCACTGTAGCTTCATCCTGTACTACTGTAGCAGCTTCAAAATTTTGTCCTCCCATCTTCTTTTGGCTATACAGAAAAGCCAACTCTCTTTTTTCACCCATGGTAACAAGCCTCTGCTTATGAGACATGATTGTCTCATCTTCTTTCTGCAACTGTTCTCCTCCTTCCAAGACAATTCCAAATGATGGACTGTCTTCTTTCTTACCTGTAAACACAATCAAATTGTCAGCATCAAAATCACAAGACCCACTGGATTCACTTGTCGATTCAGTCACCAAGTTTTCTCTCTGCAGCTCCAAGTCTTTTTCAGGACTCAGAAAATCTTCACTGGCTTTCTCCTCAGCTTTCTCTGGCAACACTTCAGTATGCTGCTCTGAGTTCTTTCCCGACTCCTCTATCAGCACATCAGTATGCTGATTTGCATTCACCATGAGACTGTTAGCTAGTCTCACCTTCTTACCATCTATCTCCAAGATGTCTTTCTGCTCTCGTTCACTGTACTGAACTCTTTCATCTGCTGCAATCTTTCTATCATACTCTGAATTTATCAACAAGTATTCCAACAAGGCAATTTCTCTATAGCATTGCTGAAGCATATCATCATCACCTACAGTGATACATAAACTTTCAGTTTGCATATCAAAATGTTCAACAGTATCAACAGTTACTTTCCCTATCTCAGCATCGATCTGAACAGTCTTCAGATTCAACTCTTCTTGAACAAACTCTAAAGCTTGTTCATCTCCCTGTACTGTACCTGCAAACATGCACAACTCATTAGTTTTTAAATCACAGGACTTTTCAGTCTTGACTGTTTCCTTCATTACTTCCTTCTGAACAAATCTACATTTGGAATCTTCAAATTCCATCTTTGGCTCAAGAACTCTAAGTTCCTTTTGTAACAAGGCAATGACAATTTTCCTCAACCTCCTCTGCAATTGTCGCCAAATCACTCTCTTTCCCTTCAGTGGAAAGATCCATTTTCTATTTTGATCTTCCTGCTCTTGCAGCCATTCTTCCAGTACCTGCAATTGTACCTTCATTACTGCAATCTCTCTTTCTCAAACTTCTACAGTCATCTCATCTCTGTGGCATTCCTCTAAACCTCTTCTCTAATCCTCCATGATCATCTTCTCCAGCTGTATATGAGATCTATCTACCTCATCCTCTTCCAGAACAGAATTTTGATTCTGCTGGTCTTTTTCCTTCTTCCTGACAATATCAGCCAATTGTCTTTCACCTGCAAACATACACAAATTGTCAGATTTAAAACCATGTGACCTTTCGGCCTTACTTGAAGTTTTAGTCCTCAAGTCTTCATCTTCACTATCTGCCAGAAATTCTCCTTGTTCTGGTTCACAAATGAATTCTTCCATTTCAACTTCCTTGAGTTTTCCCTTCAACCACTTCACTTCCTTTTGCTGCAGCCTTCTCTGCAACTTATGCCACTTTACCGGCTTCTTACTTAAGACCCAACCTTGTCTCCGGTTTTCCTCAAGCATTCTCCTTAATGCATTGAGTTGTTCTCTTACTTCAGCAACCTCTTTGTCAATTTCCTCTTAACTCATCTTCTTGCCATTTGCCTTGGCATCCTCTCTATTGTGGCTTTTTCCTGAACCTCTGCTATGACTGTCAGTAGTCATCTTCTTCTCTTCTTTCTTCATGAGCTCCTTTGCAACAAGCCTTTGCAACAACTAGTCCTCCTGGCTACAATCTTACCTCACTAAGTTCTCCTCACTTAGCATTTTGGTAAGCATGGGTCCTCTGTCTGGAACCTCTTCCTGAGCAACATCTTTTCTCCTTCTAGGCTTTTGCAATCTCTCACTCTCTCTTGAGAACACTTTAGTTGTCCTCTCTATCCAATTTCTTATTGGATTCTTCAGGTTCACTGCCACTTCTCTATAAGAGTATTCTCCTTACTCTGTCTTTAAGAACTCACTTGGTTCTTCTCTCACAGCTTCTCTTGCTGCACCTGTGCATTAATATAAAAACACACATTCTTAATTTAAAACAGAGCATAACATATTACCTCTCTTTCAAGATCTTAGCATGATCTTGTTCCACCCATTCTTCTGCACTTTGAATGGCTTGTCCTCTGGTTGGGTTCTCAAGCAATCTTGCTTTCTCTTTCCTTTAAGGAATTATCTATTCATGTTTGCTCCAAGCCTCTGCTGGACTGCTACATCTCCCACTGTAGTCTTTTATCATTTAGCTCATTACCTTTTCCTGTGTGCATGTTCCTCTTCACAGAAATCTTCCCCGCTTTATTTTTGTTCTGACAGTAATGTTGCCTTTACCTCAATCCTTCTCTGATACCCACTTTTCCTCTCTGGAATCCTTCTCCCCGCAGGAAACTTTCCCTGCTCTGATACCACTTGATGAAAAGAGATCTTGGTATAAGGCCAAAATCCCCTTTCTTATAAAAATCCCAAACCTTGGACCTGTGGTTAATACCCACAAAGCCCTATCGGAAGCATTCTAGCCCTTTATAACCATGGACTTACATTAAAATAGAGCCATCCCTTTATCGGCGCTTTTACACCCATCGGAAGCCACCACCCATCCGCTTATTTAATTATTGGAGCTTTAAAGCCCCGCAAGCATTACAACATATGTCTTAAGCCTTTAACCCCGCGGCCACATATATATGTTAATACACGGGAAACACTATAAAACCCCGCTCCAATTCATATACATGGATTTCAAATATTATAACTCCGCCTTTATATATATCGGCGGGTCCGGCTGTCGGCGATCGTAATAACAATAAACTCCCCTCCTTTCCTCCGATACGATGGACCCGACGCCCTTTATGCTAACCCTTAATACAGTTTTGGGTCCGGAAGATCAGCGGTTTCGTTAATCGCTGCCTCCGCTGCTCCGATGCGATACAAGGGTTCTGCGGACCCGACGGCCCCTTTTATTCGGCTCTATAATGGTTTCGGCTCCGGACTGTCGGAGCTTACACTTCGGCAGTTCCGAAAGGCTCCACTCCTCCGATGCGATAGTTAGTCAGACCCGATATATCATGAATTGAATCTGATAAAGATTCAAGTCCGGAACAGTGTTCCGCTTAAGGGATATTTACGAATTCTCTGTGTAAACAGAAAAATACACAGGGCTTTATAAAATGAACTAGAGAGCCTGCGGAAGCAGCAGTGAAAGGGAAACTACCCTGAATGCATAAATCTAGCATCATGCGGGAAAATTAAGGCGAGATTCATTAACTTTCAACTCACGATAAACCAACTATCTGATACATGCAAACATATTCTCAATTAACAAAAAACCATTTACTGCAGATACACAGAGAAAGAAACTTCCCAAGGAATAATGCTTCCAGCACGAGACCTGCGTTTCGTGCGTTCCAATATAAGCAGGAAACTTGGCATATATTAATATGAATGCACAAATTTACAGTGAGAGACTTCGGTCTCATACACACCCACACACAGGCCAGATTTTCCTCACTAATGGCCTTCTCTCTCACAAGCCAGATTCTCAATACTGGTGGCCTCCCCTTGCCCGTAGGCTTACATTCATATATATAATAAACATTGATATCAAAATCCTAAAGCTTCTACATGCATGCATATATGCAAAAAGCCTCTTGAGGCTTTATTCCATCTTTTCCTTTTTTTTTAAATAAGAAAGCCTCCTTATCCACATCTATTTCTTTTATGCCTAAAAGCTCTCCCTTGCTCCTAGAATCATGGAACTACTCATGTTCTTATTTATTTATTTTGAGAGCATATAATTAAATCACACTTAAATATTACTTTGACTTGCAACTTAGGAAACTAATTCCTAAAATGTATGACCCCTTATGTCTACTATTTACAATGATCTCCCTTGGGCTGAATGCTCCTGCATCAATAAGTGAGGGACCCTTCTATATGACTCGAAAAGATAAGAATATTCCCCAAACCCTATGTGAATTTCACTCAATCTCACCCAGCGCAGGTGAAAGGAAGCTTGAGTTCTCTGAAGAGCACTCTAGCATGGAATTAACTACTCTACAACGCACCCTTACATGGTCGTACCTGCGCTAGTCCCTCTAGAGGCTATTTCTCGATGTCTTCAAGTCATGAAACTATCTGGGAAGGAGGCATTCAATGGGGTGACTTGTTTAGAGCATGTAGCAACTAAAATTAGGGTTTGATGAGCCCTAAAAGACTTATCTAGATGACGGGATTGATGTGCCCAAATGGATCTATAACACAGTGGGAGTAATGCAATAATATTGAACCATAGAAATAAATCCTTGAACATCATCATTTATTACCCTATCACATTTGCCTATTTCATTTCATAAAACAATTTCAATGCCTAATTAGGTTGTCCATTCTAGGTATACCCAACAATCAATGCACTCCAAGAGACTACATTTCAAATCCTAGGACCAGACATCAACATGCCACCATAGAGTATGGAAAAATTGAGAAGCTCTAAGGGTTTGGGATCGCTAGCCTGTAGAGCCATTTTCTTTTTGAGAAAAAAACAAACCGAAAGAAACAACAAACCATGAGGTTAGGTTTTTGTTGCTTACATAACTAAACTTTACTGCCTAAGTAAGAGGGTCGACCTTGAACAAATCAGAGAGGCCGTGAATTAAAATAGTTGGAACAAGATTTGAACTAAAATTCACTAGAAAGAAAACTGAAGGTAAGAAAAAAAAATAGGAAGGAATCCTTACTTGTAAATGGCACAGAAGTGGTTGCGTCCTCACGTTTAGGATCTAAATGCATTCCTGAGAAAACACCAAGTCTAGGAGCTAAAGGCATTCTAGAGAAAACACCAACTGAGCACAATCAATTGTCTACCCTAACCCATTGGAAAAAAAGACGATCAAAATCTTTGGAGAGCTAACTTGAGCATGGAACATCCATACCCAAGCAAGCCGAATGGTTTCATACCTAAGCAAGCCAAATTGTTTTTTTAATAGATTCCCTCACATATTGCGAGAAAATGGAGGAGAAAAAAGGATTTAGACCGTGTACTTTTTGAATATGAGACTAGGCTTCGGCATACCATGAATATGAAAAAAATGGAGAAACCTTAATAGTGTAGGTGGTTACCCTAACCACCAATGGAATCATCACCACATCGATCGTAGATTATTATCACAATGTTAATGGTGAGGAACTGTTAGCAAAACCATACAAGTGTAGATATATCCAATGAAAGACAAATTTTTAATCGTCTAACATGTAATCCAAGGGCGTAGATGGTTACATGATGGAAGTTGGGGGAGTTTTTTTCAAAGGGGAATGCCTTACAATGTAATTAATTCAATTCATTTGGTGGAGCATGATTTCGAGGGAGATGGTGACACGGGAGACCTTTTGATGAAGCTTATGAATCACTTAAGTAAGCTCATGAAATGAAAAGATATTAAGTGCAAAGAAATGAAATATACCTATGCACAAAGAGGAGTTCCTAAATAGTCCATCACTTCCAAGTATCTACCTTAGATCTACACTACACAAATTAACTCTCTTTGGCTTTCCTTCCACACTATGTATTGTCGCCTTCTCTACAAGTGGGAAATGAGTTGAATAAATTTTTCCCGTATTAATCTTACAAATTATAATAGATATGCTAATTATTTTAGGCTTTATTTCCATATTATGATTCATGGGGCAAGGGATTTTCAAATATTAAGAAATATCATTCCTCTTAATATTTGATTAGTTCAATTTGGCAAGTTTTGAGTGGTGGCTAGAGTTTTTAAGTAGACCAATGGTGGGATTCCACCTAGCACCTTGACACAGCGTAAAATTTTGGTGTGGGCTGGCGGGAGGCCCGACCGGGTTTGAACAGCAGGATCTCTGAACAAGAAATGCAATGCTCTACTACATCGTGAATGGTGTTACTTAATAAACCATAGCATCGAAATCCTATTTAAAATTTAAGCAGTTTGAACTTCGGGGAGGGGGTCAGGGCTAATCCCCTCGCCCTTGGTCACTACACTACCCATGAGCCCATGGGCAAAGTGACCAAGGGCTCGGGGATTAGCCCTTACCCATGGTCTAAACCTTGAATCATACTACTGAAGGTAGCACAACACAGAGCTTAGTAGGATGGATGTGGATAATATGGGGCCAACCCTAGGTTATATGTGCCATGGAACCGAATGCTGACCCACTAGGGGGCTATGCTCATGGAGTTGGGCGTTTAGCCCCAACCCTAAGGCTCATTGCCCCATGTGGCCCAAATTTTTCGCTGATAAGCCTTATTACACATTTAACAACAAATTTCACCTGAACCGACGGTAATCTCACCGATGCTGGGTGAAATTAGCACTGAACGGGCCCTGGAATGGAAGAATTCCTAGAACAGTAAGTAGAAAAGTCTAGTGTGTAGAGGAGTTAGCAGAAAAACTTGTCTAGAACATAAATTCTTGAGGTTTTGGCCAAATTGAGCCCAACAAGAGCCCTTGAAGACATAATTTTTACATTATGAGCATTGTAAATCTATATAAAGACAAGTTTGAGCACTTAATGAAAGAGGCCCAACATTGGAAGTTGGACCAAGAGATATAGCCGAGGAGAGGGGTGAACTACTTTATCATTTTGTTGTCTGGTGTTTCTGATATGGTATATTTGTCTCTGAACAAGAGCCCAAGTGGGTTTTTTACTATTTTGGAGCTATTGGAGACATAATTTTTACATTATGAGCATTGTAATTATATATAAACACAAGTTTGAGAGGACTTAATGAAAGGGGCCCAACATTGGAAATTGGATTAGGAGATATAGCCGAGGAGAAGGCTGAACTACTTTATCATTTTGTTGTTTTGTGTTTTTGATATGGTATATTTGTCTAGGTTTTTATGTTGTTTACACTATTTTAGAACCATTATTTTATTTGTTTTTCCGAAGTGTTCGGTTGCCTAAAAGACATCAAATTTTACTTGCAAATTTTCTTATCACCTTCAAATTTGTATAAGAGATCAATGACGCCTTGGTAAAGAACTTGGTAAAGTAGCAAAGAGAGTTGATTTGAGATTATCGTAAGAGGTTTTCAATGCTGTAAGTTGGTTTCCAATGCTATCCTTATAAGTTAAGATATGTAAATCCCTCTTTGAATCTTTTAAGAAAAAAACAATTTTTACTTTCATATGCTTGTTTGTATGGAAAAGTTTAAATTAATAAATATTTTTTTATTTTATTTTGCCTAAATTTAAATTTATATATTAGACTTAATCTTTATTGACATATTGCTTATCATTTAAGTGTAAAACTTAATCTCTTTAACGTTTAGATATTCACCTGAGATTTACATGTTAAACTTAATCTTAAATTCATATTTAACGTGAAATGCAACTTATGTCATGTCAAAATACTGTTGTATCATTTACGTGTTAAACTTAATCTCTTTAACGTTTAGATATTCACCTGAGATTTACATGTTAAACTTGATCTTAAATTCATATTAAACGTGAAATGCAACTTATGTCATGTCAAAATACTGTTGTAGAGATTTGACGGCGGGCAATGAGGGTTAGGAAAGCCAATGGTCAAAAGTTCACAATATTCAGTATTTTGTGTGGAGTTTCACTTCACCATTTGTATCTCTGCAAATGAGGTGTAGGTTCGGTGGTAAGGGTTCACCATTTTCTTTGGAGTTCAGTTTCTCACATCAAAACATTGACAAATGCTGGTTTTAACGATAACATATTAGCATGTGAGACAGCCTTGACCTCGTTCAGTAAGCCTGCAGAAAGCCGCTAGTTTAATGTTTTGCAATATTTCATAAGTGGAAGTGGCTATGGATTTCTGACGGTTAAGCTCCACGCGGACATAAAAATATGTCGTGAAGTTCGACTTCCAACTCGGTCCGGTGTTTAAAATTAGCAGCTTACGTTAACATTGGCCATCTACCTCCAATCAACGTACTTTCATACATTCCTGAAGCCATGATAAAAGTATGCGCAAAGGAAATTCATCCTGTAATGAAATCACAGTAACGACAAAACGGAGGTAAGCAACACGTGTTGTTGATTACTTGAGAAGACAAACGTGAGCAATCAAATTTGTATTGTAATACTTCATTGCGTTCAAGTCGGGGCGCCCAAGCCATTTGGATCAAAGTATGGAGAAAAGTTTATGGGATGTGGGCACCAGGTAATATAACTAGATCCAAGTTTCACGTGGAGAGATTTCTGAGCAGCGTAGACAAAATTTGTACATAAACCAATAAACCAATGCAATTGGATAACTCGTTAATATTTAATAATTGAGTGAAATTTTTTCAAATCATATATTTCAAATAATTCATTAATTATGAATATTAGGAAAATGGTTTCAAACCATAAATTTAAATTTTTATTTAAAATATATTGAAAATAGTTTACTATTTAGAAATAGAAACTATTTATTTATATTACCTTTTTATTAAAAAAAATTGGTTCAAATGCACTTTTAACAAATAAATTAAAATATTATATAATTTTATCTAATATTAATATTAAAGAATTAGTAAAAAAATTATTAATACTAAATTAAAATGATTATCAAATAATTAAGTAAATAAAATAAATTCATTTTTATATTTATATTTTTCAAAGAATATATTAAATTATTTTTTAAGAACAACTATTCTTTAAAATATATTTATGTATATTTTATACAGAAAATGTAAAACTTTTTAAGATGTACTACTCAATAAAAACATTATCATTATAATAAGATTTGTAGTTGGATATGTTTAGATTCTTCATCACAACAATGCAAAATTACAGTTAATAAAATATCTCAATTTACCAATCAGTAAAACCTAACTTAAGTAGATTCTAAACTTTAATTCTAACTTAAATTTAGTATTTTTGCTTTAATTTAAATATATTTAAACTAAATCAATATTACTAATTACTATATAACACTTATCTATTTATAGACAAAGTAAATAGCATCATCTAGAAAATAATTTAAATATTTTAAAAGACAAATTTATATGAATAATTATCAGTTATATATTAAAAAATTGGCAGTATTAATATATATATATACCACCTCATAACTATTTTAGTTATTAGAATATTGTGAGTCAGAATATAACTTTTTCCAGAAATTATAAGTTAGCCATTTAAAATATGTGTTTGATTCGGATACATTTAAAGAAACTAATTGTTATACGAACCACTAAAGCTAAAATCATTTAAGAAAAAATTTTGTAAGCTCACGAAAAGCTCTGATTATGAAAAGTTAACCTTTTCTATTAAAAGTTCATTAAAAACCCTAAAAACAAGCGGCGACTGCAATCGAAACTATTGGTGACAGCATCTCTGATGTCACAGCATTAATCATTATAGATATGCCACGTGATGATCGTTTAATGGTTTACTGTTCGCTCGCAAGGCTTTCCGCATCTGTTCGCTCGCAATTTTGCATCTTATTCGAGATTTAATATTATCCGGAGAAAACGGTTTAACATTTTATTTTGAAAATTTCCAAAAAAAAAAATGTTTAATGTCTTCCATAACTATTTTTTATCATTTTTTTTACATTATTTGTACAAAGCAAGACATGTCTATTTGTGTAAAATTTCTAATTATGTATTCACTGATATATTTATTATTCATCCATTTACAGGTGACTTCCATAAATAATTCTAATTTCTAAAAATGTATTTTATTGTTTCCTCTCTCAACAATTGTTCCAATTTTTGATGTTTCCTATTATCTTTTCTATCTTTCTTGATTTTTTTCAATGTTTCCTATTATCTTTTCTAACTTTCTTGATTTTTTTCATGTGGTATTTCATTTTAAAAAACATGCAAGATAGTACATTAAATATATACTAATACATATTGTTAACGTCTAACTTCCATTTCAAATTCCACATAGAAATAGAATTTATTTTTACCCCAGATGCCTACTCTTATGAAATGCATGTAATTAGCCTTGCATAAATATTACTTTCAGGAATTAAAGTATTCATAATGTAATTTTGAATTAGATTTACATAAAGGATACTTTTCTTAAAATATTGAATCTATATCAACATTACTATTGAGACCAATATAATACCAATGGTGAGGTTATAATTATCAGTTCAATTAGACATTTTCTTTGTAGGAAGGAAATTAATGTAACATCTAAAATTTCTATATTATCTACATTCCATTTACTCATGGTGAGAGGCTCATGGTCGTTGGGGTGTGAGGATTTCATATAGCTATAATATGCCCCTCCATAATACCTTCTCAGTTTCATCATATGGCCTACCCTCATGGAAATGTGTAATTTCTTTATCGAATATCAACATGTCTTTATAACATTTACACATGTCTAGAAATAATTAGCAATGTTTATCTATATATTCACTAGAATTTACATATACACATCAAATAGCTCATTTTTCCAACAAGTTTAAATCATATTAGCATGTTCATAACATCATATTCAAATTGATAGATAATTTCCTATGCATAACTTAGGTGCGTAACTTAAGTGAGTTTTCATTACATATCCATGTGGTTCTTCATAATCATTTGAAAGGTTATGAATATATTTGTATAAGTATATTACTTCAATAGTACAAAACATATACATCCAATCATATATATTCATCATCAAATCAAGCCACTTGTTCATACACCAAATCAAATTTTCCAACAACATTAAGTAACTCTTAATACATTCATGATTCATATATATTGATGACATGAAGCTATAGCCCTTGAGCCATTCCTTTAGGGCCTTGCACCAATATCTTTTATCCCTTTCCTTTTACCTGAGCCTAGACCATCGCTTCCTAAACATTAATTCCATCTTGACAAACAAATTGATAATGCTATAAGTTCTCTTTTCCTCCGGAAAAGGTGGGGAAAATTATTAAATGAGTGTATATCCCAAAAGAATATGAAACATTAATCTAGTCAAAGCACGTCAATCAAGAAAGTTAAGTAATTAAAAAATCTAGAATGCACTCCATTATTAGTGTAAATTACAATGAAATTTAATGCACTACAATACTAAAAAAGGACATTAACTTTATCAACATACAATATTGATGCTATCATAATATGATAAATTTATCAAAAATAACATGGCATTATTAAAACATATATATTAGCTATTTTTAACCATCATAAATTATTTCAAATTTAATAAAAAATAATAAATTTGAGGATAAAAATATGAATAATGAACATGAGATCAATTATAATATGCACATGATATACAAAGGCTACATTAAATGATAACCTAAAATGTCTAAAACGTCTATCTAAATGATGAATATATAAAACATAAAGTAAATACAATGTCATTAAATCAAAATATTTAGTACTTATTATAAAATCACATATTTTATCACAACTAAACAAAAGAAATGTGTTATAACTTTTTTATAGCTACAATTAAATACCACTTAAAAAGAAGTTATAGAAGATCAAAGTACAAATTTACATTATTGTTAAAGTATATATTGTTTAAATGATAATACAATTCGTTTCAACAATTCTTAAACATTGTTCAAATCAAGTCTTTTAACGATAACTACAATTATTCATTGCTAGTTATATTGATCCTTGTGCAATAGAAACTATCTCCATAAACTGTATTATTCATTGCTAGTTATATTGATCCTTGTGCAATAGAAACTATCTCCATAAAATGTTGTAATTTGTAGTGGATGTTCAAATTCTAGAAACTTCTGAAGTAATGTTGGTATTTAATCAAACCTGTATATATTGAATGTTGAAAATATTGTATGCTATACAAATGATTGACATATTTATAAATATGTGAGTTTATATAATATCCCTAACCTATTGTTAGAAGATGACATTTTCTTTCCCTTATACCAGCAACAAGGATATTGTTGGAAGATGACATTTTCTTTTCCTTAGGCTAGCAACAAGGATATTTTTTAGGACTCTTTATTTATAATAAAAATGGAAAAGACGTTATTTTTTAGGACGTTGTATTTGCGCAAGGTGTTTGTTGATTGTATTTTCCAGTGGTATTTTCCGATGGTATTATGGCAATTCTAAAATCCTGGAGAAAACATATTAGAAAGCCATAAAGAAAAAAGGTATGAGGATGGGAAGAAATGGGATTTGTGACCACCTTCATTGTCATTTTGAGAGCACGACGGAGTTTTCAAGCAAGGGTTTCAGGTGAAACCCTCAGCCTAACTTCAACGGGATTTATTCTCACGCTAGTTGGAAACCCAGCTTCGTTGGTTCCTGAAATCATCCTTGTTGGCTCAATTTCTTCTTATTGAAAGGGGAAGTTATTTGAATTTATTGTTTTTTCGAAGCACTGGTTTCATTCCTTATAATTACAAGTCAACCCTCTATTCTTCCACAGTGCAGAGGTTGGTCCGAGGGACCACGAAGGAAAAGTAGGCGCCCAATCTCATGATCGACATTTTAGTTCATTGATATAGGGTCTCAACATTCATTACAATTTTAATCCCATTGCTGAGTCACAATTTGGGTGACAGTGTCCCAAGGCAACAGGATCGAGTAACCAATGATCTAGAGCAACAAGAGAGAATTTTGGAGGAATTTACAAGGTTCATGGAAGTTGTGTAAAGTTGTCTACAACACCAGTTAATACAGGGGTAACGTAACAGTGAGGACAGATAACACATTGGGCACGAAGAAGGGGCCACCGTTGACCAAGCTACGATAGGTTTATCGTGGAAAGAAGTCGACGGGCAGCCACCCCAGATCTCTGTTGTACCACCTGTACATAGAGCGCACCCTAAAAGGCTACAGGACCATCACGGTGAGCTTCAAGAGATCGATGAAGAATTGTTCCGATAGAAGTGGTGGAGTACTACTGTGAACATTGGAAAATTGTTCGACTCGATGATCGTGGGCCTTCACCATCTGGGACAAGTCGTTTAATTTCCCACAGATTATACACAATATAATGCAGTCACTTCATAGCACATTCACCGACTGTTAGAGGGTGGACAAATCTAGAGTTCCAAGTCTTGGTGATTTCTTTATCTATATGTGCTCCAATTATTTTTGTAATAAAATCTTCAGCCTCTTACAAATTAACAATTTTTCGCTTGTCTCCTTTTTTATTAAAATATCCCATAATTTGGATGAGGGCATTATAATGGTACTAGTTGGAGATCCAATTTAATTAAATATAATATTTTTCGCTTAGTAGAATATGACAGTGGTATCAAAACCACAGTCTTGCCCAGTTGTGGGATTTGAAGCCAAGGCAGAGGAAGGAGATGTAGCACTAAATCAGATCTAGAGGACATTCCAGAAGAGTGAGGGGAAATAATGAATGACCGAGAGGATTCCAAACTAGAAAATTCTCTTGATAGGATCACCTAAACCCAGGAAGAAATCATGCAGCTTCTCACCAAAATTTCCCATTCTCAGATTGGAAATTCTAACCTTTGGAGAAGTAATGGAGATGGCATTTCACATTTCAGTAAGAGAATTCATATACATACTCATACCAATCCCCAAAATAGCCTGCACATTTATGGAAGCAAGCCAACTATGCCAACATTTTTGGTTGATTCCTCCAGTGAGCATGAATCTCTCTTACCCATGGCAGGAATGATCACAACTTGGATGAGAGAATATCAAATGTCACCTCCTGAAGTACAGGCCACCTTGACAATAAAATATTATTATTTTATGATGAGAAAACAAGTGAGAAAGGAAACAATGTATGGGGGTGATAAATAAAAATGTGTCACTGAAGATTGTCAGGTTACTTCAAAGAAGGAAAATGAGAAATATGGGAATAATACATTGGCATCCTCCATTCTAAATGATGGTATCACCCGATTATAAACTATGGTGGGGAACAATGGGATCCTGACCAAGGTAAATAATCACAGGGCTAAAAGACAGAAGGGTAAAGGGAAGACATTAAAGAAGCAATTGATATCAGATCTTATTGTTGTAACCCCATTTGAAGAACTTGAATGCAACGAGGAAAGCTGGAATTGTAAGAGTATGTCAAGAAGAGAGAGAAGTGGCAGGATAAAGAAGGATGTAATACGAACATGGGAGTTATCCCAAGCTACAGCATAATGATTCAGAAAATTTAAAGGGAATTCAAAATATAGTTCTATAATTCAAGAAAATCCAAATTTAGAATCTATAAAAATTAAGAGAAAACCTTGAGGCTTGGATGTTTCATATCAATCTTCAGCATCAACAAAGTATCTGGAGGAGGCAAGGAGCATAGTCAAAAGGTGCTTTCGCCTGAAGAAGCCTCAGAGGTCTAACAAGGAAATGATATCGAAGTCTTTAAGAAAGCATACACTTGTAAATGTAACAGAAAGATAACCATTTATGGGTCACGATGAGGACAAATGACATGCACCAAAACTTTGCAATCTTGAAGAAAGTGAATGTCCCAGGGCTTCTATTCTGCAGAGAAAAAATTCAAAATCTGAAGATATCCATAATGTTGTGAGGGAAAAATCACATCAGTGGGGTAATCCAATTCAAATAAAAAATAATTCGGAACCTCAAATATCAACAATGTTGTCACAGAGGAATCAATACAATCAAGCTATCCAGTTCAATTGCATGAAAATTATTTGAAGGAGGAGTTAGTTAAAAGGACGATTTTTAGCCCTCTTCAAACAAATTCGACACATGTTTTTGTCCACTCTCAAATGCTGGCCCATACAATTTTATCTCCTACTATTTTTCAAATGAGGTCTACAACATTAAACGTGCTTCCAAATTTGGTAAATATAGAGAGTTCAAATGAAAAATATACTCAGTTACCTAAAACAGTGGACAGTTCAAAGGGACAAGGTGTGGATGCTACATTGCATTCTTGAAAAATCCAACAAGAAGATGGACAACAACCAACACTATGACAGGGGGATCCTTCTATTCACCCAATGATGGGGCCTATGGAGAAAGACTTCACGTTTGAAGGAACTACTAGACAAGAAGATCACAATTACGATACACAGAAACTAGACATGCATATGGCACAACCCCCAACCATTAGTATTTTTCCAGCATCAGGTGTCTTTGGACTATAATTTTGCTTCAATTTTGGCTAGCGTTTTGGTGATAAATTTTATTGTGGATAAAAAATTGAAACATCCGTCAGAGGGAAGCATACTTCCAGCCCCTCCACGTGAACATCTATCTTATTTTTATCTGGAAGGTCCTCCAAATTTGATTAAAGAATGAAGTATTGAGGTTTCCATCTGCAGGGATCATTGTGAGCTATTAAGATCCCCATTGATTATGATTTTTTCTCTAGGAAACAAGTTGACACTGAGACAACACTTTCTCGAGAGTTAGTTGATAAAGGCAAGTTTGATCTCTAGTCATACATTCAGAGAAACTCTCAGATTAAAAAGCCTCAATCAGCAAATCAGAACATAGTTGATGTTATGGACTCTGAAGACTGTGTTGCAAACAAAGAAAAATATGTGGATTTTGAATCAATGTTCACACATATTCCTTGCAATGTTCATGTGTCTGGACTTCACACCATTGATCTTCCTAATAGAAAGTAGTCAATAGTCTGGATGGAAATTCAAGAACCTCATTCGGCGGTAGTAGAAGCCAACGTTAATATTGTGGAATTATGGGCTCTTCAACATCTTGTTTACTTATACAAGCAAATTTGGGTTGTTGACCTGCTGCAGGACAAGCATCAATTGCAACGACTCTTTCAAATGGCTAGAAATGAGATCTTCACAACTCAGACAAAAGAATTTGCTTCAATTTCTTCTAAGCTTGAGTAGGAGTGGTCTTCTTTTGACCATTTGATGTTTCCGTAACTTCATGCCACTACAGAGATAGATGAGGTGATGATGGGAATAAGGCCTTGCTTCAGGCATATGTTTTGCTGCTCTTGGGAAGGTCCACCATCATATCGTAGTGAGTGTGAGTTCAATCACACACACTTTCCCTCTCTAGGACAAATTGAAGCAAACTTGAGTTTGATAGTTATCATTGAGCTAGCAAATGAAATTTGTATTCATAATTCATGTACTGATTCAGTGTCCTTGCATACTTCAAGTGTAGGAAATGATCCTACAGGGATTATAAAAAATATAAGAACGCGATGTTCACAACAAAATCTTTCATATTCCAAAGAACAATATTCCATCACCGACCAATAACTACTGTACCTGTCTGCAAGATCGTTGCCAAGGAAATGTGCAATAGAAGGAATAATCATCTTTTCTCACATCCCAATAAGGTTGAACAAGAGTTGTGTAAATCCTTTTGGATGTTGGAAGGATGCCAATATGAAAGGGAATGCTTGTTCTCTCCTAATACTCAAGATTCAAAGGTTTTAGAATACAGGAATTGTATTCAAGATAAGATAACTCTAGCAACACCACTAGTAAATATTTTGACCAATCTTAGAGAACATAATAAAGAATGCGTTCTTTGCTTTAGAGACTCAAACTTTCGCTTCTCTCTAAATGCTGCCCCACATTATGATCCAAGTAAACTTATCATAAATGTAATGAACTCAAAACCATATTGCACAAGGTCAGGATCTGCTGACATGAACATGGACGAGTTATATGTTGAGATCTTATGGGATATTGATCCTACGCAGTTTATAAGACATACCAGCATGCCTTGGAGCAAAGTCCAATGCATTATATGGACAATAACATCTTTTGGCAGGGATGAGGAATTGGAAATAGATATTATAAAGATATTCTTTGAGTTTTTGGTTGTTCCACTCACTACATGTAATCTTAAAGTAATTTCAATAATAAACAATAGCAAGTATGCACAATTAGAGGTTGAAATATTGTCAAGGGACTATTTCTTCTTCTCAACAACATCTATTCCATTTGATAATGTGATCTTGGCATGTTATCCTTAGAAGTTGGAGGAAGATCTACACCATGATGGATTTTTTTGCAGCATAGCAGAAAATGGTGATGGGGCATAATTCAATAGAACTAAGATAATACCAGACTTATGCAAAAATAAATTGCAGGAGCCTTTGGGACCATGGAATTGATACGTAGATTCTTAATTGATTGAGGACAAGAAATTTTGGGCATGGAGGATTGTAATATCCCCAACCTATTATTGGAAGATGGAATATTATTTCCCTTAGGCTAGCAACAAGGAAAGTTTTGAGGACTCTATATTTATAATAAAAGGGGAAAAGAGCAAAATTTTTAAGGACGTGGTATTTTCCCAAGGTGTTTGTTGACGGTATTTTCTGGTGGTATTTACAGATCATATTACGTCAATTCTAAAATCTTGGAAAAAACATATTAGAAAGATATAAAGGAAAAAGGAGTGAGGAAGAGAAGATATGGAAATTGAGATCTTCTTCATTGTCATTTTGAGAGCTCGAGGAAGTTTTCAAGCAAGGGTTTGAGGTGAAACCCTCATCCTAACTTCAGTGGGATTTGTTCTCACCCTAGTTGGCAACCTAGCTTTAGTGGTTCCTGAAATCACCCTAGATGGAAATCACCCTAGTTGGCTCAATTTCTTCTTATTGAAAGGAGCGTTATTCACATTTATTGTTTTTCTAAGCACTGGTTTCATTCCTTATAAGTACAAGTTGGCCCTTCATTCTTCCATGCTGCAGACGCTGGGCGGAGGGACCACAAAGGCAAAGGAGGTGCCTAATCTTAAGATTGACCCTTCAGCTCAGAGGGTCTCAACATTCATTATAGTTTGAATCCCATTGCTGAGTCACTATGTGGTTGACAGTGTCCCACGACTACAGGGTTGAGCAACCACTGATCTAGAGTGAAAATAACTCAACAACAAGAGAGAATTGCAATGGAATTTACAAGGTTCGTGGAAGCCGTGTCAAGCTGTATACAATGTTAGTTAAAGCACGGGTAACATAACAGTGAGAACAGATAACACTTTGGGCGCAAAGAAGGGGCCATCACTGACCCAACTACGACTGGGTTATTGTGGAAAGAAGCCAACAGGTAGCTGCCGTAGATCCACCCTAGTTCTCCACAGTATCACCTATATAGGGACCGCACCGTGAAAGGTCGCACAACCATCACATTGAGCTGAGAGAGATCGCTAAAGAATTGTTTTGATAGAAGCAGTGGAGTACTACGATGAACGCCAGGAAATTGTTCTACAGGGTGATCATGGGCCTTCACCATGTGGGATATGTCATTTAATTTCCCATAGATTATACACATTATCCTGTAGTCACCTCATAGCACATTCATCTATTAGAGGGTGGACATATTTGGAGTTCAAAGTCTTGGTTATTTCTTTATATACATGTGCTCCAATTTTTCTTTTTAATAAAATTTTCAACCTCTTACAAATTAACAATTTTTCGCTTGTCTCTTTGTGTATTAAAATTACCATCCTTTAGATGAGGGAATTATAATGGCATTTGGTGGAGATTCAATTTAATTAAATATAAGTTTTTCCGCTTGATATAATCTGACAGTTTAGGATGATTTATAATTTGTTATTTCTATATGTAAAAGGGAAATGTTTTGCATAAAGAATTAAGATAATTTCTTACAGATTAAAGAATGTAACACATGCTTAGCTATACACATTTATGTAAAGAGAACTTAATGAGTAGGAATGGACAATAACTATAAGTATAGTGTACTCCTCCTTATTTTGAGTCAATGAAGAAAACAAAATACATCATACAAAAGAAATATATATGAATAATGTTTAGGGCATTCTTTATTATTATTATAATGATTGAAGTATAAAAATTAATAATGTATATATGCTTTTTCAATTGTGTTTCATGGTCACTAAGTGGTTGTTACATCCACAGGTAATAATCTAGGCAGATCCACTCGAAGGGATTTACCCGCTAATTTATTTGGTTGGGTCTAACCCCAAAGGCCTCAAGGAGATTTGACCCTGTGACCTCCCAATTGACAAAGTACTTAGCAACAAGAACTTGACCAACTAAACTATATATATATATATATATATATATAAGTTTTAAAAATAAATAAATATATTAATATAAAATCAATTGTATGTAATCTAATTTATTTATTGGATTATAAAAAAATAATAATAACTATGATAATGTTTGAAATATAAAAATTAATAACATAAACTTTATAAATTACGAATAAAATATAAAAATATAACACAATACTCTTAGCTTCATAGATAAATTGAAAGCGTATAAATTTTAAATCATAAATCCTGTCTAAAGAGTGGTGCCTAAAAACTCACTTAAATAATTGTGAACATAATTTATTTTATTTATATATAAAAACAATATTTTCGATTTAATTAAACAGTGTCTAAAGGGTGGTGCCCAAAAACTGAAGTAAATAATTGTGAAAAATCTAGGCAAATCCATTGGAAGGGATCTACCCTCCGACTTATTTGGTTGGGCCTAACCCCAAAGGCCTCTAGGAGATTTGAGCCCGTGACCTCCCAATTGACAAAGTACTTAGCAACAATATCTCTACCAATTGAACTATCCCTTATATATATATATATATATATATATTAGTTTTAAATATAAATAAATATATTAATATAAAATGAATTATATTTAATCTAATTTATTTATTTAATTATAAAAAAGAATAATAATAATTATGATAATGTTTGAAGTACAAAAATTAATAATGTAAATTTTATAAATTTCAAATAAAAAATAAAAATATAACACAATACTCTTAGCTTCATAGATAAATTTAAAAGGTATAAATTTTCAATCATAAATCATGTCTAAAGAGTGGTACCTAAAAACTCGTAAAAAGCAATATTAATTTATTTTATTTATATATAAAAGCAATACATTCAAATTAATTAATTCCATTTTCATATTGATTAAATTATCAAATTAATACATATTTGATATTAATTTTTTTATATGACTTTAGTTAAATTTAAATCTATATATTAAACTTAATCATTAATGATCTGACATAGTCCTCACATTTAGGCAGTTCCTATTTCCACCTCCATAGCAAAGTTAATGCTATGTCCTTACACCCTCTGACAGTGGCAGACAGCCTCCTTGACGTCATGGCGCCCTTACATGCTTGACCATGGATCATGGCAGTTACATGCAGGCATCCCTCTCCGGCGATTACAGGTCACGCAGCTCCGGCGACTCTGCCGTCTGCCGTGCTCCTGCCCATCGACCCTGCCCGCCTCCACTTTGGCCTCCACTCTGGCGTATTAATGAGGCACATTTACGAACCTTACCAACCATCCTCGATAATGTATTATCTGCTCAAATCCTGGCAATTCAAACTCCCGACAATTCAACCATTGAACTCCGGCGAACAGAGGAGAGGTTACAACCATTGAACTCCGGCGAACAGAGGAGAGGTTACAGAAGGTGATTCAGTGCATGCAGCACTTCGAGGACGGAAGATTTCAAACGCTCTTTTGACCTCTGTCTTGCGCGTATACAGGTATTATCGTATACCCCTACATACCTTTCTTTTTCAGCACGGTCTAGCAGTGGCAATAGCAACCGAGCCGGCCCGAAATTCCTCACACATAACTATGGTAGAGCTATTGATGCAGGGCTAGCCTGCAAACCCCAGAATCTTCAGTAATTTCTGCGCATATAGCGCAATTGACATTCCAAGATAGGGAAATTTCATATATTTCCCAAATGCTTCATTAAATTTTACTTCTGCAATTGTAATTCCTATCAGATGATTCTCAATGTCTGCATCTCTGTAATTATATTGCAATTTCCATTTTTCTATACAGTCTTAAATGCCAGTGTTCAATCTTTAACTTGTTCATACAGCCTTTCCAGTGCCAAGACAGTGTGTTTAGATACAAAAAGAGTCGTTAATCAGAGTCGGATTCAATCAGAACTCAACCTACAAATTCAGTTTACTACCCACAATTTCTTCAGCGCTAATAAAACTCAAATCAATCTGCATTTGCATTATAAAATGACACGGGAATCAACCCACAACTTTACCATAACACTGGCTGCATTTTAACTTGATTTATTTACTGTAATTAAGACTGGAATCAATCTCCATCGATTTGGATTCATAGCACAAACTCAATAGGTGAAACAATCCTAGCAATTAAGCATTTTGCAATTCAACGCAATCAGTGTCGATCCAGCACATAAAATCTCCATTTAATCAGTGCACAACACATAAAATTTAGAATGGTAGTCGATTCAATTGGACCTGACTAATTCATACCTGTGAACTTATAACGCAGATCCCAGAACTCATTATTTATCTGAAACATTGTTTTATATTCCCAAACCCAACTCGTCATTTACCCAGATTGGAAATGTTGTCTGTAATGTGAAATATGAATCGATTTTGTTCCTTTTTCAACAATTTATACTTACGCCTTCACTGCACCTTCACTGTAGTTTCCCACAAGCATAACAATGTCAGTTCTGAACTTTAACCTCTGCATCAGCACAACTTGTCAACTTGTTATTCGATAATTACTTGGTATGAGTGGTATTTGGTATTAAGCCTACATTATTGCATGTAGTTAAAGCTTTTCAAAGGCGGGGAGATACAATTGAGATCTTACTCATTGAAATTGTTTGCTGTTAACATTCTTTGGAAACATGGTTTATCTGGTTATGGTTGGCACTATAAGGTAAAGTTTATACGAGAACATGATGAAAGATTAAGCTTCATAACTAGGGGTTTGGACTCTACAGTCTGAAAGAATTAAATAAGACACCAAACTTCTGACCAGATCACTGCCCTAGAAATTGATAATGCTGGTACAAGCTATAAAAACTGCGAAGTTTTACAAGCATGTTAAGATGTGAAGCAATTGCATACTTCATATTCACTGGTATTGCTGACGGCAAGCTTCAATTTTTTGGACGTGAAGTCAGGTTGGATTGTAGGACTCATTTATTTCAAATGATTGGATCAATTAAATGTTGTCCATATTATTGGGTCTTTAACATTGCAGGCAGCTTTAGTGTGCCTATGCTTTGGGCTGTCTCTGGCTTCTTGTTGGCAGTTGCAATGGTTATGTTTTGTTATATGTATTGGCAATTTCCTTGTCCTACCTTGTTTATGTTCTGTTTTTATCTTAGGCTTGTTGAATTTCCAGTAATTTCAATACTTCAAATTCAAAATTATAAAATTACATTGAAGACCATGAGATTTATATCATAATCCTGTAAATCATAAAAGTAAGTACACTGAAGGCCTTGAGATTTAAATCAGTTTGTAGAATCACTTTGTAGCATGGTATTATTGAACCAAGCTTGTTTCCATCTCATGAGCTTATGTCTACTGTATATTAAGGTATCCAGCAGGTATATTGGATGCGGGGAATTCCATTTAACACAAGGATAGCAGTGAATTAGAGAGGGAAACGTTTTATTCTAAAAAATATTTATTGGACTGTAAAGAAGGTTTATTAGTGAGGGGTTGGCTTTGTTGGGAACCATGTAGTTATACCAAAACCTGATAGCATATATAGGGATAAGCCGGATGAGATTCTTTCCATGGCAGGGTAACCCAATTAGGTAATTTTCATAACCAGGTCTAAAAAGGCCGCAATCAACTCCTCATTGCTTCAATTTACCCCAATCAATTTTCCAACTGAACCTTTCATCTAGCAGATTGTGAACATCATAACTGAGGAAACACCAAATATCCCCTAAATTGCTTGCACTAGTCTTCTTGTAACTTTTGCACATACATCTTACAGGGTTAGGGAGACAAAAATTAAAGTTTCCTCACCAAAACTTTTTGTCCCATACATGCTACAGGGCATGGGGAGCAAAAATAAAAGTTGTATATTATATTTCACTAAGATGTATTTATGTGTGCACCAACCACCTTATATTTAGCTTATATCTATTCACTTTGTTAACTGGAAAAATATATATTTATGTGTTGACATTATTTAACTCTTTTCATTATTTATGTGTTGAGTTTTTATCATCTACAGAAAAAGTTGAGTTGCAACAAATAGATATGTTTTCTGTCCAGTAACATATTATATATAACTTTTTAAATATATCAAGGATTTAAGAACATTTTATTCTATTCCAGTTTTCAAAATTTTAGTGTTTAAAATGGATTTTAGTGTTTATTCTATTATTATGTTAGATTATGGTATATGGAGAGCGTTAGTGTCTTTACTCTCCTGGTTATGTTTGCAGGGAAAAAATATGTCCTGTAAATAAATGGCATCCTATTTTGCCTTTGTTGAAGAGTCCATAGAGCCCTCCCCCATGGAGTGTGCGGGTTACAAGTAGTATGTGCATCTACGCGAGCTCAGTGCCATGTGGAAATTCAAGGAATGGCCTGGTTGGTCTAGAGAGGGGTTGGTAAAGGTTGCCTTACAGTCATTGGAGATTACTTTTCAGTTTGTTTCGTCTGTCGTCTGTGACACAAGGACCTACATTGACAAAGAGGAATGGAAGAGAAGGCTTGAATCCTTAATTAGTTCCCAGATTGAGTTGATTTCAATGATTTGTGAAAATGACAAGCAGGTTCCCACTCTTCAGTTGTCAGTAAGTAGTGGTGTTCTCTCATGGAAAGTTTTCCATGAGGTATGGCAGAGACCTGGTGATTTACCTGTGGTTAGCAGAACAAGTGAAGGGAGCTTACTTCCTCGTTTGGGTACATGGAAAAGCGCTGAAGCTATGGTTTCTAGAATATGGCTTGCCATTGAAGGCCATATGCAGAGGAATCCCTTCACTTTAGGTCTGGGGGAACCAAATATGTCAAGTAAGCCTCTTCTTGAATATGATAGAATCTGCAAGCCAAGATATTTGCACTCTTTAAAACAACATAAACAGTTCCATAATCCAGAAGATGCCAAACTTTGCAATGTCCTCCAGATCTTTGAGGCCTGGGTATTTGTAGGCCAAGAATTGTTGCACAGAGTATATGAAAGAATAGACTCTGGGGATTTTGTAGGAGCATCCACAGACTATTGGATGGTTGAAAGGATGTGGAACATGCTCACAAAAATTGTGAATTTGCTTCTAGTGATGGACCCAGATGATTTCCTTTGCCTTAAACACCAGTTGGCAATTAGCAGCACTAGTACGCTTGCAGGCGCATATTGCCTTCGGTCTGCCCCCCTTAGAGACCTTACAAATGCATGTAAGGAACTAAGGCATCTGGTGCCCAAAGTCATGGGTGTTGAGGCTGATCCAAAGGGTGGACCAAGGCTCCAGGAGGCACTTATGCATTTGTTTCATTCACATGGACTTCGCTCACATAACACTTCAGGTGCTTATCATGTTGCAACAATACATGTTCTATTGGCCTTCCAGGCAATAGAAGCCATGGTGAAAAGGTTTTTCTTCTCATATCAGTAGCTGGTAGTAACAGCCATGGGTAGCATTGAAATGAAGGGTCCATCATATCTAGGTGCTTGTGATGCCCTGCGTCAGATATATTTTGAACCACCTTATTTCCCTAGTGTGGATGGTTCAAAGACATTTTTGGGTTACTATTGGCACTAGAAGTCTACAACTATGGTAGATGGTACACTGGAAGATCTACAGAGAAATCAAGTGAAGTTTACAAGACAAAGAACAATGCCTTCAATTTTTCAAAGTATTACCCCAAATTCATACATACACTTCTTACATTGACAGTTTTGAGTACTATACATAGAATTATATTGGATATAGGATTAGACTCATTTTTGTTCATCCCCATTAGTAGGACCAATCAATAGAACAGTGCTAGAAATTTGAACAATTTTTTTTTTTTTTTCCCTCTCCAACATGGATAGGATACTAAGGATTCATAGTGTGCAATTCCTACTTCGTTAAATACTGTAAAAGATTGTCCAAATTTAAAAAGGTAATTATTAAAATTATTAAATTTTACGAGTTGTTTCTTTTTTCAATTTTTTAATTCTTTACCTAAATTCTATGATGAGTTTAATGATATTTATATAATTCATTATAAATTTTAACATGAAATGTAGTTTAATGCTGTTATTTTTTTTTTTTTTTTAAGATTTTTTAATTCAGTGTGTGAAACTGAGATAATTATAATTTTAAATTGTTAAGTTTATTTAATGGAATGCATCATAATTTTTTTGATGCATTATTTTTTTTTATATTTAATCAGATTTTTTGTTTTTTAAGATTTTTTAATTCAGCGTGTGAAATTGAGATAATTATAATTTTAGATTATTGAATTTATTTAATGGAATATATCATAAAAAATTTAATGTATTAAATCTATATCATATTTAAATATATAATTTAAATGATGGAACATTACAATTTCATTACGGGTCATACTAAATAATTATCTCTTTAAACTAGGCCTCAAAAAATATAATTCTTTTATTTGAATATTTTCTGCTTCAAAATTAATATGAGTGAACCAACTATCCAAGGGTCTTATTGGATCTTGTTCTGATTTATTGATTTAACGATATATAAGATATATCATTATACTATTGATGAGTCATCTTATACGGTGGCTTTATCCAATTTTCTCTTATTGACGAAGATAGTTATCTTATATATATATATATATATCAATTTTTTGGATATATTGACATCATACCATTACGTTTTTTTCCTTTTTGCCCTACATTTGACATTTCTGTGTTACGTGTTTCTATCATAACAAATTTGAGTGAGTAGTAAGGGGTGAATGAGACTATTCTAAAGGTTGTCTCTTGCTCATCATCTCTGCAGTGCTTTTCATGGTGGGTTTCTACTTTGACAGTGATTTTCTTCCTTTGCAGATTGTTCTTCAGAAACCATTTTGATGCTTCTTTTCTATAAAAGTGGACATACTTTGTAAGTCAAAACACCAAAACCATAATGAAATTTGTTCCTTCATACTTTGGTATAATTGTAATAAAATCCATTATGGCCTCTTCCCAACACTCACTTGGTATGGACAATGGTTCTAGTAGACTTGGTCTCTTGATTATTCCTCTTTTGTATTCAAGCTACATTCCTACCATAAATATCCACTCATTTCCAAAGTTTTGAGAAAAAATATTACATAATGCATTTTCGATTGACTAATAACATATAATTAGTATAATTTTTTATCTCTACATTTATTTTACAAAGTACTCTGATACTTCTTTATACTCTACTTTAATTTTCTTGCACATGGCCTTGTGTTATTGCTTAGGATGTCATTTAATTTAACTGAATTTATGGTAAAGGTATAAATTTTTCCTTTAGTTCTTCAATACTAATTTGTTTTAGTGAGATTGTAAATTTTAGTCAAATTATTTCTAGTATAGTATCATTTATAAAATACATTGTTCTTTAATCATATAAGTTTAAATTTAGAACATTGATAATGCATATTGCTTATAATCATTCTCACTCTTAATATCTATAATTTGGCTTAACACTTATCATTTTCTTGCAGATTGACACACGGTTCGCTCGCTTGTGCAGAGCCTAACCCTACAGTTTACAAAGAACAAAAACAATCATTGTAATTTTTCTTTCGTGGGTGACTGTCAACCTTTAGTGAATTGCCTTCACCTCTACAATTTTTTTCCATATAGTTCAGATTGTTTTAATAATCAGTATTAGAAGGGCAATTACTTAGCCTTTACTTTAAAATTTTTACATTTCACACATAGCTTAATTAAGGGGAAAAGTAAGTGGCCATAATCCACACATTTTCTCAATTTGTTTTGCTATTTTACCCAATTCACATAGCTTAATTAGCAAAGGAGTAAGTGGCCCATATTCACTCATATTTTTCACTAACCAAAGCATCTTTACTTCATTAGCATTGGGACTAGGAACTGGTGTTATTAAAGAAAGGGAGTAGCCCCTGCTTCCCTTGCGTCTTTTAGACGATCCTGGGCTTGCATCTGAAATCTTTCTCAAAGCACTCAGTTTTTCATCTCCCTTTTTAGGCTCACATAGTGTAATAGGAAGGAAGTAAGTGGCCCATCAACCACACATTATTTTATTTGCAGGTAAGGAACAAACATAATTTAGTGTAAGTAGACGAATTTGAAAAGGATCATCGAATATCCACATGACTACAAACTTTGTATGTTCACTCTGTCACTTACACACACATTTCACTACACACACTAAGCTACTCTAAACTTTGAACAAAGGGAATCAAGTGTAAAAACCTTTTGTACTTAGTTTATTTAAGCTTAATTTTTCACACCATAAGTGAAGGAAGACACGTAAAAGCAATCATAACTTGAACAAACTAAATTTCCCCACATGGGCCACAAAATAATTTATAGTTTAGGTTAGGACTGTTGGGGGTAGGCATCCAATAAGCCGCCATGGTCATGTTACATTTTGAAACATAGAAGTTGTCTTTTAGGGTGCTTCAAATCCTTCAATCAGTCCATGGAAAAGACAACCCAGGGAGCACAGAGACCCGATTCACTGGGGGTTCGGCTTAGGCTCAATGCGTGTGGTCCTATATGGGGCTACCCAACCTGTCTAGTGCTCGGTACTGATAACCGATTACCAAGAAGCTAAAGACTCGACTGTCTCCGTGAGACGAAGGTATCCTATTGGCCAAATTTTAGGGCATCTTTCCCTATAGGTGCAGGTGTGGGAAGCACTAAAGCCTCATTCAATACCTTGGTTGATTCTTTTCGTTGCTGGAAGCGTCACCAGTTCTTTCGGGACGTAGCCCCAGTACTCGTCATTTTTTGGCTGCTGGAAGCGTCACGAGTTCTTTCGGGACATAGCCCCAATACCCGTCATTTTTTGGCTGCTGGAAGCGTCACCAGTTCTTTCGGGACGTAGCCCCAGTACCCATCACAAAAGATATCTCCGCAAGGCCCAGTTACTTATAGAGTGGAAAGGACGAGTAGGTCTTCATAAGACCTTTTATCATATGCAAAACAAACTAAAATATTTTCCTTGTTTGATTGATCACATAGCTTAACTTAAAGGGAAAGTAACACTTTATTTTTCATTTTGCTTTATTTATGTAATTTCTTTTTATACACATTCCTCTCCTCACCACAAAAGTGACACACATTCCATTTTAAGAATACATAAATACTTTACTTTTTCATATTAAGAATAACAAGACAATGCTACACAAAACATTCCAATTTTTGTTTCACCTGAATATACATTAAAATAAATTCTACAAATAAAAATTGAAATGAAACATTTTTTTAAACTGATTTAAAATGAATTATTGGATAATTTGTTATTTATTTTGATTTTTTTTGGGTAGAAAAATTGGAGGAATTATCTTTTGTGACATATTTTATGATATGTCTTAATTTTGAGATTTAGAATTTAAATCCCTCTAAAGTTATTTTGGGATATGAAATGAGTGAAAGCTTTGTGAGCATAGCTCTCTGCCTCTTGATGTAATTTTACACACCAATTCTAGCTTTCAAACAATGTGAAAATCACCTTAATCAAATTTCATATGCAGAAGCTATGCCTCCCACAAGTTCAGCTAACTTGTTCATACGATGGTACCAATTGGATGCTGCATCAACACCATTACTTAGATATGTGGAGTTAGTCACGTGTGGACATTCAAGAAGATCCTAAAAGGTCCAAAACCGTAACACTAATAGTGGCTTGAAAAATGTGAAAACCCTAAACCTTAAATAGTTTCCAAGCTATATTAAATACTACGTCACTAGGAAGAGAAGGGGTTCCATATTTTTAGGATTGTATTAAAACATAGTTGAGCACAACATCTAGGAGTGGGATTTGAGATCAAAACAAAGGAGAAAGATAATTTGCAACAACCATATAGACAACAATGTCATAGGAAACTCGATCGTAAATACCCCTTTCTTTGTATTTGTATTTCCATAATTAAATAAAAAAGAGTAGAGTATAAGCCTCACCTTCTAATTAGGTTTTCTTTTATATGATATCCCCTGAGTTATATCTTGTATTAAATTATATGATTTTTATACTCACTTACATTTTTTTCTTTTATGGGTTTAAATATTTATATGTATTTAACACTAACGAAGTGTTGAGACATGTGAAAACCCTAATCTAAAATCATTATCAAACTATGTTAAACACCAGGTCACTAGAAAGAGGGGGTTCCATCTTTCTAGCATTGTATTGTCTCGTGGTAGAGTAGAGCATCTAAGAGTTAGATTTAAGAGCATAACATAAGAACCATTTAGAATACAATGTAAAAAAAAACTCTGTAATAAATACTCGTTTTTCTGTATGTAAAGTTTCATAAAATAAAATATAATAGAATATAAGTTTGCTTTTTAATTAGATTTCTCTGATATCATATTTTATAAATTACATCTTTTATTAAATCATATAACTAATATTTCCATTTACTTATTATTTTTTAAAATTATTTTCAAATATTTGAATAATAAAATAATAAACAAAATTAAAATTCAAAATATAAATTAAATAATAAAAATTCAAAAATGACAATGTAGGCTATAATAAATTACTTCGGGTGAATATCTACAATAATTTATATATTGTTCACAATAACTTAAACTTAATATTACTTTTTGAAAAATTCACTCTCAACTTTCAATACCATGACATCTCATGGTGAAGACCTCTCCAATCTACTTATGTAAAAAATGAAAAAACGAGGGGTATTATTAGACTCGAGAAGCCTCAACCTATGCTTTTACACTTAAAAGTTACCTTTCTCAATGACGCATTATCATCTATAACCACATACCTTGAGATCTGGTAAAGGACTCTCCATAATCTACTTAATTAAAAAATAGGGGTGTTATTAGGCTAAATAAGCCTCTAACTTATGCTTCTAATAAAGCAAAGATGCGGGGTGCATCAACTTATGTTAAGTTGGTTCATTGTTTAATATTAAGTATGTAAGCTAGGGTGAACAATGATATTATGGGGACGACTAACTTAAATTCTTTTTTTTTCTGAAGCAAGATTCGTACCTTCTATTCATTAGAAACAAAGAAACAAATTACATATAATACAACTACCCAAAGAGACCTGAGGGACATAGAGTCAACTATCCACTCAGGGCTTGGGTACCAAGCCAAAAGCTTAACATCTGGGCCACGAGCCCACAAATTTAACTGTGAGACCTTCAAAATACAAACAAAAGCCTAAACCGGCCAATCCGTTTGCAAAGTTTTGACGGATGAGACGCAAATCAAAGCCAAAAAAGGCATATTCTTAGATTCCAAAAACGGACCCGATGAAATAATAGAAACCACACTAAACGGATTTCGAGTCCGAATGGTGGAATAAACTTCACGCATGTGAATCTCCCGAAATCCACCAATTCCAACCTCAAAGCTCAACATGCACAGAAGATAACAGTGAATCCGAACCCGAATTCAAAATAACCCAAAATTGCCACTCGCCCCCGGTAGCCCGCGAGATCTCCCGCAATTCTATCCCCGGCAGAGTCCGTTTGACACGAACAATCTTGACTATTGATCCACATAGAGAAATCCAATGGAAGAGAATAATATCGCACCGAACAAGCAGACCAGACGTTAGTGTGCGATGGAGGGCAGTTTTCCAAACCCTCTATCTGCCACGTGTAGGATGTTGGATGGGATTGCTGCAAAATCGGTAAAACCGTTTCCCACTTTAGAGCGATGCAAACATCCAAAAACCACCAAGGAAGCGGTTTTACTCTACGAGGCCCAAAAATGTAAAGATTCCGATTGACGGTAAAAAAAGGATTCCTTCCATGCCTGCTCAACTTTCTTGCCTGAACCTAGATCCCAGAAAATAAGAGAGGCTCTCCATTAATTAAGGAACTATGGTATCCGCTGTGCTCATGCCAATGAACAGTGATGTTCATCTGACTGACTCTAGGTATTTTAGCGGCCAGCCTGTGATTTCCATAGAAACAACTGTTGTATTTTATTGAGTTCTTCTTGTGGTAACGAATCTACTCCTCCCGTGGTTCCCTGTATCAAAAACCCTTCCAGATCTAGGTTTTCTTTATCAAGAATTTCTTGTAGTTCATGATCCTCCAGGTCCATCTCATTTTGGGTCATTTCTTGATCCATCTCCAGTTCTGCATCACTCATTATGGCTTCCTTCTGATAATCAATGTCCTGTGTGTTTTCCCGGTTTTCTTCAGATTCCTTGTCCGCAGGACTTCCTTCCATTGCTTGATATTCTTTTGAGATCTCTTCATCTTCCTCAAGCACTTGGAATTTGTTTTGACTGATTTGTTGACCTTCATCTTGATGTTGTTTTGGTCCTCTTTTGCCGCCCTTTTCGCGATTAACCACTTTCTCAAAGCTGTATGTTTCCTTCATTGTGTTATTTTTGCTCTTGCTTACTACTTTACTGAGTGGACAATCTCTGAGAAGGTGTCCATGTTCATGACATCTGCGACATCTGAATGGAATGTGCTCATAATCTACTGTTTGCACCCATTCTTCATCAAAAACTTCCAAGATCACCTCATCCAGTAGAGCTCCCGATAAATCCATTTCCACACATATTTTGGCAAATGAAGTATATTTTTCTTTTCTTGTGGCTTTAGAAGCTTTAACAAAACGACCTAATTTATTGCCGATAGCGGCTAACAATTCATTTTGCCAGTAATCAAGAGGTAGAGAATAGAGCCTTACCCAGACCGATACTGAAGTAAAAGTTTCACGTTCTGGAACAAAATTCATCATCCGTGGCCACATGTAGAGTCTAGTTGCTGCATAGAAGTAAGGTCCTCCTTCAAAAACTCTTTGATCAATATATATGCAAATCAATGCCACCCTTTATTCTTCAAGGACGATGGTTATAGGCTTTGGCTTTTTAGCTAGAGGAACTAGATTGCAAATTGAGGTGTGGTTTGGTGAGTCTTGTCTTTTTGAGCTAGTTGATCCTATTATATCATAGTCAAGTCCCTATCCTACTCTATAACATTACTAAGTCACCACCACTGTGTATTTTTTTCTCAAAGAAGATTTAATAGAGGGGATTTCCTCTTGTCTTAATTCACAAAATTTTTTAGTGGTTTTACTCTCGATATTTGGGGGTTTGTTGGGGACAGGTTTTATGTCTCTCCCTTTCATCCCTATTTGAAGGGACCCATTAACGCACCATCTTATGTGTCAGTGTTAGGCAGTTCCCTTTGACCAATTCCAGCTCAGCGACTCATCACAAGTCGCCCCTCGACAATAACATGGTGGCCCCACCTCCAGAAAGAATTCATATGTCATACATGGGTTAGTCTAAATTTGTCAGAGATATTTAAGCTTATTAATGACCCAATTTCTTATGATCTTAGTTATCGTACAATGTCATCTAAGATCCCCTGAATATTATTTAATCTCAAAGTGGTTTACGTGAAAAGTATAAAATATTTACTAAAAAATGAGACTTCCATGCTTAGTACGCTATGCATTGATCAAGACCATAATATTTACTCAAACTAAATTATTTTCAATGCAATTTGTACAGGTATTTTAAGAATGAATAAGTGGGAGAGGATTAACGAGTTGGAAGTTGAAGACCCTGAAGATATGATACAATTTTCAGCAGAAGACTTAGCATGGACAGAGATTGAGGGGGACCAAGTTGCAGTTATTCCATATTGTCGACTTGATGATTTCATAAGTGGAGAGGAATCAAATGAAAGTGCACCCACTCAATTTCTTCTTAAGAATCATCGAAGTAACAAAATAGAGGATATCAAACACACCAATTACTCAACATTCCTGGAGTATAGTGTGTGAGTCTCTATATGCTTTTTCAAGATACGTATAATTTTTTCAATATGCATAAATATTATATCTAATTTGTAGTAATTTTTTTACGTACAGTTATTGGTGTTCATATGGTCCACAGTTGACAAGGAGAATTAGGAGTGCATCATCAGATCCAAAGACAAACCACAATCGACATGAAAGTATTAAAGTTGGTTGCCAATGTCACTTCTTTGTGCGACGACTTCAAATGAGACCAGATGATGCTGTAATAATAGATACTGCATGTAGACATATTGATAAATCCAATGTTATTTTTCATGGGATAGATGCAATCGGTAGGTCCATGAGATTCAATTATGCACCACATTTAAGTTGGGATATGCGATCTAGTGTCCAACATTTCGTTAAAAGAGGTTTTAATGTTACAATGATATGGGACAAGTTCATCTCTGATGTGAAGGATGGATCTGGTGAGTTATCCACAGGGATACCTCGAGATACTTACATGACAAAAAAAGATATAAGTAACATTTACAATGATATCATAAGGCTAGAGTATGTTAAAGATCAAAGTGATCCGAAGAGTGTAGAGTGTTGGTATAAGGAAAACCCAGAGAGTTTTTTCTTCTACCAAAAACAAGATCTTGTTGAAAATATCCCTTTTATCATAGGCATACAAACAAAGTGGATGTGTTCAATGATGCTGAAATACTCTCACAATAATATTATCTCAATGGATTCAACATTTAGTACAAATAAGTACAGGGTGAGTACATATTTATCCTAAATCTGATTCATTTATTTAACCTCATATTAATGCATGTATCTTATATAAATATAATTATGCACATTTTTTGTAATGCAATATCAACTTTACACCTTAATGGTTTTCGACGAACATCACAATGGGGTTCCAATAGCTTGGGTGATATCATCACGCAATACTATAGCTGATCTTTCTAAATGGATGTTGGCCTTACTTGCAATTGGAAACAAAGAGCGACCAGATTGGCATGTTCTTGCCTTCATCACAGATGATGCTACTGCCGAAATTGAAGCATTGAGGTGATGTGTTTATTATTTTTATAGGAGGCATAAAAAATATTGTTAATGTATAATCTCTCTAAAAATTATGTTATTGCAGGTCTTCAATCAAGTGCAAAGTATTATTATGTATGTGGCATGTTCGTCATGCATGGTTGAAAAATGTTGGAAACAAGGTCAAAGGGAGGGAAAACAAAATACGCATTTTTCATGGTTTAGGAGAAATCATGCACATGTGTAAAGATGATGAATCTGTGAGAAAGAAAGTTGAAAGCTTATTTGAAGAATTCAGTGAACAAAAAAGATTTTTGGAATATTTTAGAAATACTTGGTTGTCCAACAAAAAAATATGTAAGCTTCTTATTGGTGGTTTTAATGACTCTATTTTTCATGTCATATGTATACTTATTAATATATAACTAATAAATTTCTTTCTACAGATATGTGGGAAAAAGCATACAGAAATTTTCCACATTCAAATCAAGATACGAACAATGCCATTGAATCTTACCACCGTTATATCAAGGAAAGGTACCTATGTGAGAAGAACAATGCATGCCACAGAAGGGTTGATTGGTTAATCTATGTTTTGTTGACAAAGGTTGTATTATTTTACAATCATATGCACCGTTTAAAAGAAGATGGTTTTGTACGACCCAGAAAAATACAGGAACAATTGAATTCATCCAAGTGTAAAGCTAAGAAAATCCCAAATGAAGATTGTGTGCTTGATGAAAAGAGTAATGACTACTGGGTTCGTAGCCAAAATAAGGATACTCGTGACATTTGGTACAATGTCATATATAAGGGTTCTAATCTACACTTCTGCAATTGCAATTGGGCCCTAAATGGAAATATCTGTAAACATGTATTGAAAGTTGAGATGTTAATGAGTAACACTATTTTGGGTGAAAATGTAGCACTTGGTGTCACTGATCCCATGACAAAAAGGCCTAGAACTTTATTTGATTTGAATGAAACACCTATATTGGTCCCAAAAATCCAAACAGATCTTTTGCCATGCTTTGATTCTCCTCCCAATCTGAATTATCATAATGAAACAAGCATTGATAATTTAGAGAATTTCTCATACAATGTTGAATCGACCAATGTACGACAAGATAGTGCATTCTCTGAACATGATGAGATGAAACGTGTTAACTCATCAACTCTTGAGAAATTGAGATCCATAATACCTACAAATTTGGAACAGGCATATGCATTGAACAACTTGGTAGACAAAGCATGTCAAGAATACAACAAAATGTTTTTCAATACTATAACTCCATCCAAGATCACTACCAAGAGAAAACATAGTTTCTTGAGTCCAGTAAATAAAAAGAGGCGATGTGGTCGCAAGTCAAAATCAGGGACAAATATACTACAATTTGAAAGGGTTGGACGAGTTCATGCAAGGAAAAAAGAATGGATGAACAATTGGAGTCATCTTCTCAAAAACAAAGAAATGTGGACCATGCGCCTGAGATAATGCAAGATTCTATTATACCCAATATTGGTATGGAAATTTCATGCTATGCATTGTTTTACGTTAAATGCGATATATTAGCATGTTCAACACATTTGTGTGACTATATGAACTATTTTTATTGTTACAGCTGAGGGACCCACATCTCACAACATTCCAAATTGTCGAATTCGTTTATTTGATGAACATGCTATTGAAAAAAGATCTAGCATTGGGAACACTGCTTTAGCCATTAACACCCCAATATCCTCTCCAAGGGTGCTCCCCCTATTGTTGAACCAATTAAGATGTATCATCGCCCACACCCACCACCATTTTCCTCCATAAATTCTTCCATGCCTATAACCACCTCTGTAATACCTTCCCAATGCTCACCCCTACCCTTCAATCATCCACCATTCTCATTTTTTCAATTGTCCACCCTTAACATTCCAATTTCCCCCCCCAGGGTTAATCCCCCAGCCTACAGTGATTCCCACTATCGTACAATCGATGGGGGTGTATCGTCGCTCACACCCACTACCTTTTCCTTATTTCACATCCACCATGCCTTTATCCAGCACCCCTGAACCATGCCTATATCCGTCACCAAGTGCTCCGCCATCTACCCAGGAAGGGTTGTCTTCTCCATTGCCTCAAATCCTCATGGTGAGAATGAGTATTTGATCAAAATATCATCATGAATTAATGAAATTGATTATATGCCTTTCAATTTTTACAACTAATTGATTATTGTAATTTTTTGCAGAGATATCAATTTGGAAATCCACCTGGGAGTGCCAAGAGGGACGAGGGTGACTTATAGACCCATACTTTAGATCGATCATGATGTTGTTTTTCCATTATGTCATTTATGGGCATGAGATTCCATTATTTATGTTGGAAATGAAGTTCTATTTTGTAAAAAAGAAAGATGTATAGTTGGAGCTATTTTGAATAAAAATACATAAATTTATACTTGTGTTTATGACAACATCTTCATTGAATTTTAAATCCTTATGTGGATGCGATGTTATATTCTATCAATGTTACATTACTTTTGATGAATAGTTGTAACGGATTTTGCTTTTATTATTTACAAATTATCAAGTTTATAAGTTAAGTTACTTTTATATTTATATCTTATTTGATGTTTAAAATGTAATCTTAAGACTTATACCTCGCACCTCAAGATTAATCTGTCTAAAAATACATATGCCTTTCAAACTTGATACTATATAATAAAACAATAACAACACATTACAATCCAATATCACTTTAAAAATATTCTTACCAAGTCTCTTAACAAATATGTAACCGTAGATATTTTTATCATAAGCTACCATACAATAACGACTCTTAAGTATAAACAAAATATATATCGAAAAAAATATGAAAGCTTAAATATATTTTCACATCCTCAACCCTAGAATATTCATTTATTTCTTTACATATGAATTATAGTTTATAGTTTATGTTCATATTCCATAGATTTTACATGTGAGAATCAACCCATTTAATAAACATGTACTTGTTATTTAATCTCTTTAACCTTTATTGATTTTTTTTGTTTTATGGGGTTAAGGGTGTGATTGGAGAAGAGGGAATATTAAGATTACCAAAATAAAATTACAATTGAAACAGTAAGAAAGTATAAAGTTAAAAGTTGTAAATTTAAATTTTGAAATGGTTAATATACTAAAGTGAAATGTTGATTTTTAAGAGTGGAAATATCGATGGATAGAAGTATGTATTTGGAATCCAACAATGTGAATTCCATTAATTTCAAACCTCCAAACTGTGAATTTTGATTTCTAAAGCGTTAAGTGTCATGTTTTGTTTCAAAAATATAAATTTTGATTCCAAAATTGTTAATTTAAATTAAAAAATAGTGAATTTCACTTTCAAAAATAAGTTTTTCAATTCCAAAAGTGTCCATGGTAATTATGAAGTTGTGAATTTTGATTTAAAAATATTTATTAATTTCCAAAATTTAATTATGAAGTTGTGAATTTTGATTTCAAAAATATTTATTAATTTTAAAACTTTAATTTTATTAAATTTGAAATAATAAGTAAAATCTAAAGTAAAACATTGTGAGTTTTTATTTTAAATGTTAATATTAGCTGTTTTGAAGTGTAAATTTGGATTTTCAAAGTAGTGATATTGGTTTTCAAAATACCAATTTTTAAAATAATTCCATATACAGAAATTGTGCATATACGGAAATTGTGCATATACGGAAGATATGCGCATATACAGAAATTGCGCATATACGGAAGATATGCGCATGTCTTCCGTATATCCCTAACTTTCCTGTATGTGCATATCTTCCGTATATGCACGTCGTTCATGTATCTGCATCGTATATGCGCAAATTCCATATACAGGAATTGCGCATATACGGAAATTGTGCATATACAGAAGATATGCGCATATACGGAAATTGGACATATACGGAAGATATGCGCATGTCTTCCGTATATCCTTAACTTTCCTGTATGTGCATATCTCCCGTATATGCACGTCGTTTATGTATCTACGTCGTAGATGCGCAAATTCCATATACAGAAATTGCGGATATACGGAAACTGTGCATATACGCAACATATGTGCCATATCTTGCGTATCTGCACAGTTTCCGTATATGTGCAATTTCTGTATATGGAATTTGCGCATCTACGATGCAGATACATAAACGACATGCATATACGGGAGATATGCATATACAGGAAAGTTAGGGATATAAAAAAGACATGCGCATATCTTCCATATATGCCAAATTTCTCTATATGCGCACATCTTCCATATATGCACAGTTTCCGTATATGCGCAATTACTGTATATGGAAATTGTACATATATTCGTTTATGTATCTGCATCGTATATGCGCAAATTCAATATACAGAAATTGCGCATATACGGAAACTGTGCATATACGGAAATTGCGTATATACGGAAGATATGCGCATGTCTTCCGTATATCCCTAAGTTTCCTGTATGTGTGTATCTTCTGTATATGCACGTCTTTCATGTATCTACATTGTATATGCGCAAACTCAATATACAAAAACTGCGCATATACGGAAACTGCGCATATATAGAAGATATACGCATATATGGAAATTGTGCATATACGGAAGATATGCGCATGTCTTCCACATATCCCTAACTTTTCTGTATGTGCATATCTTCCGTATATGCACGTCGTTCATCTATCTGCATCACAAATGCGCAAATTCCATATACAGAAATTGCGCATATACGGAAATTGGGCATATACGGAAGATGTGCGCATATACGGAAATTGGGCATATACGGAAGATATGCGCATATCTTTCGTATATCCCTAACTTTCCTATATGTGCATATATGGAAACTGTGCATATGCGGAAGATATGCGCATATACGGAAATTGCGCACATATCTTCCGTATATGCCCAATTTCCGTATATGCTCAATTTCTGTATATGGAATTTGCGCATCTGCGATGCAGATACATGAACGACGTGCATATATGGAAGATATGCATATACAAAAAAGTTATGAATATACGGAAGATATACGCATATCTTCCGTATATGCCCAATCTCCGTATATGCGCACATCTTCCGTATATGCCCAATTTCCGTATATGCGCAATTTCTGTATATGAAATTTGCACATCTGCGATGCAGATACATGAATGACGTGCATATACGGAAGATATGCATATACAGGAAAGTTAGGGATATACGGAAGACATGCGCATATCTTCCGTATATGCTCAATTTCCATATATGCGAATATCTTCTGTATATGCACAGTTTTCATATATACGCAATTTCTGTATATTGAATTTGCGCATATATGATGCAAATATATGAATGACGTGCATATACGGAAGATATGTACATACAGGAAAGTTAGGGATATACGGAACACATGCGCATATCTTCCGTATATGCGCAATTTCTGTATATGTGCATATCTTCCGTATATACACAGTTTCCGTATATGCGCAATTTCTGTATATTGAATTTGCGCATATATGATGTAGATACATAAACGAAGATATGTACAATTTCCATATACAGATATTGCGCATATACGGAAACTGTGCATATACGGAAGATGTGCGCATATACGGAAATTGGGCATATACGGAATATATGCACATGTCTTCCGTATATCCCTAACTTTCTTGTATGTGCATATCTTCCGTATATGCACGTCGTTTATGTATCTACGTCGTATATGCGCAAATTCTATATACAGAAATTGCGCATATACAGAAACTGTGCATATACGCAAGATATGGCAGATATGTTGCGTATATGCACAGTTTCTGTATATCCGCAGTTTCTGTATATGGAATTTGTGCATCTACGACGCAGATATATAAACGATGTGCATATACGGGAGATATGCACATATAGGGAAGTTAGCGATATACGGAAGACATGCGCATATCTTCCGTATATGCCCAATTTCCGTATATGCACATATCTTCTGTATATGCACAGTTTCCGTATATGCACAATTCCTGTATATGGCATTTGCGCGTATACGAAAACTGTGCATATATGCAAGATATGACACATATGTTGTGTATATGCATAGTTTCCGTATATCCGCAATTTCTGTATATAGAATTTGCGCATCTACGACGCAGATACATGAACGACGTGCATATACGGAAGATATGCACATACAGGAAAGTTAGGGATATACGGAAGACATGCGCATATCTTCCGTATATGCCTAATTTCCGTATATGTGAAGATCTTCCGTATATGCACAATTTCCGTATATGAGCAATTTCTGTATATGGAAATTGTACATATCTTCGTTTATGTATCTGCATCGTATACGTGAAAATTCAATATACAGAGATTGCGCATATAAAGAAACTGTGCATATACGGAAGATATGCGCATATATAGAAATTGCGCATATACGGAAGACGGAAGATATGCGCATGTCTTCCGTATATCCCTAACTTTTCTGTATGTGCATATCTTCCATATATGCAGGTCGTTCATGTATCTGCATCGCAGATGCGCAAATTCCATATACAGAATTTGCGCAAATTCCATATACAGAATTTGCGCATATACGGAAAATGTGCGCATATACGGAAGATATACGCATATCTTCCGTATATACCCAATTTTCGTATATGCACAATTTCTGTATATCGAATCTGCGCATATACAATACAGATACATGAACGACGTGTATATACGGAAGATATGCACATACAGGAAAGTCAGGGATATACGGAAGACATGCGCATATCTTCCGTATATGCCCAATTTTCGTATATGCGCACATCTTCTGTATATGCACAGTTTCCATATATGCGCAATTTCTGTATATAGAATTTGTACATATCTTCGTTTATGTATCTGCATCGTATACGTGCAAATTACATATACAGAAATTGCGCATATACGGAAATTGTGCATATACGGAAGATATGCGTATATACGGAAATTGTGCATATACGGAAGATATGCGCATATCTTCCGTATATCCCTAACTTTCATGTATGTGCATATACGGAAGATATGCGCATATATGGAAATTGGGCATGTACGGAAGATATGCACATATCTTCCGTATATGCCCAATTTCCGTATATGCACAAATTCTGTATATGGAATCTGCGCATATACGATGCAGATACATGAACGACGTGCATATATGGAAGATATGCACATACAAGAAAGTTAGGGATATACGGAAGACATGCGCATATCTTCCGCACATGCCCAATTTTCCTATATGCGCGCATCTTTCGTATATGTACAGTTTCCGTATATGCGCAATTTCTGTATTTGGAAATTGTACATATCTTCGTTTATGTATCTGCATCGTATATGCGCAAATTCAATATACAGAAATTGCGCATATACGGAAACTGTGCATATACGGAAGATGTGCACATATACGGAAATTGAGCATATACGGAAGATATGCGCATGTCTTCCGTATATCCCTAACTTTCATGTATGTGCATATCTTTCATATATGCACTTCGTTCATGTATCTGCATCGTATACGCGCAAATTCCATGTACAGAAATTGTGCATATGCGGAAATTGTGCATATACGGAAGATATGCGCATATACAGAAATTGAGCATATACGGAAGATATGTGCATATCCTCCATATATCCTTAACTTTCCTCTATATGCATATACGGAAACTGTGCATATACGGAAGATATGCGCATATTTTCCGTATATGCGCAATTTCCGTATATGCACAATTTCTGTATATGGAATATGCACATATATGATGCGGATACATGAACGACGTGTATATACGGAAGATATGAACATACAGGAAAGTTAGGGATATATGGAATACATGCACATATCTTTCGTATATGCCCAATTTCCGTATATGCGCACATCTTCCATATATGCACAGTTTCCGTATATGCGCAATTTCTGTATATGGAAATTGTACATATCTTCGTTTATGTATTTGCATCGTATATGCCCAAATTTAATAGACAGAAATTGCGCATATACGGAAACTGTGCATATACGGAAGATATGCACATATATGGAAATTGCGCATATAAGGAAATTGTGCATATACGAAAGATATGCGCATATATGGAATTGCACATATACGGAAGATATGCGCATGTCTTCCGTATATCCCTAACTTTCTTGTATGTGCATATCTTCCGTATATGCACGTCATTCATGTATCTGTATCACAGATGCGCAAATTCCATATACAGAAATTGCGCATATACGGAAGACGTGCGCATATACGGAAATTGGGCATATACGGAAGATATGTGCATATCTTCCATATATGCCCAATTTCCATATATGCACAATTCCTCTATATGGAATCTGCGCATATATGATGCAGATACATGAACGACATGCATATACGGAAGATATGCACATACACGAAAGTTAGGGATATACGGAAGACATGCACATATATTCAATATATGCCCAATTTCCGTATATGCGCACATCTGCTGTATATGCACAGTTTCTGTATATGCACAATTTCTGTATATGGAATTTGTACATATCTTCATTTATGTATCTGTATCGTATACGTGCAAATTTCATATACAGAAATTGCGCATATACGGAAATTGTGTATATACGGAAGATATGCGCATATACGGAAATTGGGCATATACGGAAGATATCCGCATATCTTCCATATATCCCTAACTTTCCTGTATGTGCACATACGGAAACTGTACATATACGGAGGATATGCGCATATAAGGAAATTGGGCATATACGAAAGATATGCGCATATCTTCCATATATGTCCAATTTCCGTATATGCACAATTTCTGTATATTGAATCCGCGCATATACGATGAAGATACATGAACGACGTGCATATACGGAAGATATACACATACAGAAAATTTAGGGATATACGGAAGACATGTGCATATCTTCCATATATGCACAATTTCGGTATATGCGCACATCTTCCGTATATGCACAATTTCTGTATATGTGCAATTTCTGTATATGGAAATTGTACATATCTTCGTTTATGTATCTGCATCGTATATGCATAAATTCAATATACAGAAATTGCGCATATACAGAAACTATGCATATACGGAAGATATGCGCATATATTGAAATTGCGCATATACGGAAGATATGCGCATGTCTTTTGTATATTCCTAACTTTCCTCTATGTGTATATCTTCCATATATGCACGTCGTTCATGTATCTGCATCGCAGATGCGCAAATTCCATATACAAAAATTGCGCATATACGGAAACTGTGCATATACAGAAATTGGGCATATACGGAAGATATGCGCATATCTTCCGTATATGAACAATTTCCGTATATGGAATCTGCGCATATACGATGTAGATACATGAATGACGTGCATATATGGAAGATATGCACATACATGAAAGTTAGGGATATACGGAAGACATGCGCATATCTTCCATATATGCCCAATTTCCGTATATGCGCACATATTCTGTATATGCACAGTTTCCGTATATGCACAATTTCTATATATGGAATTTGTACATATCTTCGTTTATGTATCTGCATCATATACGTGAAAATTCCATATACAGAAATTGCGCATATACGGAAAATATGCGCATATACAGAAATTGGGCATATACGGAAGATATGCGCATATCTTCCGTATATCCCTGACTTTCATGTATGTGTATATATGGAAACTGTGCATATACGGAAGATATGCGCATATAAGGAAATTTGGCATATACGGAAGATATGAGCATATCTTCTGTATATGCCCAATTTCCGTATATGCACAATTTCTGTATATGGAATCTGCGCATATACGATGCAAATACATGAACGACGTGCATATACGGAAGATATGCACATACAGGAAAGTTAGGGATATACGGAAGACATGCGCATATCTTCCGTATATGCCCAATTTCCGTATATGCGCACATCTTCCGTATATGCACAGTTTCTGTATATGCGGAATTTTTGTATATAGAAATTATACATATCTTCGTTAATGTATCCGCATCGTATATACACAAATTCAATATACAGAAATTGCGCATATACGGAAACTGTGCATATACGGAAGATATGCATATATACAGAAATTGCGCCTATACAAAAGATATGCGCATATCTTCCCTATATCCCTAACTTTCCTATATGTGCATATCTTCCGTATATGCACATCGTTCATGTATCTGCATCGTATACGCGGAAATTCCATATACAGAAATTGCGCATATACGGAAATTGTGCATATACGGAAGATATGCGCATATACGGAAATTTGGCATATACGGAAGATATGCGCATATCTTCCGTATATCCCTAACTTTCCTGTATGTGCATATCTTCCATATATGCATGTCGTTTATTTATCTGCATTGTATATGCGCAAATTCAATATGCAGAAATTGCGCATATATGGAAGATATGCGCATGTCTTCCGTATATCCCTAACTTTCATGTATGTGCATATCTTCCGTATATGCACGTCGTTCATGTATCTGCATCGTAGATGAGCAAATTCCATTTACAGAAATTGTGCATATACGGAAATTGGGCATATACAGAAGATGTGCGCATATACGGAAATTGGGCATATACGGAAGATACGCGCATATCTTCCGTATATCCCTAACTTTCTTGTATGTGCATATACGGAAACTGTGCATATACGGAAGATATGCGCATATACAGAAATTGGGCATATACCGAAGATATGCGCATATACGGAAGATATGCACATATATTCTATATATGTCCAATTTCCGTATATGCACAATTTCTGTATATGGAATCTGCACATATACGATGTAGATACATGAATGATGTGTATTTATGGAAGATATGCACATACAGGAAAGTTAGGGATATATGGAATACATGCGCATATCTTCCGTATATGCGCACATCTTCCGTATATGCACAGTTTCCATATATGCGCAATTTCTGTATATGGAAATTGTACATATCTTCGTTTATGTATCTGCATCGTATATGCGCAAATTCAATATATAGAAATTGCGCATATACGGAAATTGTGCATATATGGAAGATATGCGCATATACAGAAGATATGCACATATACAGAAATTGCTCATATACTGAATATATGCGCATGTCTTTCGTATATCCCTAACTTTTCTGTATGTGCATATCTTCCGTATATGCACGTCGTTCATGTATCTGCATCGTATACGTGCAAATTCCATGTACAGAAATTGCGCATATACAGAAATTGTGCATATACAAAAGATATGCGCTTTACGGAAATTGGGCATATACGGAAGATATGCGCATATCTTCCGTATATCCCTAACTTTCCTATATGTGCATATCTTCCGTATATGCACGTCATTTATTTATCTGCATCGTATATGCGCAAATTCAATATGCAGAAATTGTGCATATACGGAAACTGTGTATATACGGAAGATATGTGCATATATGGAAATTGCGCATATACGGAAGGTATGCGCATGTCTTCCGTATATCCCTAACTTTCCTGTATGTGCATATTTTCCGTATATGCACGTTGTTCATGTATCTGCATCGTAGATGCGCAAATTCCATATACAGAAATTGTGCATATACGGAATATGTGTGCATATATGGAAATTGGGCATATACGGAAGATATGCGCATATCTTCCGTATATCCCTAACTTTTCTGTATGTGCATATATGGAAACTGCGCATATACGGAAGATATGCGCATATACGGAAATTGGGTATATACAAAAGATATGCGCATATCTTCCGTATATGCCCAATTTCTGTATATACACAATTTCTGTATATGGAATCTGCGCATATACGATGCAGATACATGAATGACGTGCATATACGGAAGATATGCACATACAGGAAAGTTAGGGATATATGGAAGACATGCGCATGTCTTCCGTATATGCCCAATTTCCATATATGCGCACATCTTCTGTATATGCACAGTTTCTGTATATGTGCAATTTCTGTATATTGAATTTGCGCATATACGATGTAGATACATAAACAACATGCATATACGGAAGATATGAACATACAGAAAAGTTAGGGATATACGGAAGATATGCGCATATCTTCTGTATATCCCCAATTTCCGTATATGTGCACATCTTCCGTATATGCACAATTTCAGTATATGCGCAATTTCTGTATATGGAATTTGTACATATATTCGTTTATGTATCTGCATCTTATACGCGCAAATTCCATATACAGGAATTGCGCATATACGGAAATTGCGCATATACGGAAGATATGCGCATATACGGAAATTGGGAATATACGGAAGATATGCGCATATCTCCCTCTCATAATTGGATGAATGCTGTGATGACATGACTGCAAGGTGAGTTGTGATTAGGCTGCCCCTTTGATGATGGTGTGAGGCTGGGTGCCTTTGTAGTATTTGTTACCAAGGGGAAAAAATGAAACAGGGAATGTTACGAAGGGATTGATGAAATGGGAATAGGGGTTATAGGGAGGAATTTGTTAGGGATGTGGGAGGAGTTTGGGATTTTTGATAGGGTAGGGTTTGGGGTTTCTATTGAGCAATAGGAGGGGAAAGGGAATATGATTTTGGTAGTGTTAGGGAAGTGGTGATAGGAAAAATGGCATAGGGGAACAAGGGAAAAAAATAAGGAAGGGAAAAGGGGACCTTGGCATCAACAATACAATTGCACAACCCTAGTAAAATGGTCTCTTGGTGTCTTCATATGACTGCCTTAAGAGTTTTGTTTCATCTCCATCATTGGGCATAAAACCACCATGTCTTTAACAAATTTGATGAAAAAGTGGGTTAATAGAGCCTACCTTGCAAATTTATGTGCTTCCCAAAAAATTTGAGTGAATTTGGCACGTTCTGGGCACTTTGGTTCTGTGCGCCGCGCCTCTGTCTGTGTGTGCCATGCTCTAGTTTGTGTGTGCCGCACTCCGGGTGTGCGCCGCATGCGTTATAACTTTGAACTGGGGGCAGGGGCTATGTCCGCCACGCCCTACGTGTGCGTCGTGCCCTTAACCTCACCTCCAACTGACCTTTCGCTGCTTGTTTACTCCTCGGCCTGTATGCGCCGCGCGCAAAGCCCAGTGCGCCACGCCCTGGGTGTGTGCCGCGTGCGTTACAACTTTGAATTTAGTGTAATTTTGGTTGCTTAAGAGAAATATTGGTTTTAGGTTTCTTTAATCTAACCCTTTTCAACGTTTACAACAATAAATTAATTTAAAGTTCAAATGTTTTTAAATATTTTTCTAATTATTTGAGTATATTTTTGAAATATAAAAAAATTATAATAAAAACAATAATTCTTAATCAAAAGTTTAATTTTTATTTTAGGTTTATTAAAAAATATTTATTAAAAAAAATAATACATTTTATTCAAATTTATGTTTCATCACCTCCTAAGCTTAATGGTTTTTTAAATGTTTATCAATTAATTACCAACAACAAAGAAGCTTTTAGCAAATATCTAATTCATAACACTATATTTAACAAACAATTAATTCATGACATTGTATTAATTAATTATATGATAACAATGATGATTAAAGTCCACTAAGACCACAAGAAAGAATGAACTTTGAGTTATAAAAAGTAGGTAAGTTGTCTAATTACTAGTGTCTGCCTTGATTTGATTTCCAATAAAATTATAAGGGCTATGTAGTATCCATAAGTATTTCATAAAGATAGCCGAAGAAGAAACGAAACTTACATGGTACACCTTTATATAATATAAATAATATTATTAAAAACCAAGATCGATCTATCTTAAGTAAGCATCTATCAATCTATGAGAGGAACAAAACTTTCAGAACTTTGCACTAAACAAGAGTTTTTCACATTTAGAGATTTGATCCCTTTCGATTTTTGGTTGATTCTAGGTTAAGATGGATATACTCTCGTAGAAAATAAATTTATAGTTTAGTTGATTTTTCCAATTATAACAATATGGGATCTCTCATGAAATAAGTATTTTGATGTTTATCATGTATTAATGCCTTATAGTATTTATAATCGATTTAATTTGTAAAATTGCATTAGTTATGCGTGGATTTCATTTTTTTCTCTCTTCATCTAATTTTGTAATAGCCTTTAAACAGACTCCATGATAGTAGAGATGTTCTCATAAGCCTTTCGTTATATTTAAACAATAATAATAAAATACTTCCGTTAAAAAGAAATACAAATAAACTTTAAACTAAAAAATACATTAGTTTTAGAGTAAATTTACATTTATATTTTGGAATTAAAATTAGAAATAAAAAAAATTGTTGATTTTATTACATTATAATAATAATAATAATAATAAAATTGCTTTTTAATTATACATTTCTTATAAAAACATATGACAAAATGTGTGCTTAGTTTATGACAAGAAAATTCATAAAGACTTATTTATGCTAATGGTTTTTCTTAACCATTATATTAGAAAAATGTTTTTTTTATTGGTTGACAATAAACTAAAAAAATTGGAAGTATGTAGGATGTGTTCATAGTTCATTGCATAGATAGTAGTGAGATGATCTACAACATAGTATATAGGAGATGTTGTCACATGTCTAGGACAATAATAACAATAAAATCATAAATTAGTGTGTACATATATCCATGACTATATTTAAAAAATGAAACCAACATAGATCTATCTTAAGTCTATATCTATGAAGCACCAAAGATGGATCAAATTTATTAAAGTGTAATTGTTTTAATCTTTTAATATTAAGGAATTAATACATGGCATAAAATTAATGATAAAAAAAAAATTATACCTTAATAAATTTGAATTTCGTATGGATTTGGGTTTAAGATGGACATGATAATAATGTGTATACACGTCAAATATCTCTCTGTTTTTCCTCTTCTCACGTCACATATTTTCCTCTTCTCACTTTCTCCTCATTCTCCACTCATGCACCCGCGGCCCCCTTGCGCCCACGTCTCTTTGTCTCACATATCCTCCTTCTTCTTACCTCTCTCAACTTTTCCACTCATGTCCATCCACTTTCTCTCTTCGTTCACCTCCTCTACCAAGCCCTTAAACATAAGTTATCCTTCTACCCCTCACCTACACCTTCTCCTAAGAAACAACATTTTTCATTCCCCTCCTCCTTACCCTTACCTCCTCACATCTCCTCCAACTTCCGATTCATCCTATCTCACCCTTTCCATTGGCTCCTCCCTCCTTCCTTCATCCACACCACCCTCCCTCCCCTACCCATCTATCCTTCACCTATTTTCATCTCCTTCCCCTTTTCCCCTCTCACTACACCTCATGATGTTGTCGTAGCCTAGTCTTTCCTATCTACCTCTCTTCTCCCCCTTCATGCTTTGCATCTCATTCCCATTGACATTTCTTTTGTTATCACCTCCTATCCTCACCCTTCTACGTATTTTCCCTCGTTTCCTCCATTCCCACGAATCTGCCTCCCTTACCCATCAATCCTTTACCTCTTCTCAAGTCCTTAGTCCATTACATCTCACCTCCCTCTTTCCCTCCCTCACCTCCTCCCCACAAATGACTTATTAAGGGAATTATTTTCCTCTAATTGGGTATATAGGTATTTATAACTATTTTTAGCAGTAGGTATGGGTCTTCATGCCTTATACATGGTTGTGGGTGGAATGAAGAATGCTAGGCACTAAAGGAATCTTCTACCCATCTAGGGCCAATACAAATGTCTCAAACAACCACACATCACCTCTTGAAAGTATCATTATGACTCAGTTGAATTAAGCCTCTCTCTCTCTCTATAACCTCGTCGACTTTTTAACATCCCCAACACTTAACCCCATTGAAATTCTAATTGTAATTAATTAGGTTATTGATCCTTTTAAGAACACCTAAATGTAAATGGGAAAAATACTCAAAATAATTGTAATTATAGTTTAAACACTAGATAATGAAGCAGTGAAGGATTGATATGATATAGACCATGAGAATTCATGAGGAGGAGGGTAGCAAAAAAAAAGAGGATAGCTAACTTTCCTATCCTTCTTGAAATTAATTTTATAGCCCATGATGTTTTAGTTTGACTACCCAACATCCAACGAAGTTACGAAAAGGATAGGGAAGGAGGTACCATGTTACCCTAAGCATGGGTTGTGTACCCTGTAGCAAGTCCTGTTTGACTCCACAGTCTAAGGAGGGACCTTGGAGCTCTCATGCAAAGAAAATGGTCATGAAAAAAGAAGGGAAAATGTTCACTAGAGATACATTGTGTGTGAATTATGAACCATCACATGCTATAGAGTGATAACAACTTGTGAACCCACAAATAGTAGTTCGGCGTTTGAATACTAAACTATAGGACTTGTGGAAGAGTGACCTGAACAAAGGGAGAAAAACAATCCCTTAGGTCATGACAAGCCTATGAGGGAGTCCATGTTTAAAATATGTTAGTGGTGGAAACTAGGGAGGGATCCATCAAAATGAGTCAATTAGACCAAGAGGAAATCAATTGTTTGGTTGTATTTTGTGTTCAAAGAAATGGAGAGAAGGAGATTCATCAAGGTATTCTGGGAAGCAATGAAGGTGTTTTCTTATTCTATGCATTCCTTCAATAGGAATATTTTGTTGTGTCATGATCCTAGGTTCAGTTCTTGAGAGGTAGCATTCATGTTTCTTGAACATGACGGAAGGAGAGTGGCCTTCATGCTTACACCACGTCGTTCATGTATCTGCATCGTATATGCGCAAATTCCATATACAGAAATTGCGCATATACGGAAATTGTGCATATACGGAAGATATCTTCCGTATATGCGCAATTTCCGTATATGCGTAATTTATGTAATGGAATTTTCACATATACGATGTAGATACATGAACGACGTGCATATACGGAAGATATGCACATATAGGAAAGTTAGGGATATACGAAAAATATGCGCATATCTTCCGTATATGCACAATTTCCGTATATGCACAATTTCCGTATATGCACAATTTCCATATATGGTATTTGTACATATCTTCGTTCATGTATCTACATCGTATATGCACAAATTCCATATACAGAAATTGCGCATATACGGAAGATATGTGCATATACGGAAGTTATGCGCATATACGGAAGATATGCGCATATCTTCCGTATATCCCTAACTTTCCTGTATGTGCATATCTTCCGTATATGCACGTCGTTCATGTATTCTTCATGCTCGGTGTGTATGCATTCCAAACTTTTGAAAAAATAATAAATCCACATTAATTGCATGCTCTTGAGTGCAAGTTACTAGGTTGTTACACTACACAACCCTAATTTCTATTCCCAATGAATTTAGACAACTTATGAGAGTATAAATAAGGTTTATGTGATGGAGAAGGGGGAATTAACCATTTTTGTACCTTTATTTTGGAGCATTATATTGAAAATTTAACCTTGGATTTTATGGTTCTCTTCTACACAAACCTTTGTTTATAAAGTTGACTCTCTTACTCAAATTTGAGATGTAATCCCTTATTGGTTTTCCTTTTCACATATAATGAGGAGTTGTAATTAAAGTTGAAGTCTATAAGTGGTCTAGGTTAGGAGGAACACAACCTTTGTTGATGAAGGCATTGGAATTATATCAAGTATTGCCCACACACATTAACACACGTGCACACACACACACACATGAAGCGATCTCTTCTCTCCCAAAAGAAACTATGTTGCAATTCATTTAATTATTAATTACATGATTTAGAAGAGAAATTAATTACTTGATATTAATTAATATTAGTTAGTTACAAGTGTTCTTGTTTTAATATCATTAATAATTTATATTGTAAATGGTTTGAGCAATGTCATGTGATGATTTTGAGCATATCTCTATAGAAGTTTGGAGCATGCAAGACTTTATCTATACAATTACAAATCCAACCAAGGGACCAACTAATTGGTGAAAGGTATTCTTCCCTGTCCATTATTTATATCTTTGGCATAATAACTTAATCTTAAAAGTTGAGTAATGAGTCTTCTTATTTTCTTTGTCATTAACTTGACCCTGATAAACTAGGGATCATTCTCTGTCAACCACCCCGGACTTTCCCAAGAAAAGTTTCTTTGTATTTTGATTTGTTTGTTATATATATATATATATATATATATATGCTAACTTTCATTTTAATGTTGTTTGTTAGTTCTTCAATGTATCTATGTGAATGAGAAGCACCATTAATGACACACTTAGCCATCCATAGTAACACTAAAAGAGGTGCTACTATTACATCACAATGCATTACATGACTTACAAAAAGAAAAAAATGGGATGGTGGTGTGTTTCTCTAGTAAAGTAGCAACACCTACTGTGTTATACCCTAATTATCCCATGTCCATCAATATGCACTTCTCATTCACTTAGTGTAGTTATCAAAGATGTGTGATACACATTATCATATGGGAGTATTGCAATAAGTGCTCCCATACATTTGTTAATGTACCAAAGAGCATAGTAAATTTATGCACATTTCATATATGAGTATTTGATGCACTTCAAACGATAGTGAGTTTTGTTAATTGATGTGACCTATGTACATGCTTAGAGTTAGCATGGTTTGAATTCCAAGGTGACACTATTAAGAACTTTTTAAAAGAAAAAGAAAGAAAATAGAAATGTAGGCTAATTTTCAAATGTTTAGCTAGTTAAAACAACTATCAATATATGGTTTCTACGTAGATGAAAACTATAGATCTATATGTTTGCCAAAATTCTAAAAATAAATCAAATATATTATCGAATAGAAGGAATAATGAAATATAACAATTCAATAACACAATACAAAGAAGTGCTCATACTAGAATATAAAGCATCGGTGCTTGTATGTGTGTGGTGCATTATATACAATTTAAAATTAAAAGTTCAATGCGATATATCTTTTTAAACCCCACCATGGTGCCGCACTTATTATATTGAAGGTACAATAAATATTATTTTATAAAATAACTTAACCTACCTTAGTGCACATAGGAGGGTAATACGTGGCTATGATGGTATCTTTCATATATAACATTGGCCAAATTTTTTGAAACCTTTACAACATACCATAGAACAATCTACATTAATATAACTCTATTTAACACAATGAAAATAATTTATTAAAAAAAATTGTTGATATTAACATGAATAAGCACTAACAAAAATATATTTAGTAAAACTTTTACCTAAATTTATTTATTAAAAATATAATATAAATAAACTAATTTTATTAAAACATTTTAAAATTAGTATTTAATATTTTTTGAATAAATTATCTATTAAATTTGAAACAAAACATTATTTAAATCTAAATTGAAATTGTTGTAAACTTACATTTTAATAATAATTAAGTTTTCACAATTATCAAATTTACCTTAATCTTAACTAAAGTATTTGATTTCAATTTTGTTAAAATTGGTGAAAAGTGCATATGTAAATAAATGACAGATACACAAAATGCTTTAGATAATTGTTATTATTATAATATATGGAATCGAATATACATGAGTTTGGATTGTATTAAAGTTCATTATCGCCCTTACATCGAGGTGTCAATGTACCAAAGAGCATAGTAAATTTATGCACATTTCATATATTTAGGTGTCAATGTACCAAAGAGCATAGTTGATATTAAAATGAATAAGCACTAACAAAAATATATTTAGTAAAATTTTTACCTAAATTTATTTATTAAAAATATAATATAAATAAACTAATTTTATTAAAACATTTTAAAATTAATATTTAATATTTTTTGAATAAATTATCTATTAAATTTGAAACAAAACATTATTTAAATCTAAATTGAAATTGTTGTAAACTTACATTTTAATAATAATTAAGTTTTCACAATTATCAAATTTACCTTAATCTTAACTAAAGTATTTGATTTCAATTTTGTTAAAATTGGTGAAAAGTGCATATGTAAATAAATGACAGATACACAAAATGCTTTAGATAATTGTTATTATTATAATATACGGAATCAAATATACATGAGTTTGGATTGTATTAAAGTTCATTATCGCCCTTACATCGAGGTGTTAATGTACCAAAGAGCATAGTAAATTTATGCACATTTCATATATGACTATTTGATGCACTTCAAACGATAGTGAGTTTTGTTAATTGATGTGACCTGTGTACATGCTTAGAGTTAGCATGGTTTGAATTCCAAGGTGACACTATTAAGAACTTTTTAAAAGAAAAAGAAAGAAAATAGAAATGTAGGCTAATTTTAAATGTCATATATGTACCAAAGAGCATAGTTGATATTAACATGAATAAGCACTAACAAAAATATATTTAGTAAAACTTTTACCTAAATTTATTTATTAAAAATATAATATAAATAAACTAATTTTATTAAAACATTTTAAAATTAATATTTAATATTTTTTGAATAAATTATCTATTAAATTTGAAACAAAACATTATTTAAATCTAAATTGAAATTGTTGTAAACTTACATTTTAATAATAATTAAGTTTTCACAATTATCAAATTTACCTTAATCTTAACTAAAGTATTTGATTTCAATTTTGTTAAAATTGGTGAAAAGTGCATATGTAAATAAATGACAGATACACAAAATGCTTTAGATAATTGTTATTATTATAATATACGGAATCGAATATACATGAGTTTGGATTGTATTAAAGTTCATTATCGCCCTTACATCGAGGTGTCACACACTTCCTTAACCCATCAAGAGATTGCTCCAGTTTCTCAATTAAGGATATGGGTGTTAAGGGTCTTTGACCTTTTCAACTTAGGCTCATGTTTTGTGGACAGTTCAGCGTATTTCTCTATAGGCTTTGTATTCCCCAACCCCAAGGAAGGCGAGAACTAAAAAAAACAGTCTTCAAAGCTCTCGGAACTTTCCCAAGCTCCCATTGCAGCTCCCTCTGAAAAGGGAACGTTCCCATACAACACCAAAGCTCAGAACTTTCCCAAGCTCCCATTGCAGCTCCCCCTGAAAAGGGAACATTCCCATACAACACCATAGCTCAGAGCTTTCCCAAGCTCCCATTGCAGCTCCCCCTGAAAAGGGAACATTCCCATACAACACCAAAGCTCCAAAGCTCCAAAGCTCCACGAAACGCGGGAACCATTGGAATGGGTTTCCCAACTCTTAGGAGTGGTTCCCATGTAACATAGCTTTTAAAATATCAATGTCATTTAATATTGGGAGTAAGTAATATTCCAAATTTAGAAAGTAAGAAATTGAAAAATTTTGTACAAACCCTTAATTTAAATCAGAATGGAGGTTAGAAATTGAAACATATTTTAAACATTGGAAATGGAGTGATTTAACTAACCCGTGGAATTTTGGAGGTAAGAAACTGAAAATCTTCCTAGAAACCCTTAGAGGTAAGACACTAAAAAACTTCCTGCAAACCCTTAAGAGATAAGAAACAACTTTCTAGAAACCCTTGATTTAAAGAATGGAGGTAAAAACTTTTAGAAACCTGGCCATAGAATTTTATATGAGAAAAAGTATATTTTTATATTATGAAATTTATACTATTCATATGGAAATTTTGAAACGCTGATTCTGAGATAAATAATACTTATTGACATAACTAGAAATTACTCTGAAATAAACCACACCTATTGACATAACCAAAGATTACTCTGAAATAAACCACACCTATTGACATAACCAAAAATTATATGTATAGAAGTTTTTTGCCATTTGATAGCTATATGTTTTTTCCTTACTAGTTGCATCACTGAGATATATAAATGATATAGTATGTATTTTTTATTATTATTTTTACTTGAATAACTAAAAAAAATGGCCTATTTTCGGTAGAAAAAAAAGAGTTGTCTTTAGTGCTACTTTTTGGAAGCTTTTATGGTGGGTTTTTCTAATCAAATGTCTCTAAAATCTAGGAGGAATTTATTGAAATCACAAGCTTGATGGTTAATCCTGTGCAATAGAAGTGCCCTAGGGTTTTTTCCGTCAAATTTCTCTAAAATCTAGCAGAAATTTATTGAAATCACAAGCTAGATGGGTAATCTTGTGCAAACGAAGTGCCCTAGGGGTTTTCTAGGGTGCTGAGTCCCTATATACAGTGAAAAAAACTAGTTTAAATAGCACAAATCAAGATTTCACCTCAGATTTTTCCATCGGATTTCACACTAGAAAATCCAAAAAATTGCACTAAAACCAACTACGAAAAAAAAAAGGGGGAAAAAGAAACATAAGATTGAAATCTGCAACATTTTTATGAAGTATTTATATTTTTTCTTTAAAAAATAAAATTTTTGAAATATGTATTCTAAAATAAACCAAATAAAACACTAAAAATTTAAAGTAGAAATAAATCACACCTATTCATATAACTAGATTAAACCACACCTATTCATATAACTAGATTAACGTAGACAAAGATATAGTTAAAATCTAAATTGTAGAAGACTTATTCTGAAATAAACCACTAGAAATTTGAGGTGGAAATAAATTACACCTATTCATATAACTAGATTAATGTGAACAGAGATATAGTTGAAATCTATAACATTCATAATTTTTCTTTAAAGAATGAAAATTCTGGAAAAACTTATTCTAAAATAAACCACTAAAAATTAACAGATATATAGTTGAAATCTACAACATTATTATTTTCCTTTTTTAAAACTAAAATTATGAAGACCTATCACACCTATTAACATAACCAGAAACTATCTACGTGAGCAGAGGGATGATTGAAATGGGTGCTCAGAAATGCGGTCACATATGGAGATAATGACGTCTTGGAGCAGTTTACTGCATTAATAATTAATAACATTAGATTTTGTTAATTATGCTTAGATAAGGATGCCAGGAGACTGAGCACTGAATCGTTCAGGAATATATTATCCTGTTTTTATTCCTTTGTATATATTTGTGTGCATTATTTCGCCTTTAAAGTCACGGATTCACTATTTCTTGGATTGATGTGATAGAAGCTGGGATAAAGTTGGATAGATAAGGGAAAACGTAGCTAGTGAGGGGCAGTACTTCAGAGGAATATCATGCAAATATATTGAAAATCTTTATGATGTTGGCACTTTAAAGACATACTTAGCACCTGGAAACAATTTTTGGAAAAAAAAAAATGATGTATTGAAAAGTCTAAAGAATACAGAGATTACATGTGAGAGACATTGATGAAAACCAACCAAAACCCATGTCAATAAAGTCCTTTCTAGACCAATTCCTGTAACAAAAGCGTCATGTTCGCTCTGCCACTGAACATGCTCAACTCTAGCCAAACTATCCAAGAAATAAGCACTACCAAAAGGAAATGGTTTCCACTATATATAGAAAATACAAATTTCACACCTACATATCTCACTACCAAAATCATCCAAGCACTTTCAACAAAATTGCCATTTCGGTAAATACAGTATGACCAATAAAAATTCATGTCGCATTACAAATCATAAATCCAGCCTTTCAACACACAGAAAGAATCACAAACATAATGATCCGTAAAGCAGGGATTCCTCATTCCAGTAATTCTTTATTATTTTATTAAACATTTATTCAAGAGAATAAGATAAAGTTCTTATTAAAAAAACAGGAAATTGATGCCACAGATCGGCACCTATGAATACATAAGATGATATAACTTATATTGTGAAGCATTGTTCTGTGCCTAGTGTGTTCTACTTGTCTGGCTCCTTCAAAATTTTCTATTCAAACAATGTTTTCATCACCCAAGGGGGTTTTGATATTGTGGTGTGACTCAACATAACAGATGCCTTCAACTAGACAAAATCAGAATATCTTAAAATACTTATGTACAACGGATAAAAGCTTTCTATGTATTGCTGTACCTTATTGTGAAGTAAAACTGTGATCAGCAATCTAATAAAAGAAAGTTAATATATTGAAACTGTCCTTGTAGCCCGTTTATAGACAAAACAATGGCTAAAGTTATATTATTGTAGCCTAAGTCATTTAAACTTGCTGGAATGTTTAGCCTTCAAAGTAGCAAACCTAGTGGGTTTAGTGAGAGCAATGGTAGTTGAGCATATATGCTCTATGTATTATTTGCGTGACTTGAACCCACGTGCTTTCAAGTCCTTTGACATGATTTTGGTGCTTTTAACCATAGCATCAACATTTATCTTTTTTTTTTTCTGTGGAAATTAAAACATTATCAATAAATATCAAAATCCACATAGATATAATGAAAATATGCGGACCATGTAACGAATATGAAAAGACAATTCATTGACTAGCTATCAATAAATATCGAAATCTATATAGATATAATGAGAATATGGTGAACATGTAACGACTATGAAAAGAAAATGCATTAACTAGTCATAAAAAAATATGTCAATGTTATTATGAGCTAAGATATGTACTATATAACTTACCTCTCTTAATTTATCTTGAAGTCTAGGTGAATGCCGCAATGGTTGAGGAGAATGTGATTTTTGCTGAGTATCATGTCCACCAACATACATGTGCAAAGGTGTTTTAGGAGATGTATATTCATTACTCTGAACATTAGATTATACATAGATATAAGTATGTGACTCAAATAGAATTAAATGTAAAAATATGATAAAATTATAAGAGTATAAATAAATATAATCTTACCTTGCATTGTGACATTGGATGTGAAGATGGTTGTAGCATTTGAACCATTTCATTTCCATTCTTCTTAAGGCTTCGACAAGGGGTTTTCATTGATTGTGATGGTTCCAAATGGAACACCTGCACCATAAATAAGAAATAACACACACACACACATAATCAAAAAAAATCAAGGATAACGATATATAATACAGAACATCCATTTCTCATCGCATCATTATGGTAAAACATAACAATTTATATATTAATGTTTTTAGTGGAATAGGTTATATGGATTAAAAACTTATTGGCCCAATAACCCCTTGAAAACCTTGAAATCTAGGTGAGCGTCGTAATAGTTGGTGGCTTGAATTTGGGGAATTTTGTTCATTAGGCTCTGCATATCAATAACAATGAGAAATTAGTATACAATTATAATAAATATAAATATTATTTAATGTTAAAATGTCTAAAAAATTAATATATGCAAAAAAATGGACTCAACTGTGTTGTCATTGTCCTGATTAGTTTCATCAAAGTTTAATATATGGTTGTGCCCATCTTATCCTTCTTCCCCCACATCATCGGGAACCTCAATGCTTGCTTTCTCTTTTAAAGCAATATCTATGCGCTTCATTGTCTCCATACGTCTACGAGGTAGACTCTGATCCCAACGTTGAATTTTTTTACAAATCCTTTGCTTTGAAGTATCATTAAGATGATCAAATGTAACAACTGACTGTGAAAACAAGTTTCAATGAATTTAGTCCACAACAATAAATTAATATTAATAAAAAACATATACAGATAAATACTAATAAATACTTACAGCTGAAAGAATTTCTTCATTGACAATATTAATAAAAAATCATATACAAATAAATACTAATAAATACTTACAGCTGAAAGAATTTCTTCATTGACAAATCTTTTATATGCTTGTTTTCGTGCACGACATAGCCTTGCATCTAAATCATATTGTATTTTGGCATTTTGGCTTTTAACTGCACTTGTTGATTTGATCGCCCATGTAGCATTTGCATCTCTTACTCGACCTCTTTGACGTGGAGGAATTGGTGGGAGATTGTGGGTGGTAGCCCGATGATGATTAAGGCCAGATAGCTTAGATCGACTCAAGTTCCCTGCACAGCCACCAACAAGACAAGTGAACACTTGCTTGGTGCCTTTGATAGTTACCTCCCATTCATGTCTAATTTCCTCCATTTTCTTACTTCCTTATAAATGAATATGTAAACAACAGTGTTGTTAAAAACATCATAAAAACACTTTAAAGTAAAAATCAATATTCATATCTATTTTTTTGTGGTTACCATAACTATTCGGCTTATCCCAGCATCATCATTCCACTTAAAATTAGAAAGGAGAAGAAAAGCTTGGACAGCCAAGGCTTGTAAGCCTCCGGCAATTGTAAGGCCATTATTGTTGCACATCCGACAAGGAAAAAGTCTGTAAGTGCTTTCATTGTTAATGTAAAAAGTGGTTTCAGAATTGCGTAGTTCGATTTCTGGAGTGGAATATATCTTCTACAATTGGGTTTAAATGAAGAATGCCCGTTTTATACAATTTGATTGAGAAATCATTGTTTATGAGTTCATTGCAAAACTATTGAAGACAGAAGACATTGAATCAAACATTAAATCCTATGTGAATGGTTAATTTGCAATATGATAGGAAATCGATCTGAATAATCGACGTTGTAATTGGGTTGTATTGTGACTCTGCACCGGAATAGAGGAATTGGTATTATTAATATCAATATTGTAGTGTTGATGGAATGCAATGATGAAAGATGATTGGGTTTTATGAATTTCTGTTTTAATAGAAGAATTTAAATCTATTTCTGAGAATCGATGTTATGGTTAGAAATCTGGTTGAATTCCCAATCGAATGAGGTATTCACTTTGGCAGATGACAAGTTGTGCTGATGCAGAGGTTAAAGTTCAGAACTGACATTGTTATGCTTGTGGGAAACTACAGTGAAGGTGTAAGTATAAATTGTTGAAAAAGGAACAAAATCGACTCATAGTTCACATTACAGACAACATTTCCAATCTGGGTAAATGACGAGTTGGGTTTGGGAATATAAAACAACGTTTCAGATAAATAATGAGTTCTGGGATCTGCATTATAAGTTCACAGGTATGAATTAGTCAGGTCCAATTGAATCGACTACCATTCTGAATTTTATGTGTTGTGCACTGATTAAATGGAGATTTTATGTGCTGGATCGACGCTGATTGCGTTGAATTGCAGAATGCTTAATTGCTAGGATCGTTTCACCTATTGAGTTTGTGCTATGAATCCAAATCGATGGAGATCGATTCCAGTCTTAATTACAGTAAATAAATCAAGTTAAAACGCAGCCAGTGTTATGGTAAAGTTGTGGGTTGATTCCCATGTCATTTTATAATGCAAATGCAGAGTGATTTGAGTTTTATTAGCGCTGAAGAAATTGTGGGTAGTAAACTGAATTTGTAGGTTGAGTTCTGATTGAAACCGACTCTGATTAACGACTCTTTTTGTATCTAAACACACTGTCTTGGCGCTGGAAAGGCTGTATGAACAAGTTAAAGATTGAACGCTGGCATTTAAGACTGTATAGAAAAATGGAAATTGCAATATAATTACAGAGATGCAGACACTGAGAATCATCTGATAGGAATTACAATTGCAGAAGTAAAATTTAATGAAGCATTTGGGAAATATATGAAATTGCCCTATCTTGGAATGTCAATTGGGCTATATGCGCAGAAATTACTGAAGATTCTGGGGTTTGCAGGCTAGCCCTGCATCAACAACTCTACCATAGTTATGTGTGAGGAATTTCGGGCCGGCTCGGTTGCTACTGCCACTGCTAGACCGTGCTGAAAAAGAAAGGTATGCAGGGGTATACGATAATACCTGTATACGCGCAAGACAGAGGTCGAAAGAGCGTTTGAAATCTTCCGTCCTCGAAGTGTTGCATGCACTGAATCACCTTCTGTAACCTCTCCTCTGTTCGCCGGAGTTCAATGGTTGTAACCTCTCCTCTGTTCGCCGGAGTTCAATGGTTGAATTGTCGGGAGTTTGAATTGCCGGGATTTGAGAAGATAATACATTATCGAGGATGGTTGGTAAGGTTCATAAATGTGCCTCAGGTTCGTAAATGTGCCTCATTAATACGCCAGAGTGGAGGCCAAAGTGGAGGCAGGCAGGGTCGATGGGCAGGAGCACGGCAGACAGCAGAGTCGCCGGAGCTGCGTGACCTGTAATCGTCAGAGAGGGATGCCTGCATGTAACTGCCATGATCCATGGTCAAGCATGTAAGGGCGCCATGACGTCAAGGAGGCTATCTGCCACTGTTAGAGGGTGTAAGGACATAGCATTAACTTTGCTATGGAGGTGGAAATAGGAACCGCCCTCACATTTACATGTTTAACTAAGATTTAAATGTTAAACTTGATCTTGAATTCATAGTAAACGTAACCATTAGATATTTACCTAAGATTTACATGTTAAACTTGATCTAAAATTCATATGAAACGTGAATTGCAAGTTATGACATGTGAATATAATATTCTAGAGATTTGACGCGTAACAATACAGTCAGAAGTTCGCAATATTCCGTATTTTGTGTGTTGTTTCCGTATCACTAGAAGAGCGGTAGTGCAGTGTTGGTTGGTAAGGCGTCACCATTTTCTTTGAAGTACAGTTTTTCATATCAAAATTTCGACAGATGTTGGTTTTAGCTATAACATATTAGATTGTGAGAGATCCTTCCTTCATCACGCTAAATAAGCCTTCAGAAAGCCGCTACTTGAATGTTTCCAATATCTCATAAGAAGAAGTTGTTATTATATAATTCAGCGCCACACGAACATAAAAATATGTCGTGGACGGTGGATTTTACTATTTAGCAAGCAAGTTTGTCAAACATCAAAGTTTAAAATTCTGTGCTGTGTTTTAAAATTCGCAGCTTACGTTGGCCATCTCCCTCCAGTGGATAAAAATTCGCAGCTTACATTTGCAATTTCCCAAGTGTGATGAAATCATGATAATAACGACAAAACGGTGGATACTATAAGAAGGCCTTTTCTTGAGAAGACAAAGCTGAGTCCAGCCCCACGCGAACAAAAAAATATGTCGTCGACGGCGATTTTTAGTGGTCAAACATCAATGTTCGACTTCCAAGTCTGTGATGTGTTTAAAAGATTCACTGCTGACGTTTTCCATCTTCCTCCAGTCAATGCATGTCCCTACATTCCTGAAGCCATCATAAAAACATGCGCAAAGGAAATTCATACTGCAATTTACCAAGTGTGATGAAATGATAGTAACTACAAAACGGTGGAAGCTATAAGAAGGCCGCCACCACCAGTGTTCTTAGTGTTGTTGTTTCTTTGATAAGACAAAATGAGGAATCAAATGGAATTGTTTTTAAAAAGACTTTTTTGGAAGTTTTTCTAGTGGGTTTTTCTGGTCAAAATCGGGCAGCAATTTATTGAAATTGTGAGTTTGATAGCTAATTTCTGCACAAACAAAGCGTCCCACGGGTTTTTCAGGGTGCTGAATCCAAATTTGCAGTGAAAAAACCATTTTAAATAATACAAATCAAGATTTAACCTCAATTTTTAATTTTTTCTGCCGGATTCCATCACTGGAATCTCCAAAAAATCGCACTAAAGACAACTCCGAATCAAATTAGTATTTTGAGATGCATGCTGTTGACTGGAATACTCCGTTGCGTTCATGGGGGCCGCCAAAGCCGTTTGAATCAAAATATGGAGAGAAGTTTATGGGACGGAAGATAGTCGAGACACCGGGCAATATAACTAGATTCATGTTTCCTGTGGAGAAAGATCAGACCAACAGAGCGAAAATAGTTCAACAGTAAGTAAATCGCTCACTGCCACAATAGGTTCCGTTTTGTCAATCTCTTTGTTGTTTTTTTCAATTATTTGATGTTGGAGGTTCAATTGACAGAAGAAGAAGCATTATTAACAGTACAAGTGAAGAAGAGGAGCTGAGCGTGTTATCATGTGCAACGGGTAATCCCATCGATGACTGTTGGTGGTGCGACCGCAATTGGGAGCGCAACAGAAAACGGCTGGCAAGGATGCCATCGGAGGCAAGAACGGCAAGTTTTATGTCGTTACGGATGCCGGTGATGATTCCGTGAATCCATCCCATGGCACACTGCGTCATGTCGTGATTCAGACGGAGCCACTGTGCATCATCTTCCACAATGACATGCTCATCGAACTCAAGGAAGAGCTTGTTATTCACAGCTTCAAAACAATCGATGGACGAGGCGCCAAAGTCCACATTGGCAAGGTCCCCTGTATCACCATAAAAGATGCGACAAACATCATCATTCATGGCATCCACATTCATGACTGTAAAAGTCTAGGAAACGCTGCGGTAAATATGTATCCTCTGAAGAGTGGGTCGAGAAAAATAAATCATGGAGACGGGATTTCCATCTCAACAGCGAGGCACATATGGGTGGACCATTGCTCTAGGTCTAACTGCGAAGATGGCCTCATTGACGCAGTCAAGGCATCCACCTATATCACCATTTCAAACAATTATTTCACTCGCAACAACAAGGTAAGCCAGCTCACATACTCATTCGCTCATTAATTGCAATTCACTCTATTTTATTCCTTCTCTTCTACCTTCACAGTGGTCTGCTTTTCTCCTATGGTAGGTGATGCCATTGGGTCACAGTGACGACCACCATCTTCACAAAATTATGCAGGCAACCGTTGCACTCAACCATTTTGGCGAAGGTCTCGTGCAACGAATGCCAAGGTGAATAATTTAATTGATATTTCATTCATTTCCCCTTTTATTTTTCATTTGTTGTGAAGGAAAAGTATGAAATAGCTATTATATTATTTAGATTTTAAATAATGAATTAAATGGATGTATGTGCCGATTTGGATACTTCCATGTGTTTAACAATGATTCCACTGAGTGGGAAATGTATGCCATCGGTGCATGTTCAAACCCCACCATACTGGGTCAAGACAATAGATTTATGGCATATGCAAATCCCTTTGCGAAAGAGGTAACCAAGAGGCAAAACACCACAGAAAGTGAATGGAAAAAGTGGAACTGGATATCAGAAGATGATATGCTACTAAATGGTACATATTTCACGCCGTCAGGATCTCAGGTGCTTTCGACCTATGCAACTGCATACAGTGGCAGACCGAGGAGTTCAGTGCTTGTAGAAGAGATCACAAGGAACGCAAGCGTGCTCTCACTGCAACATTAGGTTTCGTTTTGTTAATCTCTGTGTTGTTTTCCTTTAATTATTTGATGTTGGAGGTTGAATTGACAGAAGAAGAAGCATTATTAACAGTACAAGAGAAGAAGAGGAGCTGAGCGTGGTGTCATGTGCAACGGGTAATCCCATCGATGACTGTGGCGGTGCGACCCCAATTGGGAGCGCAACAGAAAACGGCTGGCAGATTGCGGCATTGAATTTGGCAAGGATGCCAATGGAGGCAAGAACGACAAGTTTTATGTTGTTACGATGCCGGTGATGATTCCGTGAATCCATCCCATGGCACACTGCGTCATGCCGTGATTCAAACGGAGCCCCTGTGGAAGAGCTTGTTATTCACAGCTTCAAAATAATCGATGGACGAGGCGCCAAAGTCCACATTGGTAAGGGCCCGTGTATCACCATTAAAGATGCGACAAACATCATCATTCACGGCATCCATATTCATGACTGTAAAAGTCTAGGAAACGCTGGGGTAAATATGTATCCTCTGAAGACTGGGTCGAGAAAAATAAATCATGGAGATGGGATTTCCATCTAGACAGCGAGGCACATATGGGTGGACCATTGCTCTATGTCTAACTTCGAAGATGGCCTCATTGAGGCAGCTAAGTCATCTACCTATATCACCATTTCCAATAATTACTTCACTCGCCACAACAAGGTAAGCCAGCTCACATACTCATTCGCTCATTAATTAGAATTCACTCTATTTTATTCCTTCTCTTCGACCTTCACAATGGTCTGCTTTTCTCCTATGGTAGGTAATGCTATTGCGTCACAGTGACGGTTGCACTCAACCATTTTGGCGAAGGTCTCGTGCAACGAATGCCAAGGTGAATAATTTAATTGTTGTTTCATTCATTTCCCCTCTTATTTTTCATTTTGTTGTGAAGGAAAAGTAAGAAATAGCTATATTATTTAGATTTAAAATAATGAATTAAATGGATGTAGGTGTCGATTTGGATACTTCCATGTGTTTAACAATGATTACACTGAGTGGTAAATGTATGCCATCGGTGGAAGTTCAAACCCCACCATACTGAGTCAAGGCAATAGATTTATGGCATCTGCAAATCCCTTTGCTAAAGAAGTAACCATGAGGCAAAACACCATAGAAGGTGGACGGAAAAAGTGGAACTCGATATCAAAAGATGATATGCTACTAAATGGTGCATATTTCACACCGTCATGATCTCAGGTGCTTTCGATCTATGCAACTGCATACAGTGGCAGACCGAAGAGTTCAGGCCTCGTGGAAGAGATCACCAGGAATGCAGGCGTGCTCTCGTGCACGAAAGGAACTCGCTGCTAACTGCAACTTCTTACCCACAATTATCACACCTGAACTTGATTAGCCGCAAACATTGCTTTTACTTTTGTAAACTGTGTCTTCTTCAATGTCGCACTTCTTACACTTCTCAATGTTTTTCTTCTTATCCTTCACATTATCTTTTATAATAATAAGTTATCGTGCGTATCGATATTGATCTACAATTTATTACTTTTTCAATTTCGCAAGTATAAAAGATTCATGTTTATATGAAAATGTAAATTTTAAAAATAGTCATTTTAAACATTCTTTGGTTCAAATGCCGCTACTGTTAGCTCTGACTTGGGTTAGCTTTCTACTGGTGGTGGGTCAGCTACTTATGCTTTAGCTTATACTGCAGTTGGCGTGGAATAAGCTCCCCGTGCCTTTGCTGTTGTTGGAACTGGTTCAAGCTAAGCAACGGGGTCAACTAATTATTCCAGACCACTTTAGTTTCTTTATCGACCTAGGTATACTTAAGCTACTGGATATGCTACTAGATAATATGCTACTAGTGCACCTGTAACTGCCTTTGCTAGGTCTTTGTCCCGATGGGATGTACAAATTCGATGAAAAAGGGGTTGTTCACGTTTGAAGAGTGAGAGCTTGCTTATATATACTATATTGTATCTGTGTAGGGTTTATGCCTTAAATTCCCAAGATGCTAATGGAAATCTAACATTACAAGATTTCATACTTCTTTTAAGATCATAGCATTGATGCCATAACCTATCAAGTTTGTCATTTTTTGACTCATTATTCAATAGTCTGCTGAGATTATACATTATAATACACTCATCCATTTTAGATATGCCAGTGCCATGTCAAGATATGAGACAAAATAATGATAAGAGTGGCCTCGCATTATTGAAAGATTAGACCAACCCCATCTTTGATAATATATGGTTTCGATGGTGTACTGATATTGACATACACAATATCTTTGATAAGAAGGTGAAAATCCCTCATCAAAGGTTTCCGATGCTGGCAAGACATCTAGGTCATTTTCTTTTGTTCAAAATATGATTGTACTATGAAACCATCCCTGGAGCTTAAATAAGCTAATAGGCCCAGGCAATAATATGAACATGTCGCTGTAGATAACTTAGGTGCGTTATCGTTGCTACCACTGGTGCTTTCTTTGCTTCCTAGGTCTTGATCTTTACCTAGTGGTTCTGCTGGTAGTGCTTTACCTGGAACTACTGGTATTGGATCGACTGTCTTTCCTGTCCTCGCCCTATACATATACCTAGTTGTTGGCTTTGCTGCTCCTACTTCTTGAACTGTTCGTGCAACTGCCCTTGCTTATGATGCAACTCCTGACTCTACCCTTGCTACCTTTGCTGGTGGTGCTTCAATAGGACTTGTAACTGCTTCTGTTCCTGCGTTTTCTCCTGGTGATGCTTTTGGTGCTAAGGGTGAGCAGTAACTCAATACTGTACTAGGTCAATCCTTCTCGTTCAATACTTAAGCAACCCCTCCATACATCTGGGTGCATACATCCATAAGGATTTCCGATAAGTGTTGAAATTATAATTTCAACTGCCGCGATAGTTGAACCGTGCAACATTTAATTCCAGAAAACCACCAGTGTTCATCATACCGCCTTTTGCCAAATGTCGGTATTCCTAGGAGGAGCAGCGATGACAATCATCGTTTGACACGTGGCTTGAACTGTTTTCCAAAACAACTTTTCATCGGAGCATAATGCTCATGTGATTTGACCGAGTGATATCTGTTCAATTGGAAGGAAGGCTGACCACCGTTGATTGAAACTAAAGTTGCATACAGGCCTGTACCATGGACATAACGTGAAGTTTTCTTTTTGACCGCCAGTAAAACAGTAAATGAAATTAATTTTGTTTGGTAGAACGTAGGTGAAGTATTTTAATTTTAATGTTTTTTTTTATCCACGGGAGTATGGAAAGTTAGAACACATTGTTATGTTTTGTTGTTTTTTTGTTGTTCATTTTTTACATGTGAAACAAGTGAAGAACGCAGCAGCATGAGGTAGTTTTGTTGTTGAAAAAATGTGAAATGCGCAGCAGCATGAGTGTATTGTTTTGAGAATGCATATGAAATCCAAGGGGGAGCACGTAGTGCAGAGTTGTTGTTTTTTGTCCATTCGTTGAAATGAAAAGGAATGTGCAGTAGCACAAATAGTAAATGAAACCAGAAGATTTTCTTTTACAACAGTAAATGTAAGAGTAGTGTAAAATTTCTAGAAGAGACAGAGTAATTCTTTTTGTATGGAACTGGAAGTTCTTGGTGAATCCCTCTGTTAAGAGGAATATCCTTTTGTAACAACATTCTGGTTAATGAATACAAAATTTTTATGTGTGGGTAAAACTCTGCTCTTCAGCAAACATATTTTAGCTTCCCTGTGCAAAACAGAGCATTGTTCTCTGTTCAGATTTTTGTTTGAAATTACCAGAAATTTCCAACAGTGGTATCAGAGCTTGTTCAAGCTCTTTGAAGGTGTCAAAGAAGCTGTAGAAAGGATTTCTTGCTATAGCAGCTTCTCCAGCAGAGTGAAGACTCAGTCAAAAATCCAAGGTATTTCTCAGGCTAATTTTTGTGTTGTTGTTGAAGACAGTCAGTGATTTTTAAATACACAGTCAAATATTTGAAGCATAGTTAAGAGTGCAAGAATGGCTGGCTCCAACACCAGCACTAGCATGGGTATCTTTAATACTCAGCTCCCACAATTTAATGGGAAAAGCTATGACTATTGGGCAATAACCATGAGAGCCCTACTTGCCTTACAAGATTTATGGGAATTTGTTGAATATGGCTTTGAAGAACTAGCAGATGAGAATGAGTTTAATAGGTTAAATCAGACAGAGAAGGATCTATTGAAGAGTTATAAGAAGAAATATTCTAAAGCCCTCATATTATTGTATCAAGTAGTGCATGAGAGTGTGTTTCCAAGGATAGCAGCAGCAAAGACATCCAAAGAAGCATGGAAAACTCTCAAGACAGCCTATCAAGGCATGGAGAAAGTGAAGACAACAAAACTACAGCTGCTGAGGAGAGATTTTGAGAATCTTTGCATGAAGGAGTCAGATAATATTGACTCATTCTTCACACATGTGATTGGTCTGGTCACACAGATAAGGTCTCATGGAGAGATTCTTGAAGAAAGGAGAATTTTGGAGAAACTGTTGAGGGTCCTACCCTCAAAGTTTGATGTGATTGTCACCACCATAGAAGAGACAAAGGATCTCACAAACTTCGCAGTTGATGAACTATATGCATCACTGATAACACATGAGCAGAGATTGAGTAGAAATGAAAACTCATCTCTAGAACATGCCTTCAAGACCCAGATGTCCTTTGGAAGAGGAAGAGGTAGAAGCCAAAACAGAGGTGGAAGAAACAGTCCAGCAAATGCTCAAGGAAGAGGCAGCAATCCAAATCAGAACCAATGCTAAGGCAACAGCCAACAAAGTGGACAACATCATGCTCAAGGACAAAGGTATGAAAAATCCAATATCCAATGTTACTACTATAAAAAATATGGGCATTATGCAAATGAATGTAGGAAGAAATAACATGGTATGAGTAATAGAACTAGTGCAAATTTCACTAGAGAAAATATTAGCCAAAACAATTTGTTTTTAACCTGTAATATTGCTGAAGAAAAGAGTGAAGATGTATGGTTTCTAGACTTCGGTTGCAGCAACCATATGATAGGAAACATAGCCCTCTTTTCCATGTTAGATTAGAATGTAAAGTCACAAGTCACACTAGGAACTGATAATAGAGTTTCTGTTATGGGAAAAGGAGAAGTAAAAGTTTTAACAAAGAAAGGAGAAAATAAAACCATAGCAGATGTTTATTATGTTTTTGGAATGAAATGTAACCTCTTAAGTATTGGACAGCTTGTTCAAAAGGGGTGCAATGTTTTCTTTGTGAATGTTGTATGCACCATCATCGATAGATCACCTAGCAATCAATGTATTGCTGAAGTGAAGATGACAAGGAACAGGGTGTTCCCTCTCAGAATGAAGGCAGATTTGAAAAATAAAGAAGTAATTGCAGCAGTGACTCAAGAGGCTTTCCAAAGTGAACCAAAGGATGAAAATTGGTTGTGGCACTTGAGATTTGGACATCTCAACTTTGGAGGTCTTAATTTGTTGAGTAGAAAAGGAATGGTAAGAGGATTACCATTGATAGAGAAACCAGACATCCATTGTGAAGGTTGCATCTTGGGGAAACAACACAGAGAAAGTTTTCCATCAGGGAAAAGCATAAGGGCAAAAGCACCCTTAGATATTTTCCACTCAGATTTATGTGGACCGATGCAAACTCCATCACTAGCAGGCATCCACTATATTCTAACATTTATTGATGATTTTACAAGAAAAACTTGGGTTATTTCTTGAAGAACAAAAGTGAAGTGTTTGAAAGATTTTGCAATTTCAAAGCACTTGTGGAAAACCGAAGCAGATTGAATTTCAAAGTTCTGAGAACTGATAGAGGAGGTGAGTATATCTCCAAAGAATTTCTACGGTTTGTAGAGAAAATGGAATTCATAAGCAATTTACAGCTAGGTACACCCCGCAGCAAAATGGAGTTGCTGAAAGGAAGAATAGGACAATCATGGATATGGCAAGGAGTATGTTAAAGGCAAAGCATTTTCCAAATGATTATTGGGATGAAGCTGTACATTGTGTAGTGTACATTTTGAATAGATGCCCTACAAAAGAAGTGATGAACAGAGTGTCGAAAGAAGCTTGGAGTGGGAGAAAGCAAGGAGTCACTCACATGAAAGTTTTTGGATGTGTGGCCTATGCACACATTCCAGATCATCTAAGGAAGAAGTTGGACAGAAAAGGGGAGAAATGTATTTTCATTGGATACAGTAAGGAATCCAAAGCTTATAGGTTGTATAACCCATCCACCAAGAAGCTTATTGTGAGTAGAGATGTTCAATTCATTGAGGAGGAAGCTTGGGATGGAAGCATAGAGAAAACAGTGAATGTTAAAAGCTCTTTGTCACATGATGAACATGATGAGGAGATGGCTGAAATACATCCCCAAACAGTAGCACCAACACAAGGACAACAAGGGACACCCTTGAGGAGAAATGAAAGTGCTTCTATAAGCACACCACAAAGAGGAAATTCAAGTGCTTCTTCAAGCACTTGTACACCAAATGAAAGAGGTAAGAAGTTCAGAAATTTAAGTGATATTTATGAACAAGAGGCAGCAAATGAAGGTATGAACTCTTTGTTTGCTTTATATTGTCATGTTGATGACCCTGTTCATTTCGAAGATGCAATTAAGGCTAAGAAATGGATAGAAGCTATGGATGATGAGATCAATGCCATAGAAAGAAACAGGACATGGGATTTGGTTGAACTACCAAAAGGAAAGGAAGTCATTGGAGTTAAATGGGTCCACAAGACCAAGAGTAATGCTGAAGGCAAAATAGAAAGACACAAGGCAAGACTAGTTGTCAAAGGATATAAGCAGCAGTATGGGAGAGACTATGAGGAAACTTTTGCACTAGTTGCTAGAATGGAAACCGTGAGAGTAGTGTTGTCCATATCAGCACAAAATAAGTGGAAAGTTTACCAAATGGACGTGAAGTCAACATTCCTAAATGGAGTGTTAATGGAAGAGGTTCACATTGAACAACCTCCTGGCTATGAAAAGAAAGGCCAAGAGCACAAAGTGTGCAGATTGAAGAAATCTCTTTATGGGCTAAAGCAAGCACCAAGAGCGTGGTACAATAGTATAGATTCCTATCTACTGGAAAATTGATTTGAAAAGTGTGAGGGAGAACCCACCCTCTACATCAAAGAAAAGGATGGTAAATTACTAATTGTTGTGTTATATGTTGATGATGTTATTTTCACAGGTAATGAAGATCATCTTATTGAAAATTTCAAAACAGTCATGAAAGAAGAATTTGAAATGACTGACATGGGTTTGCTGAGATACTTCTTAGGAATAGAAGTAGAACAAAATGGAAATGGGATTTTTATCTCACAGGAAAAATATGTTAATGAAGTATTGGGAAGATTTCATATGCAAGAGAGCAAGGCAGCAATCACTCCCACAGTGATGGGATTAAAACTCAGCAAAGAGGACAACAGCAAGGATTTTGATCCTTGTTTGTACAAGAGCATAGTTGGCAACCTCATGTATTTGACTGCAACTAAGCCGGACATAATGTATGCTGTTAGTTTAATTTCCAGATTCATGGAGAGGCCAAAAGAAGCACATTGGCAGGCAACAAAAAGAATTCTAAGGTATGTCAAAGGTACTAAAAGATTTGGCATTTTATATACTACTTCAGAATGTTTAGATTTAATTGGATACACTGATAGTGATAGGGCTGGAATTGTAGATGATCGGAAAAGCACATCCAGTTATGTTTTTCACATGGGTTCAAGAGCCATTTCATGGGCTTCTAAAAAGCAGCCTATTGTAGCATTGTCTACAGCAGAGGCAGAATATGTGGCAGCTACAATAGCAGCATGTCAAGCAGTTTGGATGAGAAGGATGTTAAGGAGCTTATGCCAAGAGCAAACAAAAGGAACTGTGATATTTTGTGACAATAGCTCAGCTATTGCATTATCCAAGAATGATGTGTTTCATAAGAGAACGAAACACATTGACACAAAGTTTCACTACATCAGGGAATTGGTAAACAGTGGAGAAATTGTTTTACGACACTGCAAGACTTAGGAGCAGGTTTCAAACATTCTGACCAAACCATTGGGGCAGAAAAGTTTTGAATTTTTGAGGAAATGTTTGGGTATGACTGATAACCCAGCAGTTGAAATTAAAGGGGAGTGTTGAAATTATAATTTCAACTGCCGCAACAATTGAACCGTGCAGCATTTAATTCCAGAAAACCACCAGTGTTCATCGCACTGCCTTTTGCCAAACGCTGGTATTCCTCAGAGGAGTAGCGATGACAATCATCATTTGACACGTGGCTTGAACTATTTTCCAAAACAACTTTTCATTGGAGCATAATGCTCATGTGATTTGACCAAGCGATATTCGTTCAATTGGAAGGAAGGCTGACCACCGTTGATTGAAACTAAAGTTGCATACAGGCCTGCACCATGGACATAACGTGAAGTTTTCATTTTGATCGCTAGTAAAACAATAAATGAAATTAATTTTGTTTGGTAGAACGTAGGTGAAGTATTTTAATTTTAATGTTTTTTTTTATCCACAGGAGTATGGCAAGTTAGAACGCATTGTTATGTTTTGTTGTTTTTTTGTTGTTCATTTTTTACATATGTGAAGCAAGTGAAGAACGCAGCAGTGTGAGTTAGTTTTGTTGTTGAAAAAATGTGAAATGCGCAGCAGCACGAGTGTATTGTTTTGAGAACGCATATGAAATCCAAGGGGGAGCACGTAGTGCGGAGTTGTTGTTTTTTGTCCGTTTGTTGAAATGAAAAGGAATGTGCAGCAGCACAAATAATAAATGAAACCAGAAGATTTTCTTTTACAGCAGTAAATGTAAGAAATTTTACACATAGTAGTGTAAAATTTCCAGAAGAGACAGAGTAATTCTTTTTGTATGGAACTGGAAGTTCTTCGTGAATCCCTCTATTAAGAGGAAGATCCTTTTTGTAACAGGTTGTTTTTTAATGAATACAAAGTTTGTTTTGTGGGTGTAAGAAACTCTGTCTGCTCAACAAACAATTTTTTGCTTCCTTGTTGTTATAGACATTTTTGGGCACTGCAACCCCAAGAATAAATGTCCATAAAACAAGGGCTCCTAAGTCCCTAAAAGTGTTGTTCCAACCCCTAAATGAACAAGGTCAACTGATTACAGCTTCTCCTAGAAGTTCTCCATGAAAAACTTCAAAACTGGATCATTTCACCTGCTTCATAGGCAAAGTGCATTGCATCTCACCTAAATACACACAGTAGGTGCGTTGCATTTCAAAAAGCCCTTCTATGGGGTGCGATGGGCGAGAAGAGACAAATGGCAGTGTCAATCTGCGAGGTGGAGAAGCATGGAATCTTCCAGAAACTTCTCCTGTGACACTTGCCTGTCTGAATTCGACCAGGGATGAGTAAGAGATCATCAATCTCCAAGTGGAAGCAAGAACTATCAAAGGGAAGACACTAATCAAATCACAAGCTGACTCATCTCCCTTACAGACATCTATATATGGATCCCTCATCCTAGAGATCCAGAGGCTGGAATTTTGCATCTTGTAAGGAATTGCTATTGGTTTCTTGAGGCAACATCATAGTGTTGGGCGATCTAAGATTTTCATGAGGTGAAGAAGGGCTTCTTGCTGAGAGGATGATGCTGGGTCAGAACAACTGGTTGTAACTCTCTTGGCTCTTTCTTGATTATCAATAAAGCTATTCAAGTTTTCCTCCATACTCTTGTGTGATTTATGTTTTATGCATTTGTATGGCCAATTTACATCTGATCCTAGATTGTTTATGATAATAGATCCATGTTCTCGTATAGTATTGTGCTGCTTTGATTCTACAGGTACTCTATGAAGCTGGGTATACAAGGAAGCAAGTAGCAAAGGACTATCAGAAGAGAGAAGAATCGAACAAGGAGACAAGCGCAAGACAAAGGTTGGTCTCCTTTATTCTTCTCTCATCTATCTCTCATAAAGGAAAACAAAAGTAGTCTTTACTTTGTTTGTTTCTAAGGTAGCCACTAGCCTTAGTGGGATTAGTAGTTCTGCATAGACACTTTTCCCTGTAACAAAATGGCGACTCCGCCGGGGAGCGACTAGGTTGTTTGTTTATCTACATTTGTTTACTTTATAAACTTACAGACGGAGCCTGAAGTTGAGCCAGGTAGCCTTCGAACTGCATTTTCTATGCAAATGCAAAGTAAATAAATGTCGCTTCAGTCAATCTCCTGGTTTTTTTTATGAATTAAACAATTGATTTACAAACTCTCTAATTGCCCTTGTGGTGGCTCTAGTAACCTCCTTAGATCTACCCCTGTGATTGATTTACTGATTACCACTTGCTCGGCCAAAATCCCTGAACTGAACTGCAAACTGTGACCCAGAACCCAATCAAAGTCTCGTCCTTGGTCCAGCACACTATCTGTTCTGTGAATCTCAAATTCAGCGCACTTCCCGAGTGTAGAAGGTGCATTGCATTTCAAATTCACTATGTTACAGGTGCGCTGATCAGACTAGGCATTGTTCCTAAATTTTGGTTTCTGTGTTCACTCTTTTCAGATCTATTCAGGAGTTTTGCTGCCTGTAGTCAGTACACCTCTATTTGAAACCCCTTTCCTTGCTGTTATTCCGCCTCCATTGTGCAAAGAACTGTAAATGTTTTTATGTATTTGTTGAGTCATTTTCAGTTCTCCCTTACAAAGAAGTAACGTAATTGTACTGTCGTTTCTTGATTTGAAAGTGTCGCAAGTGTCGTTTTCAGTCATAGAAGAGAGTCTGATTGTTTTGGATAGTCGATTACCCTGTTACTATTGTATTTGATCTGAATTAGTAGTTTTTCTAGTGTCGAAAGCAAGTTTTCATTTCCAAATCGCAAAGTGTTGTCATCGTCTTCATTTTGATTTTGAAAAAGAAACTTGTTAGTAATTGTCGCTTTGAAAAATAATTCAGATTTGCGCATTAGCTTTCTTTTATCATTCACATATTAAGAAGGTTGAAAACAAATACATGCATGTGCATTTTCATTTAGACTGTTTGATTGGTTTGATTTGGGACAGTGCATATAGTGTGTGCTCTATGCTCTTTGCTGAAAGAACGCCATCTCTCTTTCCTTAGTAACTAGGATTTTCATTGCACAAAGAAGATAAAACGACTGTTTATCATCTTAGATTGCATTTTAGGAATTGTACATCTACATCACGCGGTGAATCTGAAAGGAAAATTTCTTAAGCAAGATCAACTATAAAATAAATTTAATGAATCTAACAACGCTTTGGAACCTAACGCACAACATCTAGAAGTCTAGGCTAGAGACATATTCCGGCGTCGTAAAGCCTGGTAACTGTTGTTTTCACTATTGGTTGGGTGATTCCTCCACTTTGAGACGATAAGTGCCAGTATGGACTTGTGCTCCCACGTACCGTCGAGTATATTTTGGGAGACCACAATAGGCTTAATCCTTTATCCATAGGAAGTCATGTCTGCCGCCCTATCGATCGCAATGCACTGAACACAGCATTCGGGAAGATTGACTGCCGTACCGTAAAAAGTATTCTGCAGTTTTGTGATTGGTTTGGTAATCCCTCTGTCTAGATTTCCAGAGCAGTCCCTTTCGTTCCTTTTCAGACTCCTTAACGGAAAAGGTCCATCTGAGCACTTGTCACTTCAGGCTCATTAAAAATCGAAGGTGACTAGAGTCATCTTTTGTTTTTTATCGACTCTTTAAAATTGAAAAAACAAGTTGTGTCAAAGTGTCTAAAATTTATTTTAAACGGAATAATCATCACCTTTCCTACGTTGGTCTTAGGTTGAGAAAATGGAATCCACCAACCAAGGAGTTCCTCTTGGAGGAAATCCTAGTTCCTTCTCCTCTTGGGGAGATGTTGGTGCACCCCATATGGCCACATTGTCGCTTCCAGGATTGACAATCGGCTTGCCCATATGGCTTTTCTCAACCCCCGTCGTTCAGAACACCGCAATTCCTGAACAATCAAGTTAGCAACTAGACAATTCCAGAGTTACCCCCCAACCCTCTACTTCATCCAATTCTTCCTCTCCTCCTTCTTCTTCGCTTGATGAGGCTGATAAAGCCAAAAATCAAGTACCTAAGAAGAAGAAGGAAAAGAAGAAGAAGGAGCCAAAGGCGAAAAGGGGCAACCAAGCATCGTCTAGCGAAAATCCACACACTGCGTCGACCAGGCCTAAATCACCATGTGTCATTTGCAAAGGAGACCACTATCATAGAGATTGTCCCTACATCCCTCAGATATTAAGGGACTGGTCTCCTCGTTTGCACAACCCGGTGTCCTCATCCTCTGATGATCATGTTGAAAACACACCGTCGACTAGTGAAAGTGAAGCTCCTGGACAAAAAGAAAAGTACAAATTTCCTTGTAAACTGTGTGAAGGTGATCACACCGTCCACCATTGTCCCTTCTTAGATGAGGCTAAAAGAGTTTTGGACGATCGTCCGGTTTCACCATTACGACTTCCCTCTTGGATATAAGAAACTCTTGCCGAGTCCGTCACTAGTTGAAAATCCGGCTGACCCGCCTAGGTGGTCGGCCGAAGCGTCTATCATTAAAGATAAACCATCTGAACCCATACCAGACGAAAGTCAAAAGGTTGAGGTGGCAGTTGACCTGATCTTGCCTTCAGAGGTTCCGTCTTCAGATGATACAGTCACCGAGGAGAACAAGGATGACACCGTCCAAATTCTTTTCGTAAACACAGACTCCGATGAACATGGGGCAATTTACCCATTCCTTTATCGCAGGAAGGAAGTTCGTTAGAGTCGTACCCGGCCGTCCATTCGGTCCCACCTCCAAGCAACCTAGTTGTTTCCTTTGACTGGAATCAGCTAGGCAGACCCCGTTTACTGGCTAGTGTACCATTCCAAATCATTGCTCAAGTATATAGAATGGTTATGGCCGGTACCATCATAGATGAAGGGGCTTCTGTGAGTATCCTTTCCTCGACTGTTTGGAAAGCGCTTGGTTCGCCATCGCTTTTGCCTGAGATGAGAAATCTAATAGGCTTTGACAAAGGAACCAGTCGACCGTTAGGGATCCTTCTCAATGTGGCCATAACATTGAGAGGGAAAACCGTTCAAATGAACGTAATGGTAGTCCAAGGACCCCTGGATTATTATCTACTTCTTGGATGAGACTATATTTATTGCATGGGAGCCATTGTCTCATCACTCTTTAGAGTAATGTGTTTTCTGCACGAAGGAAGAGTGGTCAAGCTCGTAGACCAGCTTTCATTCCCTGGTTCACGCATAGCAAATAGTCATATACCATCCCTGAATGGTCTTTTCACGCAAGGAATGTCTCATCAATCCCCAGTCCGTCCACTTGATGAGCGCGAGTGATTCGGGGGACATGACTAAAACCCAGGGGGCATGCACCCTGGTCTACTTCGGCAGGAAAACTTCAGGTATAGGATAGGTTTCTGCGAGAGATATATGACTAGTCTGACACTCCCGTCTGTGATTGGAAAAGGGGGTTATACTGGAACAAGATTCCCTTGTCAAAGTTATGTGGGTGGGGGCGTCTGCGCCACTCACCTTTGTCTATTTCGGTAGGCACCGCCGAAGAATCGTTTGTTTGCGCTGCAGATAAAGCAATCTTTGGTAACCTGAAAGAGGTAAACCTTTCCCAATAAAACAACTATTTTGTCGGTAGATTGAAGGGTGACCTTGAAACTCTATTTTATACCTGGGGGCATGCAAACCTTTTGGCGTGCAAGCGAAGAGCGACCATTTATTTTTTAAATTTGTAGGTCCTCTAACCCTTTAAATTCGTAGGATTGGTCGTTTCCTAACTTGCATAAAGAAAGGATATGGGGCAAAGCTTTGAAATAATGCCATTTTTATATATGAGACATTCTTATTATATGACTGGATTAATCGAGCAGTTTTAGCACATAGTTCAAGCTCGTTAAAAAATAAACATAAGTCATGAGCAAATGTTTCTCCCCACGTTTAAGCTCATTAAAAAATGAACTAATTCCCGGTAAATAACCATCGTGAATGTAGCACTTCATCCTTTAAAGCCTTGGTCGTGTTCTCACCATCACCTCCACTTTGTATTGGCCGATCATTCACCTCCACTTGATTGTTTACCCCTTTTGAGGAACAACTGCGAAGAGTGATTCTATTAGCCATCCTCGTAACACTGCTGTGATTGGGAAATTCCAAACCTTACCTGGAATCAGCTGCTACCTGAATTTATCACTCATTCCTCAAAGACGAGTCTCCTTTAAGCTCTTTTCAACTAACTCGTAAAATATGAAAAGATTGCCGAGCCATTGGCCTCTCTAGCTCGTTAAAGTGACCGGAAGTGCTATCCCTCCTTTAGATTTTAATCTTTTTGGACTTGAGGGATTATTACACAAAACGATCGAGCGCTTGTTTTGTTCGGCTCGTTAAAAGTACCGAAAATTCATCCCTTCTGTATTGTTTTATACTTTTTGGGACCTAAGGGATTAGATGACGAAAAAGGATTTTTGGAGTTTCCTTTACATCCCTTTTCAGACTCTCTAAAATTGAAAAGGACCGAGTTATCTTTGTCGTTAAACTCGTTAAAACCTAATAGCGACAAACTTGTCCATAACAGACAAGAACGAGTTTCACTATCACTAGGCTCGTTAAAACATAGCGATGGGTTTGCTCGAAGGGCAAATTATAGAACAAGCATATGTTATCCTCCTCAAGCTTAACAAAAATAAAGAGGTACCGGTCAGCAATGACTGGGGAAAAATTGGGAAGAAAACTTGAAGAAACTTTGTTGGTAGCAAGTCGCTTTTGAACATGACACTTTCACTCCGCATCCAAGTCGGGTTGGGTTGTTTCATTCACCGATCACATCACCATGGTCACATCACACCATCCACATTTGGGGTTAATGCTACCAATCCATCATGTCAGTGTCGCCGATATGTTCAAGAGAAGTCACTCAGAGAATTCACCTGTGTCTCACCCGCTGCAATACATTTACGCTCCATTCTTTCATGACCGCCACCCTGAACCTTATATCACCAGATCGTTTTCACCTCCATTAAAATCATTTGCTCCGTTCCATGTCATTGATGTGGGATTCATTAAGGCCCTCCTATGACGGATTTCTTCTTGTCGACATCAGCTCATTATCCAAGAAGTCGATCTAGGAACACCCCTTTCAGTACTTTGAAGCTTGCATGCCTCAATGGCAAGTTTCTCACTTCCGGCGATAGGTTTACATCATTGACCTTCGGTCGAAATATTTTGCTTGGTGTTCGATGCCAAGTCCCTTATTCACACCACGTGAATTGTACTGCAGTACCTTGAGGATCATTATCATTATCGGTGATTCCTCTCGCGCCTGTTAACAGCTTACATCATTGGCTGGTAATCAGGTAATGTCTTTCCATGTTTGACTCCAGAACATCTCTGACATGGATCGGCTTGTACTTTGAGTGAAGATCGAATGAGATTGAAGACCCTGGATCTAGTTTCACCCATCCGGGATGCGATATATATTCAGGAAAATAAAGACATCAAATGTACATCATTGCTGCACAGATAATCATCCAATCTATGGGATGATGGCTCCTCCAGAATCATCAGTCTACACTCAGATGGTTGTCTGTCCTATGTACATGAAAATGAATTTATAAAGCTGAGCATGGGAATGCCCGCCTCAGCTAGATCATGAAAATATTATGAAGATAATGTATTGTATTGTATCTTATTACAGGTCTCCTTCTAGCTTGAAAGAACTTCGGATCCTCATGATAAAGCATTTCACCCGACATAAAAAAAAAAAGATTAACGACCTCATGATTTAGGGGGCAACTGTTATAGACATTTTTGGGCACTGCAACCCCAAGCATAAATGTCCATAAACCAAGGGCTCCTATGTCCCTAAAAGTGTTGTTCCAACCCCTAAATGAACAAGGTCAACTGATTACAGCTTCTCCCAGAAGTTCTCCATGAAAAACTACTCAGAACTGGTCAAAACTGAATCATTCCACCTGCTCCATAGGCAAAGTGCGTTTCATCTCACCTAAATACACACAGTAGGTGTGTTTCATTTCAAAAAGCCCTTCTATGGGGTGCGATGCGTGAGAAGAGACAAATGGCAGTGTTAATCCGCGAGGTGGAGAAGCATGGAATCTTCCAGAAACTTCTCCTGTGACACTTGCCACTCTGAATTCGACCAGGGATGAGTAAGAGATCATCAATCTCCAAGTGGAAGCAAGAACTATCAAAGGGAAGACACTAATCAAATCACAAGCTGACTCATCTCCCTTACAGACATCTATATATGGATCCCTCATCCCAGAGATCCAGAGGCTGGAATTTTGCATCTTGTAAGGATTTGTTGTTGGTTTCTTGAGGCAACATCATAGTGTTAGGTGATCTAAGCTTTTTATGAGGTGAAGAAGGGCTTCTTGTTGAGAGGATGATGCTGGGTCAAAACAACTGGTTGTAACTCTCTTGGCTCTTTCTTGATTATCAATAAAGCTATTCAAGTTTTCCTCCATACTCTTGTGTGATTTATGTTTTATGCATTTGTATGGTCAATTTACATCTGATCCTAGATTGTTTATGATAATAGATCCATGTTCTTGTATAGTATTGTGCTGCTTTGATTCTACAGGTACTCTGTGAAGCTGGGTATACAAGGAAGCAAGTAGCAAAGGACTATCAGAAGAGAGAGAAATCGAACAAGGAGACAAGCCCAAGACAAAGGTTGGTCTCCTTTATTCTTCTCTCATCTATCTCTCATAAAGGAAAACGAAAGTAGTCTTTACTTTGTTTGTTTCTAAGGTAGCCACTAGCCTTAGTGGGATTAGCAGTTCTGCATAGACACTTTTCCCTGTAACACTTGTGTTAAAGATCCTGTGTAAAAACAGAGTATCATTCTCTGTTCATTATTTTGTTTTGGAACTTAGCAGAAAATTACCAACAATAAGCAAGGAGCAAGATGACGCAGGATGGACTGAAGCACCCGCATAAGCAAGCAGCTACTCATGTGGACTGGAGGGCTTGAGTAAAGCAGCTCTGGTACACTACCACCTGTTTCCGGGGTATCTAGAGGCAGTAGCTACCTAGACTTCTTGCTAGCTGTTGCCCACTGGGTGTGAGTAAAGCAGCGACGGGATGCAACCACCCACCTGAGGGATTTGACCTAAGCTGAGCGAAGAGTTGCTTTTCCAATATAGGAAAGGAAGGAGCGAAACCCTCGCTAGCTGGTAGACAATAGCTAAGGGAGGGAAAGAAGCAATGAAGGACTTAATCAGAAGAATTATGTAGAATGTGCCAAAGTGTTTTGAATCTGGGTAATTTTTTTTTAAAATATTGTAGCAGTGTTTGAATTATGATTTTGATGGTGGAAAAAGATTTACCTTTATCCGCGCATCCAAAACTTCGAAATTTGAACTTTAGATTTGCAAACATCCCTGCGATTTTTTGGGGAAAATTCCATGATTTTCACTTTAAAAAAAGGCATTTTATGTATTGAGTTGACATAATTAAATATCCTTTCTTGGGACAAATCTAGCTTATGTAAATGAAAACGTCTTTTATAATAAAAAGAGGGTTTATATATATATATATATTTTGCATTCCTAAAAAAATAAATAAATAAAATAAAAAAATAATTTATTTTAATTATATTCAATTTAAATGAGTTGTAACAATAATAATTTTATTTTAAAATAATTTTAAATTGGATATTAAAGTTGTATATATATATTTTTTTTATTTGGTGGGTGATGAAACAATTTTTCTATATAATAATTATAATCAAATATTATTTTGATGTAGCTTTACTAGTTGGAAGCATGATTATGATTTGATAATTAAATTACTACTCCAAGCATGATTAAAAGAAATCAAATTCTATTATTAATATATATTTCAAAATCTTATCCATTTAAGATTTTTAATATAATAATACTCATCGCTATATCTTTTTTATTATAATAATAATATTTATACATTATTTGACTTCTATTTATTCAAATTTCAATATTGAATATATCTAACATTAAATAGGAATTATATATATATAACAAATAGCTCATGTTCCAACCAGCTTTAAATCATATTAGGATGTTCACAACATCATATTCAAATTGATGGATTTTTCCCTATCCATAGTATAGGTTTGTAACTTACCTCATTTTCATCACATATCCATGTGGTTCTTCATATCTACTTGAGGTCATTAATATATTTGTCGAAGTAGGTTACCTTAGTAGTACAAATCATGTATATACAGCATCAAATCAATTCACTCATTCAAACACCCATTAAAACTATCCAACAACCTTATATAACTCTTGATATGTTCAAGATTCATATATATTCATGGCATGATGAGATTTTACATGACCGTATATTCCCGAAGAGTACCCAACATCAATCTAGCTAAAGCACATCAATAAATAAAGTCATGTAATTAACAAATCTAAAACCTAGTCCATTATTATCGTAAATTATAGTGAAAAAAAAAAGACATTACAATACTAAAAGAATGATATTAAATTTATCAACATACAATATTGATACTCTCATAATATGCTCATTTATAAAAAAATTATCATGAAATTATTAAAACATATATATTAGCCATTGTGTACATCCTCCCATCTCTCTCTCTCTCTCTCTCCCCACTTTATCTCCCACAATTCTCTCTCTCTCTCTCTCTCTCTCTCTCTCTCTCTCTCTCTCTCTCTCTCTCTCACACACACACACACACACACACATATGCTCACTTTCTCTCATTCCTTGTTCTTCTCTCTTCCATACTCTCCCTCTAACTCCCTTCCACAATGCCCCCTATTCGCCACCTTTCCCTCTCTAACTCTCCCTCTTCCTACCTATCTTTCTCTACCCCATGACTCTATCTCCATTTTATTCATTTCTTCTCACTCATTAACTCCCTCTTTATCCATTTACACCACTCTTCTCACATCTTCCCCTCTTTATCCTCTTTTGTCTCTCCACCCTCACTCAAATCCATTTATTTCCATATCTATCCCTCCATCCCTTAACCGCTTCCTTATTCTGTCCTTCACAAACAAACCCAAACTCTTCCCTATCTCCCTCCCTCACTCCCTACATCTTAAATATTCTGGACATAAAAGAACATACATGTTTTGAGAATACACAGTCATTCTTGAAATCGTGTGTTTTTATAGATTTACCACACATTGTTGAAGGCTAAATCATGCTTTTATAATGTATACACATTCTTGAAAGCATGCACAAGCAATTGAAATTGTGCACATGTTCTTCCAAATCCAAACTAACTTGTATGTGAGACGATCTAGGGAGTACTAAATCGATAACATTATGAATATGTGCATATTTTTAAAGGTTCTCTCTTGTTCCTAGATTAGTGAATTCATGATGGCACCCTCATAATAAATTAAAATCATGGTATAGGGAAACTAGAAGAGAATAATTTAGTTAGCAATCCATGCTCAATATGTCATTAAGTATTTAAAATGATGCTAATAGGAATTAGAGACAAGTGAAATGATTAGCATTGGAATCCAAAGTTTTGTGAGCCATGTTAAAAACAAAAAATTGAATCTAGAGTAAATACAAAATTAGACTAATAAAAGGTTGAACTGGACAAGAGTCTACACCTATGGGTTGGCATATGTGTTACTCTAATATACTAGATCTATTAGTTTATTTACTCACCTACACAATCAACCCTTCTATCCCATCAACCTATATACTTGGTTTACCCTCGTATTTACTGCCATTTCAAGCCACATTCATGTATTTTTTATTTAAGTTCATTTCTTAGACAAATGTGGTAATAAAGGAAAAGTTGATTCTTAATGTCCCTTAGCCAGGTGATAGTGGTGTGTCAGAAGGTGTGATTCAAATGGAGCCACTCTAGGCCATCTTCTATAATGACACGGTTATCTAACTAAAGTAAGAGTTGATGATTTATACTTTCAAAACAATCTATGAATGAGAAACCAACATCCGTATTTCTAAGAGGTTGTATATCATGATAAAAAAATGTTATAGAAATAATCATTCTTGCCATGCGCATTCAAATCTATAAGCATGTAAGAAACATTATCGTAAACATATCTCTTCTTCATAGTGGTTTGAGGAAATTAAGTCATGGATATGGGATTTCAATCTTCACAGGGAGGCAAATATGGGTGGACCATTGCTCCATGTATAACTATGAAGATGGTATCATTGACATAATTAATTACCCTGTGTATATTCCCATTTTTAACAATTATTTCACTCACTACAACAAGGTGAACTTCAATATTCAATCACAGACCATGTGTTAGATGATTAATTCATTACAATTCACACTATTGTGTTCATTCTCTGACAATGATAAGATATTTAGGTTGGTATGTTTTTTCCTATTGTAGGTGTTAATGTTGGGTTAGACTGACAATTTCCATGATGACAGAATTATGTGGGTATAAGAAACCATTTTGGCGAAGGTACTAAGCATCAAAAGATGAGGTGAATATTAACTATTGTTTTGTTCTACCACTTCCTATATAATTTTGCATTTTTTGTGAAAGAACAACATTGTTAATACTATTATTTGTATATTAAATTGTGAATTACGTGAATGTAGGTGTTGGTTTGGACACATATATGTAACTAAAAATAGCTAGAATTTATGGCAAGTGTATGCCATCCATGGAAGTTCAAACCCCACTATTTCCATTTAAGCCAATTCAAAACAATAATGAAATTAAATAGGATTTAAACTAGAAACCAAAAATTGATGTGGTGCTTAGCTATGCATATCACATGAGCTTTTGGGGTATGCAATTGCATATAGTTTCACAACAAAGATGCTGGCCCTTATAAGTAAATCACTATGAATACCAAAATTCTCTAATCAGATAAAAAGACTCAAAGTTAACTACAACTTATTATCCACAATCATGATTGAATTCAAGCACCTTGAAACATTTTTATTATTTTCAAAATAGTATCCCTCTTCTTTTAGTTCTTATTTCCACTTTTTAATCTTCTTTTTTTTGTAAATTGAATTACATATATTTCATCTGAAAAAAATGACTATAGATCTTGGCATATAGATCCATCCAATAAAACATAACAACCCAAAAACTTGAGTACAACAAAGCCAGATGACAGAATGCTCACTCCATTACTCCATTACATCTAGCATAGTTATCATTTCCACAGTGGATACAAACAAGAAAAAATGAGACCAAGTCTATAAGTACTTCTCTACATTGTTTTCATAGTTTAAATACTTTAGGAGGAGAGACAATGAAGTTAAAAAAAGAAACAAAGTTCCACTTTGCACCAACAAACCAAAAACAATTTCCAGCATGCCAAAGAAAAAAATATCTCCACGAAATCCATAATTCACCTAAAATTGATTTCCACAAAAGAAAAGATAATTCCATGAGCACTCACATACCACCATCATTTTGATGAGTTAAAAGGTTAAAAAGGTTTATATACTTACAAATATTTTGAAAATTAGATCTAATATGAGTATAAGATGAAAAATCTAATAGAAAGTGATTTCCCTCTTCAACCCTCCAAGGATAGTAGAGGTGACAAACTCTTTCATCTTATGGAATTTTGGAAATCAATCAATACCTAGTTTCACTCTGAAGATTCTGATAAATAGTTCTAATATTAGCAATGTTCATTTTCTTCTTAGCACTAATCAAGGCAGAGAGATAATTTTGGTTTTTGAGATTGGGGTTAATCACCTCCTTATAATATCGTAATTTTCTTTTTTCCTCCACCTCTTTATTTTCCCAAAATTTCTCCTTTAATTTGGAATTAATAATATTGTGATTTTATCCAAATTGGAAAATATGATCTGATGTAGGAGCATCCAGCTAAGGCACCATGATCGGGTGTTGGGCTCTGCTAGGGTGGAGAGTTGAATTAGTATCTTGTTTGTTTCATGTGTTCAGTTTGTCAAAGTAGGAGGTAGGATTTTGTTTTTATCTTAATCTCAGTATTAGTCAAAGGTAGTTTGGTTGGTTAGGGTCATTTACTTGTTTGTACTTAATAAATAGTAGATTAATAATTGTCCTGTCATTTTAAAAGAAAAAGACAAATGTGTCTAAAGGTAAATGCTTGCCATATAGGTAGAACCAAATACTTCATAGTTATGTAACTATAAGGTCTACAACTAAAAGTAACTACACAGTATCATTAACTGTAGACAGAACATATAAGTGTAACATTGAAAATCAATGACAAGGTTCAGCATTTTCAGTTACAAGAAATAAAAGGAGACAAAGCACGAATTTAACATCCATCCATCTATACCATTGTCTACATACTGTGCAAATATATTTTCTCTATTGTTTAAACGATTTAGAAATGACAAATAAAATGTAGGCATCTATTTTTATGTTTTTCCTCTCTTAAGAAACAGAGCACTGTAAATCGCTTGCAAGTTTCCAAGACCAGAACGGACAAGCAAGTAAACATGCTCACAGCCAGGAGAATGTCCACACAGCGCAACAATTTAATGAAGAAAAAAAAATCCGAGTATTGATTCAACAAACCAAATAGAGGTAATTCATTACGAACTATTATACACCATTTCTTCCTTTTTAAATGAAACAGAGACAAAGAAATATATAACTATTATTATATAAGAGTCAAGCATTACATTGTTAAAGCAAATAGAATAAGCAGTGACCGCGAGACAGGGCAGACCCTAGTCAAGGGTTTGACATTATGAAACCCTCGAACCTAACCAGAAAGTTCAACCAAAATGAATTACAAACTGGAATTGTAAACAGAGGAGTGCCCAGGTCATGTAACGAATCAAATAAGAGACAACAAATAGTTGCTGAGGCGTGGCCATAGAAAACTACAAACCCTAGCTATAGTTCAACAAAATTGTGGTGACAGAGCCTACCCGAAAGGCCCCGAAGGGTTTGCAAACCATGTGTTGAAGCCATCCACCCCGAGGTCGAGCTCTTGACCCATGCAACCAAAACAAGTTAGTGTCAAGCACATCACGGATAATAGTGGAACAAGCAAAGATACAATACAAGCAAGGGAAGAACATAATCTTACCTAGGAGTGCGATTGAACAAGAAACCTCATGCTATAGAGCCACAGAACACAAGAATGACCTGAGACAAGAGGAGCGGACATTGTTAGTTTCTAAACGAGGAGAAGGCAAAGATAAAACAAAGAAAGACAAATTCCCTGAAAGACAAGCCAAGTGAGCCATTGTGCCTAAAACCTGTGCACATGGGAACAGTAGTAAAACAATTTTAGCAGCAGAGCAGTAACAAATTAACCAACAACAGGAAGGAACAGTTGGAAGTTCGACAAACGAAACCAGAAATCGATTCCAGGTACCAACAGATGAAATAACCCATTGTGCCGAGGAAAACAAACAAACTAACCTCCAGAGCGCAAAATAGGACCACACAACAAGGAATACAATTGCTAACAACACAGGCGAGTCTGTGGAACCACATTCATTCGTAGAAAAAACCAGAACAGAGCATTTCCATAGAAACCATCGCAGAGCTCTCACAGCAAAACAAAATGCCGAAAATGACCAAAATGCCAAAGGGTTTTGCATAATGAGCAAGCGAGAAACGAGGACCGAGGCAAGAGGACAGGTTAGGTTCTTATTTATGATTCTTATTAAATGATTGCAACCACCAACATAAATATCCACTGATCATAACAATAATGAAAAAACAAATCATCAACCAAATCCGCCTTCATCAATAGCACCAGACAAACTTGTGTTAAGTTATACATTGGAGTGTGGGCTGGGTCCCATCATAGTGGTATCAGAGTAGATTTTTTTTTTTTTAAGGTCAGTCAGAGAAATGGAGGTAGGAAGGCGAGGTCATGGTAGAGGTGTTCGAAGGATAGCAGAGGAAGGACTGAGAGAGGAGATCAAGATTCTTACTACCCGTTTGGAGGCAGTTGAGGTAGGGAGAAGAAGAGATCCAGAAGTAGGCGATGATAGTGAAGAGGAAGCTGAAGCGACAACAGATGGATCAGATGGAGAGGGCCCAGAAATGAGACTGTTGAGATCAGTCTTAATAGCAAGCAGTAAACCCAAACCAGAACTCCCAAATTATGATGGCATCCTGTCCATAGAGATCCTGTTGGATTGGATTAGTGAGCTAGATAAGTATTTCGAGTGTGAGGAGGTTAGTGAAGACCACAGAGTTAAATTTGCTATGACAAAGTTGAAAGGACATGTAGCCCTATGGTGGGACAGTGTCCAAACAAAGAAAAGGAGATTGAACAAGTTGTCGATCAAAACCTGGTCAAGGATGGTAGCCAAGTTGAAGGGCATATTTCTGCCAAAAGATTATCAGATTGCACTACACAGGAAAGTGCAGAATCTAAAACAAAAAGGTATGATAGTAAGGGAGTACACTAAAGTGTTTTATCGAGTGAACCTAAGGGCCAGTTATATAGAGGATACCACAGAAAAGACAGCCAGGTATGTAAATGGTTTAAGGCTAGAAATTTTAGATGAAATTAGTATGTTGTCTCCAAAGAATATTGAAGAAGCATATCAGAGTGCTATGAAAGTTGAAGAGAAAATTACTAGAAGGCAGAATGCCAGGAGAGGACGAGGAACCGACAAAGGAAGAGGCCAGTCCTATGGCAAAGGGCGAGCTGCTAGCAGTAATGAGGAAGGAAGCAGTTCTAAAACTTCCGGAACAGCAGAAAAAGGGGACAACATAAGAGGAGGTAGGCCATATCAGTGAGGCAGGGGAAATGGCCAAGGTAGAGGAGCTGGTTATCAATGCTATAGGTGTCATAAGTGGGGACACAGATCATTTGAGTGTCCTGAGGTAGACCAAGCTAGACAGAGAGGTGCATATGTTGCACAACCAGAAGAAGCAGAGGTTCCTCCACAAGAAGCAGAAAATGCTCCAAAAACTGGGGAAGCCTTCGTTTTGAACAAGGTGCTGTTAAAACCAGCAAAAGAAACCATTGAACAAATGCAGCAGAAGGCTTTGTTTTGGACGTTCTGTAGGTCACACGGTAAGTGTTGTAAGCTAATTGTTGACAACGGTAGTACATATAGCTTAGTGGCCACAAAAATGGTGGAAAATTTGGAATTGAAGTGATTGAAACATCCCACCCCTTACAAAGTTTCATGGCTGCAAAAAGGCCATCAGTTGCTGGCAGATGAGCAATGCGAGGTGGAGTTTCAAATAGGCAGATATAAGGATAAGGTCATTTGTGACCTCATGCTGATGGATGTGTGTCACATATTGTTAGGTAAGCCGTACGACAAAAAGGTGGTACATGACAGAATGACGAGCTGCTATAAGTTTGTCAAGGATGGAATCAAGCACATGCTTGTGCCCATCAAGGAGGAAGGGACAGCAGGGACAAGTGAGCCAAGAGCATTGTTGATCAGGGGAAAGCAGTTTCTAAAACAAGTTGAGGATAGCGAGGTGAGTTATGTAGTTGTAAGAAGAGAAAAAATAGTGTTGTTGCATACAGAGGTGTCAGATTTACCCCCAGATATTCAGCAGATGTTGCAGGAAGTTACAGATATAATGGTAGATGACTTGCCAAATAAACTATGCCCCAAAAGAAGCATAAGTCACCATATTGATTTCATACCCAGAGTAGGTTTGCCGAATAAGGCAGCTTATCGAATGAACCCCAAGGACAATGAGGAGATTAGGAAGCAAGTGCAAGAACTGCTAGACAAAGGATTGATAAGGGAAAGTTTGAGCCCTTGCATAGTTCCAACGGTTCTCTCTCCCAAGAAAGGAGGAGAGTGGTGGATGTGCACAGACTTGAGGGCCATCAACAAAATTATCATCTGGTACAGGTTTCCACTACCACGGATAGACAACATGATGGATTGCCTAAGCGGGGCAGCATATTTTCTAAGATAGACCTGAAGAGCGGGTATCATTAGATCCGAATTCGAGAGGGGATGAGTGGAAGACAACCTTCAAGACTAATGAGGGACTGTATGAGTGGCTAGTTATGCCATTTGGACTAATCAATGTGCCCAGTACATTTATGCGGTTAATGAATGAAATGCTGAAAGAATATATTGGAAAATTTGTGATAGTTTACTTGGACGATATACTAATTTCTAGCAGGACAAAGGAGGAGCACCTTCGACATGTTTGGAAAGTGCTGGAAAAATTACAGCAAAACAAGCTGCTGATAAATCTAAAAAAGTGTACTTTTCTGCAAAAAGAGTTGATTTATTTGGGCTTTGTAATAGCAGAAAATGGGCTGAAGATGGATCCGAAAAGGATTGCAGTGATAGTCAATTGGCCATCCCCGAAAATCTTATTTGAGGTATGTAGCTTTCATGGGCTAGTGAGTTTTTAGCAGAAATTCATAAGAAATTTTAGCAAAATTTGTGCACCTATGTTGGACACTATTAAAAAGGCCATTCAGCCTTTTCGATGGACTGATGCAGTAGAAAAGAGTTTTCAGCTATTAAAGAAAAAGATCACAGAGAGACCGATCCTGAGATTGCCAGATTTTAAAAAGCTCTTTCAGGTTCGCTGTGATGCTAACAGTATGGCTATTGGAGCTGTACTCAGCCAGGAGGATAAACCTGTTGCATTTTTTAGCGAGAAGTTAAATGAGAGCAGGCATAAATATTCGTCCTACGACAAGGAGTTCTAGGCACTAAAGCACTAGAGACACTATTTGTTGGGAAACGAATTTGTGTTGTTTTCGGATGATTCTGCACTATAGTATGTGATGCAACAGCACAAGCTGAATCACAAACATGCTAAGTGGGTGGAATATTTGCAGAGTTTCACCTTTGTGTTGAAACAAATCAGCGAGCAAGCCAACAAGGTGGTAGATGCATTGAGTAGGAGAGCTCTACTTTTGCAGGAGAGTACGGTACAAGTGTTGGGTTTTGAGCACTTAAAAGATTTATACTAGACTGATACAGATTTTAAGGAGGCCTATAAGGCATGTCAGAATCCCTTGGTGAGAGATAACAGTCCATGGTTGGACTACAACTTGCAGGAGAAACTACTGTTTAGAGGAGGACAGCTATGCATTCCTAACTGCTTAATGAGATAGGACATTATTCGGGAGAAGCACAGTGGAAGTCTAGACAGACATTTCAGCATAGACAAGACACTTGAGCAACTCAGTCATTTTTACTTTTGGCCAAGAATGCGAAGGGATGTACAACGATTTGTGACCAGATGTAAGGTATGCCAATTAGCGAAGGGTCACAGTCAGAACACAGGACTGTATACACCATTACCTATTCCAAGAAAACTGTGGGACTCAGTCAGCTTGGACTTCATCTTGGGTCTACCTAGGACACAACAGGGTTATGACTCGGTGATGGTAGTAGTGTACAGATTCTCAAAGATGGTGCATTTTATCCCTTGCAAAAAAACCAATGATTCCACTCACGTGGCTAACTTGTTTCTCACTGAGATTGTTAGGCTACATGCTTTGCCTAAGTCTATTCTTTATGACTGTCATGTGAAGTTCACAGGGAACTTTTGATGCACCCTATGGAAGAAGGTGGACACACAATTGAGTTACAATTCTGCTTATCATCCGCAAGTCAATGGACAAACAGAAGTGGTAAACAGAAGTCTAGGGAACCTCCTATGAAGCTTGATTGGTGAGAATTCGTGGATGTGGGATCGAGTGCTTGCCCAGGTACAGTTTGCTTATAATTACCCACCTAATCACAGCACAGGTTACAGTCCATTTCAGATCCTATACGGCATGCATCCTCGTGAAGTGCATGAGTTGAGGGATCTCGGACAGCAAGAAAGGTGAAGCACAAATGGAGAAGATTTCGCTAACGTGATGAGAGATTTGCATGAGCAGGTGAAAATTAAATTGCAGAATAGCAGCCAAAAGTATAAACAGCAAGCAGATTTAAAAAGAAGGGAAGTATAGTTCAATGTAGGAGATGAAGTCCTCACCCATTTGCACAAGGAACGCTTCCCTAGAGGTGCATACAATAAGCTAAAGTATAAGAAGATAGGCCCCTGCAAAGTCCTCCAGAAATTTTCAGTGTATGCTTATGAAATATAGCTGCCACTAGGGATAGGCATTTCACCCATCTTTAATGTGGCAGACCTATTCCTTTACACTGCTAACCTAGAAGAAGAAGACAAAACCACATGGCCTGCATGGAATACCCAGGATGGAGGAGAAACCTGGATGAGACAAATGCCTTACGTTCAGCCTCTCGAGATCGAGAGAATCCTCGACACTCAGGTGGCCAAACGAACTCGGTGGAAGGACTATCTACAGTAACTAGTTAAGTGGAAGAACCGTCCAATTGAGGACAGTCTGTGGCTTGATGCCAGGCAGATTGAGTAGGCAGGTCTTTCAGTTAAGAAGCTCATGGGCTGGAATCATGATTTCTTTTTTCCCTGGGAGCCTGATGTAGGAGCATCCAGCTAAGGCACCATGATTGGGTGTTGGTCTCTGCCAAGGTGGAGAGTTGAATTAGTATATTGTTTATTTTATGTGTTCGGTTTGTCAAAGTAGGAGGTAGGATTTTGTTTTTATCTTAATCTCAGTATTATTCAAAGGTAGTTTGGTCAGTTAGGGTCATTTAGTTGTTTGTCTTTAATAAACAGTAGATTACTAATTGTCCTGTCATTTTAAAAGAAAAAGACAGATGTGTCTAAATGTAAAATCTTTCCATATAGGCAGATCCAAATACTTAATAATTATGTAACTATAAGGTCTACAACTGAAAGTAACTACATAATTTCATTAACTGTAGACAGAACATATAAATGTAACATTGAAAATCAATGACAAGGTTCAACATTTTCGGATACAAGCAAGAAAAAGAGACAAAGCATGAATTTAACATTCATCCATCTATACCATCGTCTACATACTGTGCAAATATATTTTCTTTATTGTTCAAATGATTTAGAAAATGACAAACAAAGTGCAGGCATCTATTTTTATGTTTTTCCTCTCTTAGAAAAAAGAGCACTATAAATCGTTTGCAAGTTTCTAAGACCAGAACGGACAAGCAAATAAACAAGCTCGCAGCTAGGATAATGTCTACACTGTGAAACAATTGAACAGAGAAAACAGAATCTGAGTATCGATTGAATAGACTAAATAGAGGTAATTCATTACGAACTGTTATACACCATTTTCTTCCTTTCTAGACGAAACTGGGAAAAAGAAATATATAACTGTTATTATATAAGAGTCCAGCGTTACATTGTTAAAGAAAATAGAATAAGCAGTGACCTCGAGACACGGCAGACCCTATTCAAGGGTTTGACATTGTGAAACCCTCGAGCCTAACTAGAAAGTTTATCCAGAATGAATTACAAATTGGAATTGTAAACAGAGGAGTGCTCAGGTCATGTAACGACTCAAACAAGAGACAGCAAACAGTTGCCGAGGTGTGGCCCTAGAAAACTACAAACCCTAGCTACAGTTCAACAAAACTGTGGTGACAAAGCCTACCCGAAAGGCCCCAAAGGGTTTGCAAACCAAGTGTCGAAGCCATCCACCCCGAGGTCGAGCTCTTGACCTGTGCAACCAAAACAAGCCAGTGTCAAGCACATCATGCATAATAGTGGAACAAGCAGAGATACAATACAAGCAAGGGAAGAACATAATCTTACCTAGGAGTCTGATTGAACAAGAAACCTCATGCTACAGAGCCAAAGAACACAAGAATGACCTAAGACAAGAGGAGTGGACATTGTTAGTTTCTAAACCAGGAGAAGGCAGAGATAAATCAAAGAAAGACAAATTACCTGAAAGACAAGCCAAGCGAGCCATTGTGCCTGAAACCTATGCACACGGGAACAATAGTAAAATGATTTTAGCAGTAGAGCAGTAACAAATTAACCAACAGCAAGAAGGAACGGTTGGAAGTCTGACAAACAAAACCAGAAATCGATTCCAAGTACCAGCAGATGAAATAACCCATTGTGCCAAGGAAAACAAGAAAACTAACCTCCAGAGCGCAAAATAGGACCATACAACAAGGAATACAGTTGCCAACAACACAAGCGAGTCTGTGGAACCACATTCATTCACAGACAGAACCAGAATAGAGCATTTCCATAGAAACCCTCGCAGAGCTCTCATAGCAGAACGAAATGCCGAAAATGACCAAAATGCCAAAGGGTTTTGCGTAATGACCAAGAAGGAAACAAGGACCGAGGCAGGAGGACAAGTCAGGTTCTTATTTATGATTCTTATTAAATGATTGCAACCACCAACATAAATATCCACTGATCATAACAATAATCAAAAACCAAATCATCAACCAAATCTGCCTTCATCAATAGCACCGGACAAACTTGTGTTAAGTTATATGTTGGAGTGTGGGCTGGGTCCCATCATGATCTCCTTCCTTAATTTCTCCTTAAATTTGGAAGTAATAATATTTTTTGTATTATCCAAATTGTGAAATATTATCTCTTCCTTTATTCCCCAATGACCTAGCCAATACTCGTGATCCTTATGCCACCCTTTCTTGACTTGAAAGTGGGAATTTTAACTAGATTTGGAAGGAATATATGGGAATGTCTCTCTTGAATTAAGAGGGTAGAGAGTCCTTTATTCTTGAGGTTTTAGGTAATAAAGTAATTTTCCATTGTTTCAATCTTCTTCCATGAATCTCTAGATATATTTCAACCCCAAACCTCACGCCCCTATAAAAGAACAGGACTGACAAGAGTCTCAAAGAGGATATTTTTTATACCAAGTCTAAAAATATAGCAACTTACAATCATTTTCAACCCATAATAAACTTTCTAGCCTCCGTTTATCCTTTTATCAATGTTATATTTCCAATTGTGCTTATGATGGATGTCATTTCCTAGATATTTGTATGAATGAACTTCTTGCAAGGAGTTGTTTTCTTGAATGAAAATATCATATGTGATACTTTTAGATATTAAGACTTTAGTTTGGTTGGTATCTGTAGTCATATCTATTTGAAGTAGAAATATTGGAGGCTTTTGAGTTTCTGGCCAAGATGAGAATAGTTCCTTGGAAAAATAATAATATAATCAATGTAAAGGAGAATTGTTCTAATCATACAAGTGACTGTGGGGCCAACCCAACCTACATATTCAAAAAAAAATTATAGTTTATGCATGTATATGCCAAAAATGGTAAAGGATATGGGAAAAACTTACTTGGCTCCAATATTGCATATAATTTCCTCCGATCAACCCTTAGTGGCCATAAACTTTGGAATAAGATTATCATATAGCCTTCCCATAAAATATTTGAACTCGATACGAACCATTATCGCTTCTAGCCTCTTCCATGAATCTTTTCTATGGATAGTGCCAAAATCTTTTCTTAAGTCAAAAAAACGACATAAGAGATCAATTTTCTTATTGAAGCATTCCTCTACAGTTATCCTAAGAGTAACAAGAGGTCCATGGTTGAATGATATCTCTTACACCCAACTTGGCCTTTAGCTCTTTTACCACCGTTTTTAAGACAAAGGCTAACCTTGTTTTCCAAAGAAAAGATATAATTCTCTATAGGCATTCAAAATTGTGACCATGGTGTTAGGGGATTCATAGACTTTTTAAAGGTAAATATTCTAGTTCTGCAAATGAATCAAAAAATTTTCCTTAGACTTAGGAATGACAAATTTCCTCTAAAACTTTTTAGGATCAAACTCAAAGAGTTGTAGTAGTTTCTTTTTATTTTTACTTGTAAAATATATTTTCTTGCTTTTAATACACGATTTCTAGGTATTTATATTATCAAGCTTTAAGGTTTTGTTAGGAGCATCTCTAATAGTTTTTCTAGCAATTTTGCAATCATTATCAAAAAAAGATTGGTAGTTCTATTATTCTTTTTATATGACACCTTGCTAGAGAACTTCTTAATGGTCGTTGTGAAATTATCATAGAGGTTTTTCAATGTTATCGTTATAACTTAAGAGGTGTAAATCCTTATTTAAATACTTTAAGAAGCTAACAATTTTTGCTCTTGTCCCAAAGTAGGTGCCTTTGACTCTCCCAATTGTCATGCTTGTGTGTCATGCATGTGCTTGTTTTGCGTGGAAAATTTTGGAGTTACTGTTAAAGATCTATTATCAGAGTCAATATCATGGTCGAGTCAAGATCATGGTCATTTAATAGGTCAAGGTTTACATTTTGGCTAGAAATATGGTTATCTAATATTACATAATCTACAACACTAAGTTCAAGTCCATGAATACAAATCATTTAGTTGTAGTTTAAACACTTAATTACACCATTACAAATTATAAAACCCTGAAAACTATAAAGCTTAACTAACTCTATTTCAAATAAAATTTCAAATAAATCTATTAGCTATATAAATTTATATACAATTTAAAATATCAAAACACAAATATTACAATCATAATGAAAAAAATTACTATCATTTATATATAAACTTGAACCTTCATTACTAAAACTTATCTTTATATTCACATGTGCATCTTTAAATTCCAATAAAAATTGATTAAATGTTTCGAAGAAAAAATTGTTTGGTTCACTTGCATACACAAGCTCTTGTTTTTGTTTTTGCCTATTTATATGTGTGTTGGGCTGAAGTAGTGTTTGTGTTAGGGTGAAGTGATGATATGGTTTTTTTATGTTTAAAAAATAGATCAAAATAAAATTAAATATATTAAAATAATAAAAAATTAAATATATATATATATATAATTAATTATATTTTTATTTTTATTTATTTAATTATTTGTAAAAATATATTATTAAAAATTATTATAATATAAAAATTAATAATATAAATTTTAGAAGATTAAAATCAAAGTTAAAAATATAACATAATAATCCTACAATCATAAATAAGCTCAAAAGGTATAAGTTTCCAATCATAAATCTTGTCTAATGAGTAATGGCTAAAAAATAACGTTAAGATGGGAGAGGAGTTATGGTAAATAATTGTGAAAAGTAATATTAATGTATTATGATATTTATATATAAAATCTATATATTTTTAAGTTTATGCTTTCATTCTAATTAATTAATTTCAAATTTATTTTGATAAAATTAATATTATTTTGGTTGAATTTAAATTTATAGATTAAGCTTAATTTTTATTGACATTTTCTTACCATGTTAAACTTAATCTTTTTAATGATTAAATATTTACTTAAGATTTACATGCTAAACTTGATCTTAAATTCATATTAAATGTTCAATGCAATTTATGTTATGTGAAAATACTGTTGTAGAGATTTGACGACAAGCAATGAGGATTCAGCACACTCATGCCTTTCTACATGTCAGTAAATTTTGCATGTGAATATAAAAAACTTCGATCTTTTGACTTTTAAGCCTCCAATGTTTCCCAATTTTTTCAAAAGATAATTGAATATTGCAAACTTTTAGGGATCGTTCGATTTCATCGCTTTCTCATGTAATGCTTAAAGTTAGCATCTAGATACAATCATGGGGTGTCAGGATTCACCATCCTAAAGTTACAAAGGTTATATTTCATGTCCCCATTTTTATTCTTCTTCATAACACAACCACGGTGGATTTTTAGGACAGGGGATGGCCAGGTCAGTGGAACAGGTTTATGTCATCAGGGATCCCGATGGAATTTTGAGGAGTTTTTATGGGATTCAATGACATTCACTTGGCATTTTCCATCATCAGCACAACTTGCATTTCGTTTCATTGCATTCCGACAACTTACAAAAATCAGCATTATTAGTGCACATAACTTAATTAATTATGCTCAAGGTGGCATTCCAAGGAGATTAATTGATGGAATACCTTAGTGTAATAGCTCGTCGGAATCAAAACGAGAAGATCTACATGATGGGATTTTTGGATCGGTGTTTCAAAGGCTTGAGGAGACATGGTGGCCAATATACCCTTAGCCGACATTATATAGAATATTATAATAAAGTAAAAGAGGGAAAAGTACTACATGAATAAAATAATGATAAAATAGAAGATTCTATAGGGGTCCATCAGATCTATAAAGGAGGAAGATGCCATTGGAGGACATCTTGGATTGAGTATTGTTTCTTGTATGAGAACATGAGAACATAGTTCTCTACTCCATTGGTAGCCCCAGGACGAAAACCCTCGGGTGATTTAAAGAGATTGGGCGAGCAACCATCTTCCCTTGGTGGATCCATTTAGGATTCACATGTTGCAATTATTTGATTTTTAGTGTGTTTTGAGATGCCCATTGTGGCATTACTGTAGATCTGTTGAGGTCAACTATCTTAGCGATTTTGTTATTCCAGCATGTAAAATTCCACTTTATATATTATAATAAAGTTGAGAATGATTCTGCCTATCATGTTATAGAATTGCAAGCATTTTATATGTTCTATTTTACATGGCAATATTTTGTTTATAGAAAGACATTTTATTTGGAGTATTTTTGAGTTAAAATTTGAGTTGTTGCAAATATATTTCAATTGTGACATTACAGTGGTATCAGAGCTAGTTTTCCTACCAACCTAAGATTTTTATTACAGAGTAGTCATAGGAAGGTTGGAGGTTTATTGTTTTGTAGGCATTATCGGATTTGGAAATGGCATGTCAAGGGTTTGTTGGTGCGATTGCGGGAATCTGTATAGAATCGTGCATCTTATTCCCTATCAACAGGACCACCGTTTCATTAGAATGGTAGCAGTTCACAGTTTGAGGGGCCTCTTTGAGAAAGTGGAATGTGGGTCCACCATTTGAATATAGCACAGACAGTTCTGTGGGAATCTGAGCCAACAACAAATTGTGGCATTTTTAATCCTCGAGATTATACTGAACAAGAATGCAGTTTTGTGTTGGTTCCATATTTCGCTAATGTTGAACATGTAATGTGTGCATGTAGACCGAGAGGTGTGACAACTTTGGATTCTATAAGAATACGATGATTGGTCGTTTGCTTCGTTGATTAGCAATCACGTACCTGTGAACAAAGATTCATCGTTGAAATGGAGTGTAATTTTTGGCTGTTGGTCTATGTCACACTCTGCACATAGACGATCATGTCCAACATCCAAACTGGGATCAAAAAATTAATTTTTAGGGCCTAGTATTGCATCACCATTTCAAAGCATCGAACCCTGTAATCATAAATTGCCTCCTGTGGTCATGCTCAAATAAATTACATGACGCTGAAATAAGGGTTGAGTACATTATTTCTCAGAAGGTTAAGAATTATTGCAGAGGCACATTATAGTATTGACCAAGCTGCATTTTTTTTCAAACCGTCGTCATCACATATCTCTACACCACCACTATTGTCGATTAGTGCTGGGCACGAATTTATCGAGGTCGTTCAGATAGTGTGTTCCCCGGTGATAGGATCTTTGTAGAACTGCAAACAGTGCGCTAAGCAATTCTACATAACATTGAAACATCAAATTCTATACGTTGATTGTCGTTTAAAGGACCTTTCCATCCAAATTGTTTAAAGACGCAAAATTCTACTCGAACTGAGGACAAGATTGGTTCCATGTATTCCACGAACTAGATCTCTCGAAAACACTCATTCGCATCGAGAGAGATATAATAACTGAGTCTACATGAGGACGTGGGCTTAGCCTCCTGGAGTCTGCGTCATGGAAGCAACTAGATAAGGCACAGAAATTACAGTCCTGAAGATCCGTGGGTTTACTCTAGAAGGTTCTAATCATTTGTCCATTACTGGCCAATTTTCTGAAGTGGCAGATAATATAACCTGAGGAGCAAATCATATTGTGTTCAGAATATCCATCATTCGATTGCTTATTTTTTTTTCCACAACTTGTTCATACAACCAAGTTGCCTCAAACACAAGATCGAATTTTCTCTGAGACAAGGAAAATTGCAGGTAATTTGAGGGTGTGTTGGAGAATTCTTACATCATTATCTCAAGTCTTTGGTAGTAGGTCAGTGATGTAGAAGACTGTCTTTATAAGGCCAAGTGAAAGTTACCATAGGAGTTTGAGGTTTCCAGGCATTATATCTTAGTAGTGGATCAAGCTCTAGGTCTACAACATAATTTTGCTTATAATTCTCCAAAGCAGGGATTCAAAGGGTTGAATTGCAGCAGTATATAGGAAATTTGGATATAATGTCACTGATTACGTTTTCTATAATTAAAACCTCATTGGGATCTGTTATCCATGCTTATCGTCTAAGCAGTATCGGCGAACAACTTTCATGAATTTCTAGCCAGGGAGTCATAACAAAATTTCAGGCATGAGATTGAATATCTTTCCTGAGGGACATGCTTTTTCTATCTACTGAAAAGTATGAGTCTTGCTATCTGATATTGATATTTTCTTAGCGTTGAATTTCGTTGTATAGAGGAATAAAATTAGAAGCGAACATACAACATTTCGTACACAAATTGTTTGCTCAAATACATCGACGACCCAAAACACCAACTTTTGTGAATTTTCTAAGATTACATATCTTGCTATCATTATTTATCCTCTAGTGTGTACTGGTGGTCAGTAAATGCCCCAAGTGGTGAGCAGAATTGGTCGCTAGATTATATCATTTTTTTACATGTTGTTGAAGTAGCTTTGTATTACCATATATGTTGTTCAACAATGGAATTTTTAAGACCCCTCATAAACCAACACAAAAGTACCATAGTTGATGCCTTAAACCACAATGCTTCTTTGGAACAAAAACCCAATAGAACATCAGACCTTTCTCAAGAGAGGTCTATGCCATTCTTCAGAAGGAACAACAAAGAGATTTGCAGAAGGAACCTAAGATGGGTCACAAAATATTTTCACTTGGGACAGATATGAAATACATGAGGGTCACATGGAAAGGTCCTCTTCAAACATGAACAAATTCATGACCTCCTTTCCAAAGTAAGCTAGTTAGAAGGGAAGGGACTAACTAGGGATCTGAAACCAGTTATGCTTGCTCTCATACAACACAAGTTCTTGGAGGAACCTTGTGAAGGGGTTAGACTTCTAGTTGTATCTTGTATCAGTAAGATCATGAGAATAACTGCCCCTGTAGATCCTTATAATGATGATATTATGAAGAGAGTTTTTAGACTAGTGATAGAAACTTTCTGAGACTTGGACAACAGTGTAGGTTCTACCTTTGGGAAGAAGCTTCAGATTTTAGGAGTTATGTCCATGGCTAGGACTTATGAAGTCATGTTTGATCCAGAGTGTGATGGTTTGATATTGTAGATGTTCCAAATCTTCTTCAACATTAGGAAACATCATCTAGACAAAGTCATAGCACACATGCAGTCCATCTTATTAGCATGTATGAGAGGTTGTGATACAATTGGTCAGGATTTATAATCTCGATTGTTGTATGTTTGCAGGAGAGATCAGTTGGTCTCCCCTATTTCTTATGGTCTTGCTGAGAGGTTGGTTGAGTAGAACATTGGGTTGTTTAGGAGACAACTGACCAAGGAGGAGCAATTAAGGTTTGGGTGCTCATGCAACAATAATGAGATGAGGAGGAAGGGACTTTGCTTCATCTGGAAAGAACCTTGGGACCTGACCACTCATGCTTGAGTGATACTCAGGAGATGACATCGGTAGAGTAGGGAGATATTCTTCATGACTGTTAGGATGAGGACTCTTTGTTGGAAAAGTCCATGGGTTCATACGATGATACCTTAGAGGAGAATGAATAGTCATACGAAGTTGATGACAGTATCCCAGACATGTATCCATGTGTGGTAGAGGAGAATGAGGAGCAACTAATTGTTCCCATGTGGGAACGAGATCAGGGATCAGATGAGTTGTTGATGATTCAACATAGAGAGAACACAGAGGAGCATGAATCATGGCACGTCATTGACATCAGGCCAGATTCTTATGATGAGTAGTCTGTGGATCTTAGGAGGGACATTCAGGATAGTGGGTCACCAATGATGAGTCAACATGAGCAGCATATGATGGAGCGTGAGTCAGATGAGGAGGATGAGGTGCACAGTATGCATGATGAGCCTTTTTTGGAGATCAAGTTGGAGGTTCATATTGAATTCGTGATGATGGAGGATGAGTAGCCACCCTTGGGGTCAGTCGTTGATGAGGAGAAAATAGATGTATAGATAGCTGGCAGGGTAATGAATGTTCGCAAACACTTGTCCTCAAGAGATGTTGGAGAAGGATGAGACAATTTGGTAGGATATTGGTGGGATGAAAGAGCATGGAGTTTCCTACCAGGAAAGCAAGATAGAAGTGCATCCATATTTGGAGCACATAGAGACAGTGCTTACAACACAGTTTGGATATTTGTACCCATTACAGGGAGAAAAGAAGGACTTTTCGATGGATATTGCTGACCAACTATACAGGGAAGCATGAGTTGAGCATGGACTAGCATCAAGATAGTAGACTTGTTCCTTACACATGGGTCCATGACTTAGATTGGTAGGATTTCATGAGTTGGTATCCTATTGATGAAGTATCATTCTTAGTCGGGAGTAGTGTACTGCATGAGCCCTTAGAGGCGGGGGATATTACATGCTCCAGTAGCTAGTTGAATGTGGGTTGGCCACTCATTAGTATGTCATTGCAATATCAGTAAGGTGAGGCTGACCTTGGGGTATGCCAAGGATTAGATGGGAGAGAGGTGATGAGCTAGTACAGAGTTGGTAGGGCAGCATTCATAGCCAGAGCTACAACACAACGGGAGCCATGTAGCATTAACACCCATTATTGGTGGCATTGGGATCGATTTGGACCTACTGGCAGCAAATTGAGTCAAAGATGGACATGGGATCCAGGTATTGGGGGATCCAGTCATGTTTTGATAGCTTGGAGATGTCACGTAGACAAGTGGTTCATATGGGATCCATGCATTGAGTCTCAGTGGCGTTGGGCCACTAGATTGGTCCACAGATTTGGATTGCTTGAGGGCAAGCAATCTTGGGGCGATAGGACTGTCATGTCCCCATTTTTATTCTTCTTCATAGTACAACTAGGGTGGATTTCTAGGACAGGGGATGGCTAGGTCAGTGGAGTAGGTTTATGTCATCAGGGGTCCTGATGGAGTTTTGAGGAGTTTTTATGGGATTCGATGACATTCACTTGGCATATTCCATCATCAGTACAACTTTCCTTTCATTCTATTGCATTCTGACAACTTTCAAAAATCAGCATTATTAGTGGACATAACTTAATTAATTATGCTCGAGGTGGGATTCTAGGGAGATTAATTGATGGAACACCTCAGTGTAATATCTCATCAGAACTGGAACAGGATGATCTACATGATGAGACTTTTGGATGGGAGTTTCAATGACCTAAGGAGACATGGTGGCCAATATACCTTTTTCTGGCATTAAAAAGAATATTTTAATAAAGTAAAAGAGGGAAAAATGCTCCATGAGTAAAATAATGATAAAATAGAAGATTCTAGAGGGGTTCATAAGATCTATAAAAGAGGAGGAGGAGGCCATTGGAGGACATCTTGGATTGAGTATTATTTCTTGTATGAGAAGTCGAGAACCCAGTTCAGTACTCCATTAGTTTCCCCAAGACAAAAACCCTCAGGTGATTTAGAGAGATTGGGCAAGCACCCATATTCCCTTGGTGATTCCATTTAGGGTTCACAGGTTGCAGTTACTTTATTTTTAGTGTGTTTTGGGAGGCCCATTGTGGCATTATTGTAGATCTGTTGAGGCCAGCTATCTCAACTATTTTTTTATTCGAGCATGTAAAACTCAAGTTCATATATTATAATAAAGCTGAGAATCTTTTTGCTTATCGTTTTATAGAATTGCATGCATTTTATATGTTCTATTTTACATGGCAATCTTTTGTTTATAGATAGAAATTTTATTTGGATATTTTCTGAGATAAAATTCGAGTTGTTCTAAATTTATTTCAATTGGCACATTACATCATAGGAATGTGTACAAGTTAGCAATAAAATGAGTTTATGTATATTAAATGTATATGTATTATTTTTAATTTAGCTATCTTATGAATATACAATAAGTTAACATCAAAACTTCAAAAATATTAAAATAAGTTTATGCCTATTAAATTTGTATGTATTATTTTTAAATTAGCCATTTTATGAATATAAGTTATAATTTTTTGTTGGAGAATTTTATTTCTTTCCGTAAATCGAAGATAGGGTTGTTATACTAGTTGTTAAGGGTTCTCTTATTGTTCAAAAGGGTTCTCTTATTGTTCATCTTTGTGAATGGAAGAGGAGGTGGAGCTATCTTTGAAGTTACAAAGGTTATATAAAAGTGTATAAATTAATAATAATTAAATAACTTCACTTTTTCAGTAACCAATGATATAGTTATAAAAGAAATATGGAATATTTATTTTAAAATAAAACTTAATTAAAATTCAATATCATTAAAAAAAAATGTTTAACAATTTATTTTGAAATTTTCTTAAAAAATGAAATCTACATGTCTTATATAGCCGCTCTTTATGCTCTTCTTACATTGCTTTTACAAAATAAGACATATTGACTCATCCAAAATTTTTAATTATGTATTCACTAATATATTTATTATTCATCCATCCACATGTCTCTTTGATAAATAAATTTAATCTCTAAAAATGTATATTATTATTTCCTCTCTCAACAGTTGTTCCAATTTCCAATGTTCCTTGTTATCTTTTCTAACTTGATCTTTTGATGTAATATTTCATTTAAAAAAATTCTAATTTCTAAACATGTATATTATTATTTCCTCTCTCAACATTTTTTCCAATTTCCAATTTTCCTTATTATCTTTTCTCACTTTCTTTATTTTTTTCATGCGTTATTTCATTTAAAAAAAATATAAAATCTATATTAAATTTATACTAATACATATTGTTAATGTCTAACTTCCATTTCAAATTCCACATGGAAAAAAATATATTTTTATCTCGAATGCCTACTCTTATGAAATGCATGTAATTATCCTTGTATAAATATTACTTTTGAATTTACTTATTCATAATGTAATTTTGAATTGGATTCAAATAAATTATATATTTGTTAAAATATTTAATCTATATCAAAATTCCTATTCATAATGTAATTTTGTATTGGATTCAAATAAAAGATATATTTCTTAAAATATTTGATGTATATCAACATTATGACTGATTCCAATATAATCAGTATAACAACATTACTATTGATTCCAATATAATCAGTACCAATGCGGAGGTTATGATCATCTGTTCAATTAGACATTTTTATGGTAGGAAGGAAATTAGTATAACATAGAAAATTTCTATGTTATATACATTCCATTCACTCATATAGTTTAGTTACACATTTTTATGGTAGGAATGAAATTAATATAACATATAAAATTTATATGTTATTACATTCCATTTACTAATAGTGAGAGGCTCGTGGTCATTGAGGTGTGATTTTTCTATCATGTATTAACACCTCTTTACTACATTTACACATGTCTAGAAATAATTTGCAATGTTTATTTATACATTCATAGGAATTTACATATACACCTCAAATAGCTCAATTTTTCAACAAGTTTAAATCATAATAGATTTGAGACTTCTGCGATCTACATTTTGTGTGGTTATGTCTTCAGGAGTCATCACATTTTACTGTTTTGTGTATCAACATTTCAAACCATCCTTTGTGGTTCATCATCAAGATCAGATATGTGAAGAAGTTAGAGATTGATGTGTAATAAAAAGAGGATATGGTAGAGATGGTAATATAAAGAGTTACCCTATATCGTTCTAGTGCATGAACTTCTTGTGATTTCTCCCTCCCATATAGGTTGAAAATAATAGATTTGAGACTTCTCTGATCTACATTTTGTGTGGTTAAGTCTTCCGGAGTCATCGCATTTTACTGTTTTGTCTATCGATGTTTCAAACCATCCTCTGTGGTTCACCATCAGGATTAGATATGTGAAGAACTCAGAGATTGATGTGTAATGAATAGAGGATATGGTAGGGATGGTAAAGTAAAGATTTACCGTGAATCGTTCTAGTGCACGAACTTCTTGTGATTTCTCCCTCCTGTATAGGTTGAAAATAATAGATTTGAGAATTCCGTGATCTGCATTTTGTGTGGTTATGTCTTCCAGAGTCATCACATTTTACTATTTTGTCTATCAACGTTTCGAACCATCCTCTGTGGTTCATCATCAGGATTAGATATGTGAAGAAGTCAGAGATTGATGTGTAATAAATAAAGGATATGGTAGGGATGGTAATGTAAAGATTACCCTGTATCGTTCTAGTGCACGAACTTCTTGTGATTTCTCCCTCCTATATAGGTTAAAAATAATAGATTTGGGACTTCTGTGATCTGCATTTTGTGTGGTTATGTCTTCCGGAGTCATCGCATTTTATTTTTTTGTGTATCCACGTTTCAAACCATCCTCTGTGGTTCATCATCAAGATTATATATGTGAAGAAGTCAGATATTGATGTCTAATAAATAGAGGATATGGTAGGGATGGTAATGTAAAGAGTTACCCTGTATCGTTCTAGTGCACAAACTTCTTGTGATTTCTCCCTCCCCTATAGGTTGAAAATAATAGATTTGAGACTTTTGCGATTTGCATTTTGTGTGGTTATGTCTTCTGGAGTCATCGCATTTTACTGTTTTGTGTATCGACGTTTTGAACCATCCTTTGTGGTTCATCATTAGGATTAGATATGTTAAGAAGTCGGAGATTGATGTGTAATAAATAGAGGATATGGCAGGGATGGTAATGTAAAGAGTTACCATGTATCGTTCTAGTGCACGAACTTCTTGTGATTTCTCCCTCCCGTATAGGTTGAAAATAATAGATTTGAGACTTTTGCGATCTGCATTTTGTGTGGTTATGTCTTTTGGAGTCATCGCATTTTACTGTTTTGTGTATCGATGTTTTGAACCATCATCTGTGGTTCATCATTAGGATTAGATATGTGAAGAAGTCAGAGATTGATGTGTAATAAATAGAATATATGGTAGGGATGGTAATGTAAAGAGTTACCCTGTATCGTTCTAGTGCACGAACTTCTTGTGATTTCTTCCTCCCGTATAGGTTGAAAATAATAGATTTGCGACTTCTGCGATCTGCATTTTGTGTGGTTATGTCTTCCAAAGTCATCGCATTTTACTGTTTTGAGTATCGATGTTTTGAACCATCCTCTGTGGTTCATCATCAGGATTAGATATGTGAAGAAGTCGGAGATTGATGTGTAATAAATAGAGGATATGGTAGGGATGGTAATGTAAAGACCTAAAAAAAAAAATTAATTAAAACCATACCATTATCAAACCTGTCGGCTCTTTACATTACCATCCCTACCATATCCTCTATTTGTTACACATCAATCTCTAATTTCTTCACATGTGTAATCCTAATGATTAACCACAAAGGATGGTTCGAAACGTCAATACACCAAACAGTAAAATGTGATGACTCCGGAAGACATAACCACACAAAGTTTAAATCATATTAGCATGTTCACAACATCATATTCAAATTGATAGATAATGTCCTATGCAAAACTTAGGTGGTCAACTTAACTTATTTTTCATTACATATCCATGTGGTTCTTCATATCCACTTGAAAGGTAATGAATATATTTGTATAAGTAGATTACTTCAATAGTACAAATAATATATATCCAATCATATATATTTACCATCAAATCAAGTCACTTGTTCATACACCCAATCAAATTGTCCAATAACATTAAGTAACTCTTAATATGTTCATGATTCATATATATTCATGACATGAAGAATTATTAAAAGATTGTATAATCCAAAAGAGTACAAACATCAATCTAGTCAAAGCACATCAATCAAGAAAGTTAGTAATTAACAAATCTAGAATGCACTCAATTATTAGTTTAAATTACAATGAAACTAAAGGCATTACAATATATATATGTATATATATATATATATATATATATACTTTATCAACATACAATATTGACACTCTCATAATATCATTATTTGATAAAAAATAACATCACATTATTAAAATGTATATATTAACTGTTTTTAATGAATCTTAAATTATTTCAAATTTTGTAAGAAATAATAAGTTTGGGGATAACAATATGAATATAAATATGAATAATGAGCATGAGATCAATTATAATATGCCCATGATATACAAAGCTTACATTAAATGTTAACCTAAAACATGTATCTAAATGATGAATATATATATATATATATATATATATATATATATATATATATAAAAGATGCGCATGACATATAAAGGTTACATTAAATGTTAACATAAAACATATATCGAAATGATGAATATATGAAACATAAAGTAAATACAATGTCATTAAGTCAAAATATTTAGCACTTATTGTAAAATTACATATTTTATCACAACAAGACAAAAGAAAAGTGTCATAAATTTTTTATAGCTACAATTAAATACAAATTAAAAATAAGTTATATACCATCAGAGTTCAAATTTACATTATTGTTAAAGCATATATTGTTAAAATGGTAATTAATTTGGTTTCAACAATTCTTAAATATTGTTCAAAGCAAGTCTTTTAGCAATACTACAATTATTTATTTCTAGTTATATTTATCTTTGTGCAAGAGAAACTATCTCCATAAAATATTGTAACTTGCAGTGCATGCTCTAATTGTAGAAAATTGTGAAGTAATTTTGGTATTTCATAAAATCTATATATTGAATCTTGAAAATATTGTATGCTATATAAATGATGACATATTTATAAATATGTTAGCTTAGGATGCTTTGTCATTTGTTATTTCTCTATATAAAAGGGGAAGTGTTTTGCATAAAGAATTAGAATACTTTCCTACAACTTAAAAAATGTAATGCATATTTGGTTATAAACATTTGCCTAGTCAGAAATTAATAAGTACGAATACTTCTTACAACTTAAAAAATGTAATGCATAATAGCTATAAATATTTAGCTAGTAAGAAATTAATAAGTATGAATAGACAATGACTATAGTATATTCCTTCATATTTTGAGTCAATAAAAAATATAAAAAATAAAACATTTACCAGAAATATATATATTTAATATTATAATGATTGAAATATAAAAATTAATAACGTAAATATATACTAATATAAAATAAATAAATATATTAATACAAAATAAATAAATATAGTAATACAAAATCAATTGTATTTAATTTTTTATTTATTTAATTATTTGGAAAAAATATTAATAATAATTATGATAATGCTTGAAATATAAAAATAATGATGTAGAATAAAATTTAAAAATATAACACAAGAACTTACATTCACATATAAAATTTAAAGGTATAAATTTTGAATCATTAATCGTGTGTTGTGGCTTAAAAACTGACGTAAATAATTGTGAAAAGTAATATTAATTTATTGTCTTTACATATAAAAACAATGATTTTATTTTAATTATGTCGTAAGGCGTTTCCCTCTGAAATGAACTCCGCAAACTGCTGTCGTGTCAAAATATGTGCCATTCGATTTTGTTGTTAGACCATTGGGTAATCATTAGCTGTTGATTTGAATTGAGCAATGCCAGGCGCAATGGTCCATACGGACCATCAACCGTCTTAACATCTAGATGTGACGTATCAAGGGAGACCTTTCAAGTTTCAAGTAGCAAGTGGTGCTTTAGTGACATGCATTTCCTTCCAAATAGAAGCCACATTGGCCAGTGCGTTGTATGAACTCCCTCCCTCTGCCATTGCAAACCGGGCCTTCCCCATCAATTCTGCCATCCCCTTCTTCATTTCCATTCCCCCCTCTCCTTCCATTAATTCCCTCGCTGCTCTTTCCACTTCCTCTCTCTTCACCAATCCATCTGCTCCCTTTTGCGCTTCAATGTCCACCTTCATCTCCTTCACGAGAAGGAAGGAATTCATTCTCTGCTCAACAAAGAGAGGCCAAGCGATCATCGACACTCCATGTAATATGCTTTCGATAGTTGAATTCAAACCGCAATGAGAAAGGAAACCGCCTGTGGATGGATGAGAGAGGACAACAATTTGAGGCGCCCATGAATCCACCACAAATCCACAGTCCTGGGTTTGAGTCTCGAAACCCTCAGGTAGAACCTCCCTCATGTTTGCTTTGGCAGTCATCGTGGATTCAGTTGGAGGAGGAGGCTCCTTACGCAACACCCAAAGGAGCCACTGCCCTTTTGCTTCTAGCCCCAAAGCTAGTTCCTGAATCTGATTCTCTGATAGGGTGTCGTGACTTCCGAAAGAAATGAACAAAACTAAGGAGGTGGGCTGGCGGTCTAGCCATTTGAGGCAACCCTCCTTCTCAAACTTCTCTTCCGATTCCGACAAAGGTGGAGCAATTAGCGGCCCAATGGGATAAATGGAAGGGGTCATTTCAACAGTGCTCAGAACCTTTCCTTCCTTGAGAGCTTTTATTTGTTCTGGTTCCATTTCTTGGCATGTATTTATCAGAATTCCACGAGCTTCCTAAAGCCGAAGGGAATGTTGAATGAACCAGTTGAATGAAATATCAGATCTGTCTAGAAGAGGGTCTGGAAAATCTATTTCGGGAATCGGCGGAAGGCCCGACACTTCGATCGGGAAATCCACATCTTTGAAGGAAATTTCAATGTTGTGGACAAGTGTTGGAAGGTAGAGCATGATGCAGAGGAGAGAAGCCCCAGAAGTGGAGAATATGTAGCAAGGTATTTCCAGTTTGGAGGCAACATCCAACATGGGTGTACTGAAAAAATTGATTATGAAAGCGCAGACAGGAAACGAAAAGGATGTGAGAGCATCTTGCACTAATATTTTAGCTTTCTCCAATAGTAAGGGCATGCGTACAAAAATTTTCATCTCGGCATGATCCCCTTCGATCTGAACATCAGGGAGCTCTATGAAGCGGATCATGTCCCCTGACGAAGACGGCAGGGTGTGGTGAGGAGAGCCGTCCATCCATTTGGCGGTGAAGAAGGTGACAGAAAAGCCATGGTACACAGTCAGCCACTTTGCAAGCTCGAGCAGTGGGATGTGATGGCCCGACCCAAACCCAGGGAATATTGCGACATGAGGCTTTTGGCTCTGCTCTTGCGACTCCATGAATGTCTCTATATTCCAACAAGCAAATGCCAATATTTGAAGGGTGGGTTCTGTAACGATGAAGCAGAGAATTTATAGTTATAAAAAAAATGTATGAGCGCGCTTGCGTCGTAATGAATAATTTGGGGAGGCAGCCAAAACTAAAGTTTAAACAAATATATGACCCACCACGTTTTTGTTGTTCCGAGGACTTGGTAAAAGACTACAGACAATTTAGGGTGGATTTTTCATTCATTTGTTGACTTTGCAGTAGCATGTTGGCAATTTAGGAGAGACGTATGGAAAATGGCAGGACCCAGGGCTATATTAAACAGTTTAATTTTGCTTGCAACGTCAGTGCAGACATATGGACGATGCCACCACTATTTTAAATAGTTTAGTTTTGCTTGCCACATCACTACAGACATATGGGCAATTTAGGAGAGACGTATGGAAAATGGTAGGACCCGAGGCTATATTAAACAGTTTAATTTTGCTTGCAACGTCAGTGCAGACATATGGACGATGCCACCACTATATTAAATAGTTTAGTTGTGCTTGCAACAGATTCGTAAGTGATTAATATATATAACGTGGGTGGGGGGATGATTTTTAAAAATATATGTTGTGTTTTTTATTTATTGGGTAATACTGTCATGACATTAATCTTTAGAGCTTTTGACTAAGCTGTTAGATTGGCATCACAGAAGTATTATCAATTTTCTACAAACATGAATTATAACTTAACAACATAAAAATTCAAATGAAATAAGGCCTAATCCTTTAATCTAAGTCTATAATAGCTTCACTTGTAGGAAATCAAGTTGCAATATTTCATTGCCTATATGGGTAAATGGCTTATGTAACAATACCTTGTTCACTATGTAGTTAATGATTAAAAGAAGATTAACAAACATTCATCCAATAATTACTATTTAGCTAAGAAATATGGAAGACGTGCAATCAAGCTTCAATACTCTAAGTAGTATCCACTATGGTTCCACTAGTATAAAGGAAATTTATAGCAGTTTATCACAACTCAGTGATTAGATAGCATTGGTAATAGTACTTTGATGACCACTCTGAATTGTGACTAAAAGGAAGATTCAAGCTTCAGTTAAAGCAAAGATACAACTAATCAAACATATGAGACCTCAAAGAAAACATAAACAATTGATAAATAATAGAAAGTTGAGAAGAATTTAAAGTATTTCCCAAGAATAAATCTATACGGTGGAAATAGTGAAATGTATACACAGTAACTCACATAAATATAATAGTGCACATGTCCAAACCATGGGGTCCCTCTAGAATTTTCATATCCACATCATGACTATTATCTTCTAAAACTTAGAGTAATATATGAACATAGAAACATGAAAATGCACATATCTTAATTAAAAGTTCATTGTATACAATGTTCCCTTTCTTCTACTCTTTATTTTTATTTACAAAAACTAAAATATAATAAACAAAGTTATGTTCCATCTCCTGGAGTAATGACATATTGATATAACATCTAAACTTAGGCAATTCAATCCATCAAAAGTGTGATATCGACCTCAATTGTGCTTTTTAGATAAATATGGAAGTCAAACCTGATATTTTTGCATTATTTGGATTGATGGCACTTGTGTTGACTAGAACATTAACTAGGGGTGTTTGTTTTGTATTCTACACATCCAAGGGGAACCACATTGTGCCATGAAGGTGACGATCGAAACCCGTATTCCCTATTTCTAATTAGGAAATTTCTATGACCTACTGAACAAATGAAGGAACCAAAATGAAGTTATTGTTTAATGTATAATAAAATCAAACAAAAACCTTGCCTAGAAACTTCAACATTTAATATATCCATTCCTAAAAAGTCTTCCTCGAAAAATTTAAAAATCAATATCCTTTCCAAAAAAGTCTTTCCCAAAATCTTTATAAATTAATATCCTTTTCCAATTAATATATTTTTGGTCATATAAACTAAACTTTGGAAATTTTTTCCTTGCCACACAATTTGAAGAGTGCAACGACCAATATTAATTTTTATATGTGAAAAAAAATGGTAACTACACCTTTGTCAATAATAGTACATCTAACAACCTTGCAAATTTAGAGAAATCCCAGTGGATCTAACAAATTAAAGCAAGAAATTTGAAAGCATTCTAAATCCTCATTTGATGCTGCCATCGTCTGTTGGCTCTAATGGCCAATCATGAAGCAAGCAAACATTCTAGTGTATATTTGTACTGTACAAGATGGTCACTATATATAATTATGGCTAGCATAACAAATACATCATGGATGATAATTTTTTCAAACCACCAACATGAATATATGCTCAAATATTTCCATAAAATCTCTTGATAAATCTTCATCCCTATTTTCACTCATTTCTCCCATTATCTCAATCTTCCATAGACTTCTATGTTTGGTCTACATCATTACATTTTCATTTCAAAATTTAGATATTAAATTTACTTCACAAGTAGGAGTTATTCCATTATAACCCCCCTTGACAAATTATTGTGATTTGAATATCTTCAATTGTCCTTTGAATTGGTCCCATCTTCATCTTCAATCCTCTACACTTTTCTTCTTTGGCCTTATTATTTCATCTTCATTTATCTTCAATTTTCATATTATACCTAAACAAACATAAATAATGTGTTTGTTTAAGTCCATATAAAAAAGTTACCATCCACCTAAATGCATGGGTTTTCTACCACTGTATCCACTATTTCTATAGGAAACATTTTCTCTTACATAGTTTATCAACAGATATTTATACCCTTAACTCCCATATATCAATATAATCATCAACTTGGGTTTTTAGGCTTATCCTTAACCACACAAACCTTAGGTGGTTTCAAATTACCACAAACATACATCACGTCAAGTGGTTTTGGATGACCACAAACCTTTCTCTCTCACAACAATCATAACAAGTAGTTATTTAGCATAACTTATTACTTCATGGAAAGTGGTTTTTTAGGGCCACTACCTGTTCAATTGGGGTAGACTTTACTCACCAAGCATTACATTGACTCAAGTAAATTAAATTTCCTTCTACATATGCTTTTTAATCTGAATCTTCCACTACACCTCCATAAATTGTTTCTAGTAGGTGAATGTCTCCATCCAACAAGAAAACTGAAATTACTTACAAAAAATATGTGTCTTCGATGGAGTGATATCAAGATCAAAAAATAATATATATAACTTTGACTTGAAAAATTTAATTGACACACCATGGACATGACCCAAACATTGATTTGACTTCTAACATTGACCTGGCCTTATTTTTATTTTAACTCCACATTTTCAACTAGACTTCAATTCTCATGTAATGAATTTACATAATTTGTTAGGGTGTTAGGTACCATAGAACATGCACCCTTTTACACATCAATATGTGAGTCACTTAACTTGGTTTCAAATTTATTTTACTTGATATCAATTCTTACATCAATATATTGTCATTCAAATCTTGACTTAACATGACTCCTTTTATAAATCTCCTTTTATTGATCACTTGGACCCCTTTCTTTAAATCAAAGCTTCCCATCACTCATCACTCTTCCACGGTAAGTGAGACCTTGAAAAAAATTTCCATTACATATCAAAACCATCCCAAACTTCATTTTATATTTCAATGATATATATGTTAAAATTAGTTTTACCCTTTATGTTTTATCTTGGTAAGTGACTATGTCAAAAATAAATAAAATAGGGAAACATCGTGCTTCTTTTTATCTAAATAAAATAGGATACCTCTTTAGACACTTGCAATATTTCACTACCTCTGGGATGGATATTTGGACCTACTACACCTCCCATAGCCATGTTTATGTGAACCAACATAATTTCGAGCATGTTGAGCCCCGACAGGTTTTGTGGATTAAACCTAGTGAAGCTAGCTCCCGTGGGACTGCTTGATGTGTTCACTGGCATGCGTATGAATGATGTTAGGAAGTGTTGAGAATTAACTTTAGTGGGATCATGATAAGGAAATTTGTTTGTAAAAACATAAGACTTGGTGTTTGCAATGCAGAAATCCTCCAACCGCTCTAGATCTTTAATGATTCCCTTCATTACCATGAGAAGAGCTAAGAGGAAGAGGATACCAATAGTGACTCTGCAACCAGAGGAGATGAATTCACACAAGTCCATTACAAATAGCAATCTAAAGTGAATTTGAAATGGAGTCACATATTATTTGCACAATGCTCACAAATCCAGGTCGCCTATTAACATTATTCAGTGAGTGTGAAGTTGGGTTTTGAACCATGAACATGGAGAAATTATAATGTATTATTTTCCAACAAATAAGAGTCTATGCTCATTAGCATCATGGATATGAAAAACTCTCACCTTCCAAATTTCTTTAGTGTGACTGTTTCCAGTGCAAACTCGAGTATGTATCATGGACAATGGGATTAAGTCCACTGAGTATCTCCAAATCTCATAGTTGTAAAGCTTTACAAAAATGTTAGTCTCATATGCATCTTAACATATGAAAATTTAGAAAACCTTAATGCATATCGTTGTTATGATACCATTTGTTGGCTCTAATAGCCAATCATGAAACAAGGGGACCATCGAATTAGACTAAACAAATCTTCAAAGGGAAATTATATTAAATAAATTGTATTGTACAAAATGGTCACTATATATAATGATGGTGGCCATAAAAAAATATTATATTTGAGAAGTTTGTTCAAACCACCACCATAACTATCTATGAATCTTTGAATGAATATTCATCCTTATTTTTAGTAATTTCTCCCAATATCTCAATCTTCCATGTTTAGTATAAATCATTACTTTTTCATTTCATAATTTAGATATTAAATATAATTCACAAGTAAGAGTTATTCCATCACCCTCCATGCCTCCAAAGAGAAAGACCCATTGTTGAACTGTATGATGAAGCCACTTTCCTAGCTCAATGATTGTACTATTTTGAATGGAAAAAGAAATTATCATGCAAATCTAGTTAAAACACAAGGGAAAGAGAAATGAAAGAATTAATATTCTAACACCCATTTCTAATTCAAGCAGCAATGGTACCGGTATAATGAGTAGTGCCACACAATAGATGGCTTCCTAGTGTGCGGATGAAATGTTGAAGGGAATGGCATTGGTACCAACAAATTATGTTGAGAATGAATATGGTAATGAAGGAGTGCTTCTATGACCTAGGAAATAAAGGCACAAAATAAGACACCACCTCGGGGTATATTCCAATGTGGAAGAGATTTCATAGCTAAAGTTAAAAAAAAAAAAAAACAAAACTTTTAATTAAAACAACGTTTTAATGCACAACCTGGGAAAAAAAATATAGAATTTATCAACTATATCAAGTGTGGGAGCCAAACCTAGCATAGGGTCATGAATTATGGTATAAAATTATGATCCAATCATAATATACAAGATGACACCTTTTTCACCAAAGAGAATATGACCCTATCTTCGATCTAATCTGATCTTGTAGATCTAATTTAAATCACACTACCTCTCATAAAAAGACAAGGATGGTGAAAACTCTGATACCATGAAATTTTTTAAAACAATATCCCATGAACTAAAAACAACCTTAAAATACCAAAAAAAACCTTCTACAAAAGAGAATGCAAAATAATCTATTAAATCTATTATATAGAAAATGCCAATGTGTGTTTCTATATATAGTAATGAAAAAAGCCTAACATATAGCAAATGGATAGGTAGCACACTCAGGCAACTAGTGGCACCTATATCAACTTGCAATTAACACAAGTTGTATGCATTAATAAAAGACTCTTTAAAAAATGTCAATGCTTTAGAAATATAATACTAACAAGTTTGATCTATTCTCTCTTTAGCAATATCAATTACTTCTATTTGCATATGTACACATCATTTAAATGGTAAGTTTTATTAAAATAAAATGCACACCAATTATATTAATAAAAAGAAAAATCATATAAATAATTATATCATAAAAATATTATTATTCATAAATAATCTTAGTATTATAATATACATAAATTGATTAATTGATGATAAACACATTTGAAAAATCATCTAATATAATGATATTTTGATTAATATATTTACAAACAATTTCATCCATTGATAATAACAAGTAATCTAATATAATGATATTTTGATTCATATATTCACAATTTCATCATTAATTTTTTTGTCTAGGATAAAAATTTAATAAAATTTAAAATATTAAAAAATTTACTTATTATCTTATTTTTATATTTTAAATATTTAAAAAATATATATTTGAATAATTCAAAGTTAAAAGTGCCAGTATTAATTTATTTTTATATTCTAAATATTTAAAAATACATATTTAAATCATTCAAAGTTAAAAGAGATATTGAAATGATCATAAAAATCTCCAATTTCAATATTAATCAAAGTTAAAAGAGATTGAAATTATCATAAAATCTCCAATTTCAATATTGATTTGGAAATTTGATCTCTAGATTTTTTTATAAATATTATTTATAATTAAAAAAAACATGAAAAATATTATAATATTTGTTTTATAATTCAATGTATTTATTTATTAATTATATTTACGCCGTAAGGCGTTTCCCTCTGAAATCAACTCCCCTCTCTGCCCACCTGTCATTCTTGTAAACCATAGGATTATATGTTAGATGATTGCAAAAGTTTCAGCCTTTTGATCAGAATAGTTACAAAATGGTTACAAATTAGTTAATTAGTTGCGGAAAGGGTTTGCGCACTGGTCGGCATAACTGATTAGCGTGTTGTGGCAATGGAAAATTAGGTGTGGCAAGCCTCCTTCTTTACTTACAATAAGCGAAGGTTGTTTTACGGCAGGGAAAAAGTAGCCGAGAATGTTTTTATACAGGTTATGTAGATAAATCATGGCCGTGGCGATGGCCAAGGAGAGCTTGACAGTGAAATTGTTTGCGCAGCAAAGACCACCTTTATGGTACATTTCTCAGAGAAATATAAGCCCGTTAAGCAACTTAACCATCACAAATTTGGTTCTAATTCTTTTTTTTTGGGGCTCCTAATGCACAATGTTTCAAACTAATAGATGCAGGCCAGGGTATGTCTTTCTCACAATAATATTGCACATTAGTTTTTCATGATATAAACACTGACCATGTTTTCCTGTGATCCACCTGTGGGATTGGAATACTTGCACATGGGTTCCACTCCAAAGATAATTCATAGGGATGTCAAGACTGCCAACATTCTTTTTAGACCGCAATTTGAATGGAATATTGGGTGATTTCGGTTTGTCAAAGATGACAATTGATGGGGAGGCTTCTCACATTACCACTGCGGTAAAAGGAATGGCAGGATGCCTCTAGGACACTTATGTGAATCAGTGCGAAGAATAAATAACTTAATGTGTGAGAAACGAACTAAGCCGTAGATTGGTGAACCCAGAAAATGAAGCAAACTTCAGCTAAACTTGTAGTATTTCTAGTGAAATTAAGTAGCAGCCTAGTCTCCAAAAGAAAACCCTGAAGAAACTTCTGGGCTTAAGCAGGAGTGGTGCTTAGGGAGGGAAACTCTAACAAGGACTTAATCCAATAAAATTCGCTAGATAAAGTTGAGCGCTATTAAGCGGGTAATAAAAGAGCAAAAGCTCTATTCATAAGCAATAAACCCTACCCACTTCTTTAACTTATAAACCCAATATCAGTAAAAGCAAAATAACCTTCAAACAGTGAACTCATCGTCATAAGTGAAATGATTTCAGTTGCTTAACGGAATGCAAAATTTTACAGCAGAAGGAAATCAAGATAATCTACACTGAATAAGTCAAGAATAGTAGCGTACACACAGAATCAAGAGAAGTTTGTGCATGTCAAATTAATTAGCAGAGAATGCAATCTGTCCGTAAATTCTAAAATATACCTTTCACAGAAGAAAACGAGATAACAGGTATGACATCAAGAACCCATAGATAAATTGACAACATTTCTGTGAATATAGCCTTAAATGACCACGACTCCCATACAAAAATTCATTAGAAAACCAGATAACTTATATAGAATGTCAATAAGGGCCTCAACTCAAGGGAGGCTTCAAAAAACAAGGTACAACATAATCTAAGAGCTTATAAGTGACGTGGCCACTTAACATGTTTTCTTCCGGAAAGGAGATTAAAATACACAGTAATCTTCCGACAAGAAATTACAAGGCTCTCAGCCAAAATAACATAATTACAACACTACAGTCCAGAGAGCAACCTGAATAGCAGGTCTACGAGGAAGCCTCGAGAGGGTATCGTGAGGCATTAGAGGTGCCATCCCTCCAAGTAGCCATAAACAAACTGAACAATAGCACCCTTAGCATCCACCGAAGTAGAGCTCAAGGAACTCTATGGATGCAAAAACCTTACATATGCCAAAATATGAAACACCTCGGTCCATTGCTTACCCGGAAGACTTGCACATTGGTGACTGCCAGAATAAGCCGAAAACCACAAGGGTTGATAGCAGAGGAATTCTCGTACTCGAACCCACCAAACCCTGAGAACAGAAGATAAGTAAGCAATTAGTATCACGAAATCCGGAGTTGAAGAGAAAAAGAAAGGGAAAACAATAGATTAAAGAGAATTGTAGCACAGAGTCTGATTTGGGGAGAAATTTGATAACTTACCATTAAGAAGATCACCCCAGTTTTCATGGCTGACCCTCTGAGACAGGGTTCCTGCTACACACGAAGAATCAGACAGAGGTAGGAGGAGCAGAGCTCGAACATGCGCCAAGAGCTTGGGAATCGAATGAGCCAATTTTTAGCAACATAGAATGAGTAAATCCGCCGAAGAGATCATAGCCCCTGGACCAAATAGCTGAGCACACCACTGTCAATGGGAGTAGGAATCCTGAGGCATCCAGCTAAGGAGGGACGGCCTACTCATGGCACAAAGCTATGGCAGAGCCGATGTGAATGTTAAGATTACAAATCAAATGGTCCAGAGATAAATAAGCTTTGCTTATAATTAAATTCATCACGTAAATAATTAGTATCATGAAATCCCGAGTTGAAGATAAAAAAAAAAAAAGAAAGAATGAAAACAACAGATTAAAGAGAATTGTAGCACAAAGTCTAATTTGGGGAGAAATTCGACAACTTACCATTAAGAAGATAGCCCCAATTTTCATGGCTAACCCTCTGAGACAAGGTTCCTGCTACACACAAAGAATTAGACAGAGGTAGGAGGAGCAGAGCTCGAACAGGCGCCAAGAGCTTGGGAATCGAATGAGCTAATTTCCAGCAACTTAGAATGAGTAAATCCGCTAAATAGATCATAGCCATTGGATCAAAGAGCTGAGCGCACCACCGTCGATGGGAGTAGGAATCCTAAGGCGTCCAGCTAAGGAGGGATGACCTGCTTGTGCCACAAAGCCATGGTAGAGCCGGTGTGAATGTTAAGATCACAAATCGAATGGTCTAGAGATAAATAAGCTTTTGTTATAATTAAATTCATCACATAAGGCAATATTTGGTATTTAATATAGGTACAGTGCATAGGGATATGCGTTCCATAAAGCACGGGTTATATTTACAACAGTTGTAACAAAAAAATATCAGGATATAGAATGAACAGTATGATTGTGATCTCTGTCCTTATTCCAAGTAATAATATTGCCAAGGAAGTAATTTAAATTACCAAGCTCAAAGTTCTGTTGGTTTCATTTTTTTTTTATACTTATATAGATATATTTAATCTAGTTAAATGATTAATGTAATAAGGGGGAGACATGACAAAGGTACTATTAAAAACTGAAAAAATAAAAATAAAGAGTATTCATGATGGCTTTCCACACCATTACCTTAAGTCTTTTTTGCATCGCTACTATAGTCATTGAACTTGGTATCGAGGCTTAGTTGTTATGCATGGTAGCACATGGACCATTCTCTTATAAGTCCACTTATACAATTCTCTTTCCATCCTTCTCTGCCATCTTGGTAAAGTGCACTATGCCTGTTGAATTTTCTCATCCATTGTGAATGCTCGTTTCTTAATTCCCATCCATCTAAATAAATTATTATGAAACTTCTCCCATAAATAAGTTATTGTGAAACTTCCCCCTTATCTATGTTTGTTTTAATAAATAGTTCTTAGTCGCTTAATAAATTTCTTAATAAATATTTCACTCACTTCATTAACAAATGCATTCTCCAAATGACTTCACAAGGTGGTATTAGATTAAAAAATAGCTTAGAAGTGCAGATTAACACTTTGAAGTTAATTCTAGTGTAAAATGTGGCTTTCACAAACTCTGAAGAAGAGCTTAATGTTAACTTTGCATGGAACAGTACTTGAAGAATTTAATTTGAGAAAAAGTTGAAGAATTTAATTTGGGAAAAGGTTGAAGTGTACATTTCATTTATTAGTACCGACATGTATGTATAGAATATAAAAAGTATAAAAGGATAAAATGACAAAGGTTGTCAAATTGTGAAAGAATAACTATCCATTTGCATCGGTGTGTATATTTTGTATCTGACCTCTTTGTTTCCATCATCGCATTCTACTATTGATTACTTTAATGGTTGCCCTGAATCCCTGGCGGGATGTAATAGAGTTCTTGTAATTGCTCCTCACATTGCAAAACCATAGTGTCGTTTTCTACTAGATTAGATCATCATGAGCCACCAATCTAGGGTCATGCAGGAGATCCACACGGATATAATCTCCAGTTGCACCATAGTTTACATTTATGCAAAATCACTCAATCACAGTTAATGTCCACCAAACATTAAAATTAAAGGAAAATACTCACGAATAGTTAATGGTCATCAAGCATTCAAATTAAACACCAGAGATTTTTTTTTTTTTTTTTTTTTTTGGCCTATAAACCTATATACAAACCCTATGAGTTGCAAAGGGCCATGGTTGTAGTATTGTTGTCTAGATGCGCATCGATACAACATTCAAGAAATCTGATATGATACAGTCATTAAACATTCTCCAGGAATATGGCATGTATAATGTGGCGAACAACAAAAATTATCAGGGTGTGTTGTATCATGCTTCCAGGGATGTAATTTGGGAATAGCTTTCAAATTTCAACTGTCCTTTTGACATTTTCACGGTTAACTTGAAACGTATCTCATATGGAGAGTTAATGTTTCTAGTGTGGTTATTTAATTTTGAATGGGAATTGCCCACCTGGTTATATCTGCAACATTAAATAAATAAAACTTTTATACTCCTTAAATAATTAAATACTTATATTCTGAAGTGCACCACCATGGAAGTATGTATGGATTCATTAAATACGATAGGGAACTTGGAAGCTCTTTTCCTACACGAAGAGGAAATCAGAGTTTTTAATATTAAAATTATAGGTATTTATATATAAATTTATTTTAGTTTATATATTTATTTATTTTAAATAAAAATCAATAAAATAAATAAAATTCAATTACATGAATATTTTAATTTTTTTACAATGTTTTTAATATTAAAATTATAGTTATTTAGGTATAAATTTATTTTAATTTAAAACACTGCAAGTTTTTGATGAAGTGAGACAATTCAATATTGAAAAATAACCTTTTTCCACTTTTTCGGAATAGAGTTAAAAATCCTTTTGTGTTTATTTATAGGCCTCTACCTGGTCAAATACATAACCTAGGCCTCTACCTGGTCAAATACATAACCAAGTCTCACATAATATCATGCTAAATAAAGGAAAGCTCGTGGTTCTACCATAGGGGTTCACCATGGTACCTCTCAATAGCGAATTAAAGTTTCTATGTCAACTAAAATAATTATTTAATCAATGCTCAACAAAAGATCCACTTCTCTAAGATTCATTTATTTGAAAGGATTAGACCTAGGCATTCAACCTACTCAATATCATGATATACTAAATAATCAAGACTCCTTAATTAATGGTCAACAAAATATCCACTTCTCTAATATCATATGTCATGATTCTTCTCATTTTATGCCTTACGGCATTTCCTTTGCAACATTTGGTGCAAATGCTAGTTAATTCTAGCTTCATTTTTTATACTACTTTGGCTGAATTTAAATTTATATATTAAACTTAATCATTAATGATTTGACATTTACATGTTAACCTTAATTTCTTTAATGATGAGATCTTTAACTAAGATTTAAATGTTAAACTTGATCTTAAATTCATATTTAAATGTAATGATTACATATTTACCGAAAATTTACCTGTTAAACTTGATCTTAAATTCATATTAGACGTGAATTGCAACATCTGAAAATACGGGGAACAACGAGGATTCGGAAAGCAAATGCTCAGAAGTTCACGATATTCCGTATTTTGTCTGGAGTTTCCCTTCACCATTTGTATCACTGTCAGTTGGTAAGGGTTCACCATTTTCTTTGCAGTTCAGTTTCTCATATCAGTCGGTTGGTAGGGGTTCACCAGTTTCTCATCTCAAAATTTTGACAGATGCTAGTTTTAGCTATAACATATTATCTTGTGAGAGAACCTTCCTTGACTGCGTTTCAGAAAGCTGCTAGTTGAATGATTGCAATATCTCATAAGAGGAAGTCATTATTATATATTTCAACCCCACGTGAACATAAAAATATGTCGTGGATGGTGGTTTTTACTATTTAGCAGGCAAATTTGTCAAACATCAAAGTTTAAAATTCTATTCTGTGTTTTAAAAATTCACAGCTTACGTTTTCCATCTCCCTCCAGTGATTGCACATCCCAACATGCACAAAGGATCAAACTCATATTGCAATTTACGAAGTGTGATGAAATGATAGTAACGACAAAAGAGTGGATACTATAAGAAGGTCCCCGGAATTTGCAAGCTTGTCTTGGAGTAGAAGCAACCAATGTGATAGCATAAATAACTATTCTATAACAATCGAAAACTAATTTTAATGTGGAATAAACTTTAATGCCCAAGAAAAATACCTCCAGCCATTGATGTTAAACACACTTCAAAACCAAAGTTTCTGCTAAGCTTGAGGTAGTCCCTTCTTTTGTTTTTTGATTTGTTTACATGTGTTTGTTGGCTCGATCAAAAACCAGTAGTCTCAAAGACCTCCTTGGATGGATGCATGCAAGAAAGAAGCAAGAGATTCCAAAACACACCACCGGCCTTATTCCTTCCAATATCAAAACTTTACTTGGCAATTAATTGAGCTTCAACATTGAAAAAGATCATGTTGCCTTGAGGTGTACCCGCAAAACTTTGACTTTGAAGTGTAGTGGATACTTATTTATAATGTTTACGACCCTACTTATGAAACAATGTGCCAAAATCCGCTCACAGTCCTTCCTAGATAAATAATAGTGCGACTCAATGCTTGGAACTTCATGAGGAAGTATTTGCACAATGTGCTGGCTTTCTAACCAGTACAACCAAAAACACAACTACGTGTTACGTGTGCTCCAGAAACACACCACAACAGAAAATGAAAATAGAGAGATGAGAATGCAGTGCGAAAGGGGAAATTAAAGCCTTCAGGAATATCTATAATCTTCTAAGCTCTGCTCACTCTTATTTTATGGTGTAACACTGAAGGGAATTGAGTTAGTGAGCTTGGGGACCAAACAGAAGAATTTATAGCCAAGATTCCATCAAGCTTCTGATGGCTATGTGTCAAGTGTTCCAAAGATCATGGTAGAGAACTGCAGAGGGAGTAATGGACCACTCCAGGAGTTCCCAACAAGAAATTAATTAACTGAAGATAGTTTCCGTAAATTAAGGAAATTACTGCAGTTGTTTTCCAGAATTTTTAGAATGGGCGGCAGATGGTTTCCTAATCGTCGAAGCCGTTAAGGGAGTGGACTCGCGGCAGTTACGGGAGCTAACATTCTCCCACTTGGTCCATACTTCCAAAGTTAATGTCTCATCTTAAAACCCATTGATAATTTGTATTAAGTAATAGATACATGAATCATGGCGATAAGTCCTCTAATGACGAGTATTATCTTCCATGTATTACTATGTATTTATTTCTTATAGAATTTATGTGGCAACAATTTCTTAATGAGTAAACCCTATGTTTATTCTTGCTCCTACACAAATGAATTTTCTCAAATCAAATTAAGGTGCACATAAATATGAGAAAAACATCACAATAATTAAGAATTTCATTAAAATAACATTGTCCATACAATGAGAAACTACATAATGGAACCAATTTCCATATTCATTACATGATCCTTGAATTCAAATGGTGGCATGCCCTTAGTCAAAGGATCAGTGATCATCAACTCAGTGCTAACGTGCTCAATGATGACTTTCTTTTCTTTAACACGTACCCTTATAGCTAAATACTTAATGTCGATGTGTTTATTTCGACTCCCACTTTTGTTGTTTTTATCCATAAAAATAGCAATTGAATTGTCGCAATATATTCTCAATGGCTTAAATATAGAATCCATAATTCTAAGCCCTGAAATGAAACTCTTAAGCCATACACCATGTAAAGTAGCCTCAAAATAGGAGATGAACTCGGCTTCCATAGTGGAAGTGGCAATCAAGGTCTGCTTGGAACTCCTCCATGATACAGATCTACCGGCCATCATAAAAATGTATCCTAATGTTGATTTGTGTGAATCAACACATCCAGCAAAGTTAGAATCTGAGTAGCCAATTACTTCTAAAGTGTCCATCTGTCTATACATAAGCATGTAGTTTTTGGTTCCTTGAAGGTACCTCATTACTTTCTTTGCAGCTCTCTAGTGGTCTAAACCTAGATCACTCCGATATTGTCCCAACATTCCCACAACAAATGCAATGTCAGGTCTTGTGTAGACCTGAGCATACATTAGGCTTCTGATAGCAGAAGCATATGGAATGTTCTTCATTTGTTCCATTTCAAAGTCATTCTTTGGGCATTAGTTCAAATTGAACCTATCACCCTTCACAATGGGAGCTACACTTGGTGAACAATCCTTCATCTGAAATCTCTCTAAAATTTTATTAATATAGGTTTCCTGAGACAGACCCAAGATGCCTCGAAATCTGTCTCTATGGATCTTAATGCCAATGACATAAGATGCCTCACCCATATCCTTCATATTGAAATTTTTAGAGAGGAATTGTTTCACCTCATGCAACAAGCCCTTATCATTGGTTGCTAGCAAAATGTCATCCACATATAAAACAAGAAAACAAATTTTACTCCCACTAACTTTCAGGTATATACATTGATCCACAATATTTTCTAAAAAACCGAAAGAAGAAATTACATTATGGAATTTCAAATACCATTGGCGGGATGCTTTTTTTAAACCATATAAGGATTTCTTGAGCTTGCAAACCAATTGCTCACCATCACTAGAGGGGAATCCTTCAGGTTGTTTCATGTAAACCTCCTCCTCTATATTTCCATTGAGAAATGTCATTTTCACATCCATTTGTTGCAACTCCAAGTCAAAATGGGCTACTAATGCCATAATAATGTGCAAGGAATCTTTCTTAGATACAGGAGAGAAAGTCTCTGTGTAGTTGATTCCTTCTTTCTGAGTGAATCCCTTAGCAACAAGTCTTGCCTTGTATCTCTCAATGTTGCCCAATGAGTCTTTCTTTGTCTTAAAGACCCATTTACATCCAATGGCTTTCGAACCATTAAGCAACTCAACAAGATCCCGAACTTGGTTACTCTTTATAGAATTCATCTCTTCCTTCATGGCATCGTACCATAATTCTGATTCTTTGCAACTCATGGCTTGTGAAAAAAACTCAGGATCATTTTCGGCTCCAATGTTGTAGTCAGATTCTTGCAGATACACAACATAATCATCAGGAATTGCTGATCTCTTTGGTCTAGTAGATCTTCTTAATGTTGTATCATCATCTTCCTGAGAAGTATGTGCTTCAACTTGTTGTTCAAAAGTTCTTGGCAACTCTTGAACTACCTGATCTACTGGAATGTCGTCAGCAGCTTGTGGAGCTTCAACAATTGGTTGTTCAACACCAGTTTGTACTTGAGTGGTGCTGTGAACAATAACCAATCTATCACTTGAAGTGGAAGGTTGAGATTCTAAATGATCCTTCTCGGAAACTATGTTCCTGGTTTGATCGCTCCCACTGATCAAGTCATTTTCAAGAAACTTTGCATTTCTTGATTCCACAATCCTAGTGCTGTGAGATGGACAATAAAATCTATAACCTTTAGACCTTTCAGCATATCTAATGAAATACCCACTAATGGTCCTTGGGTCCAGCTTCTTTTCCTGTGGATTATATATTCTCACTTCAGACAGGCATCCCCAAATGCACATATGTCGCAAACTCGGTTTCCAACCTTTCCATAATTCATATGGAGTTTTAGGAACAACCTTGGTTGGAACTCGGTTTAATATATACACTGCCATCTTAAGTGCTTCAGTACACAAGGATTTAGGAAGATTGGAGCTGCTAAGCATACTCCACACCATGTCCAATAATGTTCGGTTTCTTCTTTCTGCTACACCATTCTAGTCGGGTGAACCAGGCATGGTGTATTGGGCAACAATCCCATGCTCTTTAAGAAATTTTGCGAATGGCCTAGGTGCTTGTCCACCTTCTGTGTATCTACCATAATATTCTCCACCTCTATCTAATCTCATGATCTTAATTTGCTTGCCACATTGTTTCTCTACTTCAGCCTTAAATATCTTAAAGGCATCTAATGCTTCGCTCTTTTTATGAAGCATGTAGAGATACATATATTGCGAGTAATCATCTATAAAAGAGATGAAGTATCTCTGACCATGTGAGTCCATGTCTGGACTACATATATTAGTATGTATGATCTCTAATATGTCTGAACTCCAATTGGCATCTTTCTTTGACTTGTTGGTCTGCTTTCCCTTTATGCAGTCCACACAAGTTTCAAAATCAGTAAAATCCAGAGTATTAAGTACCCCTTCATTTACCAATCTTTTAATTCTGTCTATGGAGATATGACCTAGTGTCCGGTGCCATAATTTAGAGGAATCTTCATTAATAACACATATTTTAGTGCCAATGTGAACATGCATTGAATCATAAGTAACATTATTTTGTAAATTAATGCAGTAAAGACCATTAGACAAAATACCATTCCTAACACAATCATATTTATAAAATAAACTCAAAGATATTTCTGAAAAGTTGAAGAAATATGCAAAAGGTACAAGCCTTCAAACTGAAATCAAGTTTCTAAAAAAACTTGGAACATAAAAGGTCTTTTCTAATTCTAAAACAAGGCCACTACTTAAAGTTAAATAGCATGTTCTTATAGCTTCCACATGCAAGCCCATCTTGTTTCCTGATAAGATGATTTGCTCACTTCCCACTGGCTTCCTTAGGTTTTGCAAACCCTGCAAGGAATTTGAAATGTGAATTGTTGATCCAGAATCAATCCACCATGTGTTAATATTGACATTATCCATATTAGATTCATAACAAACAAAGGAGATTCGATTACCTTTGTCCGCAAGCCATTTCTGAAATTTGGCGCATTCCTTCTTCATGTGTCCCTTCTTTTTATAGAAGAAACACTTGGAATCCTTATGGATATCAGCTTGGGGAAGTACTTTACCTTTCCCTTTTCAATTGGCTTGAGATTTTCCCTTTCCTTGTGTTACTAGCATTGAACTTTCTCCCGGTTCCATCACCAGTCTCTCTTCCTCTTGAAGACACATGGTCATGAGTTCATTAATTGACCATTTATCCTTATGTGTGTTGTATGAGATTTTGAAAGCTCTGTATTGGTGTGGAAGGGTGTTGAGGATGTAGTGTAGCAGGAAGGACTCTGATATTTTAACCTCAAATTTCTTTAATTGAGCCACAATGTCCCTCATTTGCATGATGTGCTCGCACACACCCTTCACACTAGTGAGCCTTAGGGATGAGAACTCCATGATTAGGGTGCTTGCTAGTGCCTTGCCTGAAGTGATGAATTGATCATCAATGGCTTTCAGCGAGTCTCAGACATTTTCATGCTGATCAACGAAACCACGAATACCAGCTAAAATTTTATTCTTAATGAACATCATGCTTAGGCGATTAGATTGCTCCCATCGTTCAAAAAGCATGATTTTCGCTATAGTGCTGGTATCAGTGAGTGCTTGTGGTTCATCTTCCCTAATAGCATAGTCTATGTCCATCCACCCCAAATGAGGAAGAACTCTTTCCTTCTAGACCTTATAGTTATCTCCCTTAAGTTCAGGGATATTAGAACAAATTTCAGAGAAATTTGCAGGTTGTACAACTGCATAAAATTAAAGATCACATGCTTATGTTAAATTTGAGGCCTAAATAAAATTTCATGCTTTACCAATGTAAATCGTGCTTAAAATTGAATCATGCTAAATTTTCAATTCAAGTAGATTCAATTATTTTTTATGATAAAATTTATCAAATTATTCACTTAATTCATAATTTTAAAGTGTATATTATGATTATAATTTGATATAAATTGTATATTAGATTTGAACTTTATGATAAAACTATTAATTCATAATTCCTGTGGGTAAGTTATGAATATTTTATCGTAATTAATTATATAAATTTAGTAAAAAATCCTATGGGATAAAATTTATTATATTTAGTATAATTAATTACAATTAATGTCTAAATAATCTTTATGTGATCCTAACCAATCATATATAATATTATTTAACTAGAGTTGGTGTGGTTATTCTCTAATCAATTAAAATTATATGGATCACTAGACATTATTTCTTACATAAAAAAATAAAAATAAAAAAATTAACTTGATATGAGAATAATGATAATTTGCATAAATAAAAGTAAAATACTCATGCATAACATTCTTAAAAAACTCTAATTAGGTTCTGTAATGGGAATCTGTTATGTAATGTATTACGTTTTAGTGAAGAGTCTCGAATTCCCCTGTATATTATGAAAATTCTTTATATGTCAAAAGAATTTCATTATTTATAAAGCCACTCATTGATTTCATTATATTCCTCCTTTTACTCAAGTAAAAACAATTTGTACAATCGAATAAACACACGAAATCAAGAAACTCCAGAAAACCTCATTTTAATGGTAAACACCAAGGCAGAGATAAAAGATGGACTCTGATACCAAATGACAGCATAGATAATGATTCTATAACAATCAAAAACTAACTTTAATGCGGAATAAACTTTAATGCCCAAGAAAAATACCTCCGGCCATTGATGTTAAACACACTACAAAACCAAACTTTTTGCTAAGCTTGAGGCAGTCCCTTCTTTTGTTTTCTGATGTTACATGCGTTTGTTGGCTTGATAAAAAATCGGTAGTCTCAAAGACCTCCTTGGATGGATGCATGCAGGAAAGAAACAAGAGATTCCAAAACTTGCCGCCGGCCTTCTTCCTTCCAGTATCATAACTTTACTTGGCAATTAATTGAGCTTCAACATTGAAAAGGATACCACTGCCTTGAGGTGTACCCACAAAACTTTGACTTTGAAGTGTAGCGGATACTTCTTTATAATGTTTACAACCCTACTTATGAAACAATGTGCCAAAATCTACTCACGGTCCTTCCTAGATAAATAATAGTGTGACTCCATGCTTGGAACTTCGTGAGGAAGTATTCGCACAATGTGTTGGCTTTCTGACTAGTACAATCAAAAACACAACTACGTGTTACGTGTGCTCCAAAAACACACCACAATAGAAAAGGAGAATAGAGAGACGGGAATGCAGTGCGAAAGGGGAAATTAAAGCCTTCAGGAATAAGCTCTGCTCACTCTTACTTGATGGTGTAACACTGAAGGGAATTGATTTAGTGAGCTTGGGGACCAAATAGAAGAATTTATAGCCAAGCTTCCATCGAGCTTCTAATGGCTATGTGTCAAGTGTTCCACAGATCATGGTAGAGAACTACAGAGGGAGTAATGGACCACTCCAGGAGCTCCCAACAAGAAATTAATTCATTGAAGATAGTTTCCGTAAATTAAGGAAATTACTGCAATTGTTTTCCAAAATTTTTAGAATGGGCGGCAGATGGTTTCCTAATCATCGAAGCCGTTAAGGGAGCCGACTCGTGGTAGTTACGGGAGCTAACACAATGTTGTTAGTGTTGTTGTTTCCTAGAGAAGACAAAGCTGAGTCCTGGTTGTCAAAATGAGCAATCTAATTAGTATTTTGAGCTGCATGCTATTGGTGCCGGTGAACACATGGCACACTGTGTCATCTATGTATCATCTTCTACAATGACATACTTGTTATTCACAGCTGAAGGAAGAGCTTGTTATTCACAGCTTCAAAACAATCGATGGACGAGGCGCCAAAGTCCACATTGGTAATGCCCCGTGTATCACCATAAAAGATGAGACAAACATCATCATTCATGGCCTCATTGATGCAGTGAAGTCATCCACTTATATCACTGCTTCCAACAATTATTTCACTCGCCACAACAAGGTGACTTCACATACTCATTCGTTCATTAACTGCAATTCACTCTACCTTCTCATCTAGCTTGACAATGGTCTGCTTTTCTCCAATGCTAGGTGATGCTATTGGGTCACACTCACGACCACTATCATGACAAAGTTATGTAGGCAATGGTTGCACCCAAAGGCAATTCTTAAAAACAAGTCACTAAGCCTAGTGCATGGCAAGATTGACATAGATGTCCATGCATGACCATGGCGTCTCCCGGTTCCATCAGTCAATGTGACGTGCATACATTCAATGTCGCGTTGAGGGCTGGGCTCCGGCGGTTCCATCTTTCAATGTGACGTACATACATTCAATGTCACCTCCCCTACCCGTATAGCATTTCAAAATTGGATTTCAAACCCGATAGAAATTTTTGAATTCAAACTGGTACTCCCGCCCAATGTTTTTTTTTAAAGGAATAGAAATTGTGTAAATGGCGTTTTGTTTCCATACCAGCAGAAGAGACTGACGCTGAAGGATTCGCCTCGCAGTTCTCAACAATAAAGAGATAAATTCCCAACCATGACATGCTCTCTCCCATCGCTTATCACAACACTGTTAACAACGTTCCATTCTCTTAAACGAGAATCAACTCCGTGCGGGATACCACAGGTTTTTATTTCGTGTGAGCATAAGATCTGATTGAGTGAGTTCACAAAATTATTTTATGTTGATTTTGTAGGTTTTCGATTATTTGAATTTTTTCTGGTTTCTTTATATGTTCTTGGCTTCAACCAATGCCATCACAAGCGGCTGAGAAAATTGATGGATATGGCTTGCGTCAAACCCCAGAAATTATCGGAAGTATGATGTCAGTTCTATCAGCATTGTTAAGGCAGTGGATTGGTCGGATACACGATCCTAAAACCTGGGGCAACCTGGACACATAGGCTAGCAGGAAATTTCTTTTGCGGGTGCCATTCCGCCTCAACAAAAAGATCACGAAGAGCTTTTACCGTTTCAAAGGGAGAATTTTTGAGAATGGATTGATGCAACATTTCCTTTTCTCGAGAACATGCGATTTATATATTTAAAGGTGACACTATGCACTCATTAATTCTGTATCCTATCCTGTTATATATTTAAAGGTGACAGCTATGTAATAGCCATACTGCATCAAAATTAGCTATTTCTGATAAAAAAAACCCTCCCCATTTTCCATTCCATTCCTATCCTCTTATATATTTAAAGGTGACACCTATGTAATAGCCATACTGCATCAAAATTAGCTATTTCTGATAAAAAAAACCCTCCCCATTTTCCATTCCATTCCTATCCTCTTATATATATTTAAAGGTGACACCTATGTAATAGCCATACTGCATCAAAATTAGCTCTATCTGATTAAAAGAACCCTCCCCATTTTCTATTCCTCATATAAATTAATGAGAGCATAAAGACCAATTTGGATGGGAAATAAATCATTGTTCTTTCTGATAAAGACCCCTCCCATTTGCCATGGACGAACCTGGTTGTCGACATTGTAATCAAGGTAGGGGCTTTCGAACCCTTTGCTTACATATGCGCTGAAGACGTAGTAACTATAGTTGTAGATATGGTCACTGAATTAAATGAGCCTTAAATCGCAATTCAATGATGCAGGCAACTGGAAATTTTACATAGTAACTATAGTTGTAGATATGGTCACAGAATTAAATGAGCCTGAAATCGCAATTCAATGATGCAGGCAACTGGAAATTTTACAGACAAATCCCAAGTTGAGAAGCACATTGGAGCCGGGGCTATAAATGTCATCATAACAGCACCCAGCAGGGGCATATATATCCCCACATATGTTGTGCGAGTCAATGAGGGTGATTACTCTCACGGCGGCCACTACATCAATAGGTGTAAAACCATCATTTCATTCCTGCATTACATATGCAGTGACCATTGAGTTTTACCAGAAAAGCAGAGAAAGATTTACATAGCCAATTTGAGATGTCACATATGCTGTTTGTTATTTATATATATAATATAGATAACAACACATACAATTACTATTCAAGGACCGAAGAAGATCACTGAAAACTTCGACAGCGTAAAAAACATCATCCCAATGTATACCTACGGCTGTTGAACTATCAGCACCATTTAGTGAACTCTATTACTAGTCTAAAATAAGGATCATGACGCTACTACTTATGTATGCACCCAATTTTGAATAACACAACTTTTTATGAACACAGGTTTTCTCGTTATCACACAATGAGTTGTGGGATAATGGAATATAGAGAGTTTTTCGTGTGATGCCATGTATTTACACTCTTTTAAAGTGTAAATAGTTTTGAAATTGTTTTCTTATTTTAAGAGTTGTTTTAGAATTTTTTTGCCATTAATAGTAGAACTATGGATTATCTTAGAAATTGTTTTAGAATTTTTGTCATTAATAACAGAATTATGGATTATTTTAGAAATGTTTTTATGACTGAATTTAAATGGATAGTAAATTTTATAAATCTTTTAGTAATTTTAAAATTTCTTTTCACTTTTACTCTAATTTGGTTTCTAATAAAATTAAGTTAAAACTTGTTTTTTAATTTACTAAAAACTTAGAATTATTAAAACTTGGATTTTTTAAAATATACTATTTTGGTATTTTGGTTTTTGTAATAAAGTTAAATTAATATTTGTGTTTTATTTTAAACTCAGAGTTGGAATTTTTTAAAGATGTTGTATGATAAATGGAAACTATATAAGACATAATAGTGAAATACTAAAAAATGGTGGTTTATTTATGAAATTTGAGGCATTGATGTGCATTAAAAAGTTTTACTTTTAACCTATGGCATGATTTTTAGTTTTTGGAATGAGATTGATTTTAAGTTTTTGGAATGAGATTTAAATTTAATAGAAGTTAATTTTTTAATATTTAATTATTGATATTAAGTTGGCATAGATTCATTTAATTTTGGATCTACTAAGTATCAAGAGGGATCGAATTTTTCAAGATGTAATTTCTTTTATTGTAAAACTTGAGAAAATGTTTGCACCTCTAGAGATTTTAATAAAATTCTTTATCTCTGAGAATTTTTTATTCTCACTTGCTTTCTATAACATACACACAGTTGACATTGAACTATTTTATTTATCATTCATATTTTGCGCATTAAAATGTTAAAGCCCCTCTCTCTAAATCATCTCTCTTTATATATATACACATTGAATTACTTTTTTTATTAATACTTATATTATTGAATTATTTTTATTATTAATACTTTTTAAAATGTTACCTATTACAAATTGAAAGAATTACAAATCCCCTTCATACTTTGGATTAGAAAGAACCTATTAATGGAATAAGATTTTTATCTCTCTCTCTCTCTCTCTATATATATATATATATATGATGTTAAAATTGTTTATTGAACATGCATATTGAAATATTTGGTTTATAACTTATATTTGTTTTCTTTCTTATTAATAATTTTTAGATATTATTCGTGAAATCCACATTAAAAATGTGATAAATTACACATCTCCCTAAAAATGAAAAGTGAAAATATAAGAAAATATTTAATTTAATTTCTATTGCTTAATATGCACATTAAACTATTTTACTTATGAATATTTTTGTTTTAAATATTACATGTAAACATAATATAATATAAATTACGCATCATGTAGTATCAATAATATTATTTTGGTCCACTCCTTCACAGTAAAAACTAAATTGCTATTTCTTTTTTTACTTTCAATTACTTTATCTCTATATAAAGTTGATATAAAATTAAAGTAGAAATTGAAGTATTTTATTTATGGCTAACATTGATTTATTTTATTATTATTTTTTTTATTTGTTAATGCAAATATTATTTTATTATTTTAAAATGTAATATTATGTGACAACATCTCCATACTAGACTAAAAAGCATTTATTGACACAAAGATTTTAATAAAAATAATTTAACGAATAATTCATTTTTAATCCAATATGAATAATTTTTAAATATATATGGCAATTAATTAATTTATAAAATAATATAAACAAACCAAATAACCAGAAATTTTATAAATCCCCCCACACACACGTTTTGTTTGTATTTATTGATTTATTAATTTTAAAAGAAATAATGTGTGAAAAATCATAATATTTTTAAATTGAAAATGTTTCAGCATAAATACTCATAAAGTAATTATTAATTTTAAGAATAATGAAATTATTAATATGAAATTAATCATAACATAAAAATTAATAAAAAATATTATTTGTATTTACTTTTTTTTATTAATTTTAAAAATATTTTTATAATGTTGTATATGTGTAGAATAAATGGTGACAGTGTGTTTTATTAAGTTACATCATGATAAAAAATACCATGGGTATTATTATTAAGAATCACATATTATTATAAATAAAATTATAGGACTAGTTAGCATAAATGCTATTGGAACGACAAAGATTAAATAGCATGCACTAAACCAATGATTGATTAGTGAATGCTACTATTGTTAGACGATCATATGTACATATGATAAAAAAATGTGCATGGTCATTGATTTTCGTGATATGTTCACGAATTCTACTTTTGAAGAAGCTTACATCCACCTTTACCCTATCAATGGCACTCCCCTTTTGGGTTCAAACATAACAATCACATATGGTTGAGGGAATTGGTGGGAAATTAACATATGGAGTGACTGAGGTGGGTTGTTAACTCCCTCACCTTTACCCTATCAATGCCACTTCGCTTTTGGCTTCAAACATAACAGTCACACATGGTTGATGGAATTTGGTGGGAAATTAACATATGGAGTGATTGAGGTGGGTTGTTAACTCCCTCTCCGCTAGTGTTCGAATGCCATGCTAAGCGTTTTGTGAGTAGGGAAATCAAGGAAGTTAAATCCTTACCATCCACATTTTAATTTAATTAAAATTTTGGAAGAACTATTATAAAATAAACATGTCTATTTACTTAATTATCATCACCAAGATTTTAATATTTTCATTAAATAATATAATTTTGAATGCACTATAAATGTTTTTGGTTTTAAAATTTTTAAATATATAAGACTTGTGTAAAAATAAATGAGAATTGGATTCCTACTTTCACCCCAAATCTATCTCTATTTAACACCTTTATAGTATTATTTTTACTTTCCTCTATTTAACATTATTGCACTCCACTTACTTAGTCACGGTTATCCTCTAAATTAATTAATACACTATACCAATCCTCTACATTAACATTTCTTAATAAAGTATACATTAACATTTCTTATTAATACTTTATTAGTACATTATATTAAACATATATTAACTTTATTAATACATTATATTTCTTATAAAAAAATAACTTTTATTAATACTTTAATTAATACATTTTATTTATTATAAAACTAAAACCCTAATTCTAAGACTACTAGTATATATAGCACTTTATATTTGAGGTTATATCACATTACAATTCAGATTACATTTTATTTAAATATTAAAATAACTCAAAATATTTTATTACCTTATTTCTCTTATACTTTTAGGATTTTATTCTGGTTAGTTCCTTACCATTATTTTATATATATATCACTTTCATAAGATCAAACTCTCACATATTAATTAATCGTGATGATGAGCCACATCGTATTATCAACTCCACATCAAAGGTTATCATCATTTTATCTTTGTGAAAGGTGGAGAATATGATCACATAAGATTATCAACTCCACATCCAAGGTTTTCATTATTCTATCTTTGTGAAAAGCAAAGAACATGGAGAGATATGTGATGGGATGGACTTTAAAGGTTTTTCTAAATTTTATTGATTAACTTGAAATGTTATAATTTGCTTTTGCGTAAATTAAGGAATAAGATTTTCCTTTATTACCTAGAATTTTAGAATATTTTATAATGTGCAATCATAGGAATCTTAGATCATGGGTTTTGCATGGGAAAAGGTTTTAAGACTTGAAATCTTTAAAAAAAAATTAACAAAATTATCTATATTTCAAAATAATTTGAGTAACCATGATAAATGTTAAAATTTTAAATATCCAACATAGAAACATTATTATTATAAAAAAAATGCTAAAACTTTAAATAGCCAACATACACACATCATTATTAGTTAATATAAATGGATGCTCAATGGTTACTTGTAAAAGCGTTGGTTTCACCTCCTTTAACTGGGCAAATAACTAATCAAAAAAAGGAGTGGATGGTGTGTTATATATGGGGCATCACTATCTTTATAATTTTCACAAACATTTTGTGAGATTGAGGGTAGAGAATAAATATGATACTTAATTTTAAAAAATAATAAAATAGAATAGTATAATATTTAATTTTTTAAAATATATAAAAAATATTAATTTAAAAAATATAATTATTCAATACAATATTTTAATTTTAAAATAACATTTTAAAAATTAATATGTACATAGATATCATCACGTGTGTTCATTATATTTAACTTAATTTAGAAATTATAAATTTATAATTATCATATTTATTAGAGGATATAAGTCTTATTTGTTTTACATTAATTTAGAAACTATAAGTTTATAATTATCATATTTATTATAGGATGTGTCTTATTTATTTTAGGTGAGATTTCTGGTGTGAGAAATTTATTTGATTTAATTGACACTTAGATTACATCTAATTGGTTTGAGAGATTTGTTAGACTATGATTTCTCTAGCCTGAAATATCTTAGATGTATTTATAGGTATAATATTAATTAATTGATATAGAGTTTTAGAGAGATTGGTTATGTACAATATTCTCCACTCTCTTGTCTCAAAAGTTATTTAGTTATTCAATTTATATTTTATTCATCTTAATTCGAATCTTGCATTTTATTTTATCTTGTCTTTAACGATATTAATATTTTTTTAAACGATTTAATTATTTAAGATTATTTTTTATGAGTATATTTTTTGTCCTTTAAAAAAAAATTTAACACATTTTTTATAATCATAAACTTGGGCTGAATTGAAATACTTTAATATTTTTTCAATATACTAAATTCATTTAAAAAAAACACATTTAAAATAACAAAAAAAAATACAATCTTATTTAAAAATTTTGTAACCACAAATTTCTCATATATATATATATATATATATATATATATAATTTCTGTTTATACCGTTTTTTCTTAATATATTCATATGGATGTGAAAGTACATATAGATAAGCCATCTTTCATAAATGCACTTCCATGTTTCCATATGTATGATTTATGTATATTCATGCTCTCAAATCTTTGTACATTAAAGAAGTTGCACATATACAGAAGTTACACATATATAGAAGCCTTCTTCCGTATATGCATGCTTCCAAATATACGTGCATATATAGAAACCATCTTCTGTATATGCACATATATATGGAAGCAATGTATTTTTCATATGCACATGTATATGGAAGTGTGTATATACAAAAGATGGTTTTCGTATATATGTGCATATGAAAATGTTGTACATATACGGAAGATGAGTTCCATATATATTTGAATATACAAAAGTTGCACATATTTTGAAGCCATTTTTTTATATACATGCTTATATAAATATTTGTTTGTGTTTGCATATATAGAATATGGACATATTTCGAGGTCATCTTCTATATATGCATAACTTATGTATATGCACATAGATATGGAAGCGTGTATATAAGAAATGTGGCATCCATATCTATATAGAAACCATATTCCATATGTGTAGTTTTGTGTATGCATATAGATATGCATGTACATATATAGAAGCCACCTTTCATAAATGTACTTGCATTTCTGGATGTGTGATTTTTGTGTATGCACCCTTCTTTATATACGTGCATTTAGAGAAGTTGCACATATAAAAAAGCCATCTTCTATATGTGCACATATATATGAAATTGATGGCTTCTGTATATGTAGATATATATAGAAGTGTGCATATACAGAAGATGCCTTCAATATATATGTGCATATATCAAAGCTATGAATGTATGGAAGATGAGTTCCATATATATGTGCATATACATAAGTTAAACATATACGGAAACCATATTTCATATCTGCATGCTTCCATATATATGTGTGTGTGTTTGTGTATATGTGTGTGCATATACAAAGTATGCTCATATAAAGAAGCAATATTTTGTATATGCACATAGATATGGAAGTGTGCATGTACAAAAATGTGGCTTCCATATCTATATAGAAAAAACATTTGATGTATGGACCTCCGTATATATATAGAAGTCAACTTTCATAAATGCACTTGCATTTTTGCATATATGTGATTTCCGTATATGCACGGTTCCATATATATGTGCATATACAGAAGTTTCACATACACAAAAGACATCTTTCATATATATATGTTTCCATATCTATGTGCATAGATGGAAAATGTGTATATACAGAAGTGATGCATATATGGAAATCATATTTCTTATATGCACACTTCTATATATGTGTGTGCATATACAAAAGTTGCGCATATACATAAGGAATATTGGTACCATAAGCCATCATACTAAGGTTATAGGGGAAATAATAAGGTGAGATGAATTAGAAAGCATAAAGAATGATGGATTCAAAGGAGAAAAGGAAGGGCTATTAGAGGAGATATATAAATCAAGACATGGAAAGTTTTAAGGATGAGAATTTATAACAGAGTGTATAAACCTTGGTGAATCTAACATGTCCCTAGTATGCAAATTGCGAAGTGTTTAGCAATATTTTTGTGAAAATATTCATATTTCTTATGATTTTATATAGAATCTATAAATATTTGGCAATTTTTAGGTAAAATAATTTTATCCTATAAAATATGGGCATAATTTTTAGAAAAAAATGGAAATTGATGAGTCTTTGTTTGGAAAAAGGCATGGAAAGGTAACCCATTTGCAGAATTTGACCCCTAAAACTCTCCCTAATGCAAGAATGCATCACCCGAAGAAATTTGGAAGGTACAAATGGATAGTTTGGTGAGAATACAAACTCGGTAGTAAAATTAGAGTAGGATAGAGAGACATAAGATGTACCCAAGGAGAACATGAAGGAAAGAGAGGCAACATAAGTTTGTGTCGATAGAAGAGAGACACTAGAAGAATACACCAAGATAAGTGATGATATAATGGGAGAAGATGATGTTAAATTATAATGGAAGAATGATTTGGAAAAACATGAAAGTATCCCTCAAATGAAATTAAGGATGATTCTAGTGCAAGTTAAGATACTTTAACCATTGCAAAATTATTGACATAAATGAAAATTGAAGAGTTCTTTGGATTGGAGAAAAAAGCAGAGAAATGAATTAGAAAAATGGGCCATAGGTAATAAATAAAGTGGTTAACTTGCATTATACAAGGGACCATGAGTAGTTAGGGTTTTAGGTCTCCTCCTTGTCCTCATCATCAACATGATTCCATTCCTTCCTTGCATGAACTAGGGTTTCTTCTTTCAACAGAAACATCAGATCTATGTTTTATTTACAAACCTAGGTTTTCACATCCAAGACCTCAAGTCTTTTAGAATTTACAAATCCTTTTTTTATAAAACTCATTTTACACCTTTTGCAAATCCAAAAGATGGAAGTTGCGCATATAAAGAATATATGCACATATACAGAAAATATGCACATATGCGGAAGTTAGGCATATACGGAAGATATGCATGTCTTCCGTATATGCACAAATTCTTTATATGTGAATATATTATGCTTATTCGCATATATTTTGTATATGTGCAACTTTTGTATATGCACATACACGTAAGTTGAGCATATACAAAAGTGTACAACTTTCATAAATGCACATATCTTCTGTATATGCGTAACTTCTGTATATACACATATCTTTCATATATGCACATATACTGTATATGGACATCTATTGTATATGTGCAAATTCCAAATATGCACATATACAAAAGAAATTCACATATATGAAATAAACGTATATACAAAAAATATGTTCATATACAAAAGTTATGCACATCTTTTTCATCACATATCTTTTGTATATGCACAACATTCATATATGTATATACAGAAGTCATGCATATATGAAGGCTATGTATGTACGTAGGTTGAAGTTATGCACAACTCTACATATTTGTAACTTATGTATATGCACACATATGGAAGTTGCACATGTACGGTAGATGCACATATACAGAATTTGCGCATATATGCAAGATGTGTATATAGATAATTTATGCATAACATCAGCCATTTTATATATGCAACCTCCATATATGTACAATTTTCATATATGTGAAATTTCTGTATATGTGCAACTTTCATATATATTCATATATATTTATGCATATACATAAGATATGCACATATACAAAAGATGTAGATATATGGAAGTTGCGCCTATACAGAGGTCGAAGTTCTGCACAACTTCTCTATATATCTTCCATAGATGTGAAACATCTGCATATGCACATAGATTCCATATATGTGAACCTCAATATATGCACATATACAAAAGTTGTGCATACATATGTGAAACTATTGTATATGCGCATATCTTTCATATATGCACAACTTATGTATATATGCATATTCTCTCTCTATATATATATGTAACTTACGTATATGTGTAACCTCTACATGTGTGCAAGTACAAACTATATGCACATATACAGAAGAAGCACATATACGAAAGATATGTGCATATATGAAAAACATATGGATATCCGAAAAACGTGCATATATGAAAGTTGCACAAATTCTATATACATACCTCTTCTGGATAACAAATTTTTTTGTATATACATAACTTCCATATATGGACATATCTTTTGTATATTCCCAACTTTCGTATATGTGCATATACTAAATATATGTGCGTATATGGAATTTGCATATAGGAAACTTCCATATATGTACATATTTTCTGTATATGCACAACTTTCGTATATGCAAATATATGAAAGTTGTATATATATGAAAGAAATGTGCATATATGGAAGTTTCACATATATGAAAGATATGTGATAAATAAGATGTACATATATAGAAGATATGCACATATTTCATATATACGCATGTCTTCCGTATATGCACAACTTCCATATATGTACATATATTTCGTACATGCACATATATGGAGGTTGTGCATATACAATAGATATGGATATATGGTCTATGCGCATATATGGAAGATATGGACATACACATAAGTTGCACATATACAAAAGCTTTGCATATCTTAAGACTATTGTCCATGCATACTATGGAATTTGTGCATCACTTTTGTATATTCATAGATTTTTTATATGTGCATATAGAGAAGTTGCACATATATGAAAGATATGCGTATATACGAAAGTTTCACATATACAAAAGTTGTACAGATACGAGAAATATGGACATATACAAAAGTTGTGCATAAATGAAAGATTTATGTAGATAGACACGGTACTTGAATACCAAATGCTACTTAGAATCCTTCATACCCAACTTCGTGAAAATGGTATGAAAAATATTTGTAAACACTGGCACATCTTGGCCCCTTCCTTGCCGCAGTGTGGTCCATTTTATGTAGTTATATTCATAGCTCCTGACAGGGTAATAATATTCCTTGATTGCATCTTGAAAAGAATTTCAAGTGGGTGCGACTAAAAACAATGAGGGCTTCTCTCTCATCCCTCTGCTCATGGTAGGTTTCCCACCAATCCTTGACATGTGAGGTAAGTTTGAGGAGTGCAAAAGCAATTTTTTCCCTATTGGAAAAATCATGAACCAAAACATTCCTTCCAACAGATTTAACCATTTATCCATGACATCTACATCTATCTGACCTTCAAATATGGGAATGTCAAATTTGACTTGTACCTTAAGGTAATGCCACCTCCAAGGTGGCTACTGGATGAAGATGCATCACCTGTGTGCATCCGCCGAAGGATCTGGGCAAATTTTTCCATAATCTTATTCATTTGTCACTCGAGGACTTCTCCGAGTAATTTTTTGAAAGGATATCCTACTCCCTTGTCTTTCTTTTCTTTCACCATATGAGGCCATTAGGGTCATTGAGGTCAATCTCACAACGGTTCAACCAATTCAAGCCCTAACTCCTCATAATTTGATTTGATTTACAATGGGGGTACCTCCAGATATGTCCATAAACGAAATATATGCACATATATGGAAGTTGTGCATATATGGAAGACATGCATATATGCTAGAATATATACACATTTTTTTTATCAAATAATTTTTTTATATGTGCAACTTCTATATATGCACATATATGTACAATTTTCATATATTTGCATTAACATAAGTTGTGCATATACGGAAACTATGTACATATATAGAAGTTGCCTATATACAACTTCCCTATATGCGCATATCTTCCATATATTCACGTATATGAAAGTTGGGTATATACAAAATATATGCACATATATGGAAGTTATGTATATACATAAGATTTTGCAATACAAAAGATGTGCATATATAGAAGTTGTGCGAATTTCGCATATGCATATCTTTCTGATATCCACATGCCTTATGTATATGCACATATCTTCTATATATGTGCATATCAACCATACATATGCATATGTAAAGGTTGTGCATATACAAAAGTTACATATATATAGAGAAAATACATATATATAGAAGTTGTGTATATACAAAAGATATGCGCATATACAGAAAATATGCAGATATACAAAAATTGTGCATATCTAGAGATTTCCATGTATACATATTATGGAAGTTGCGTATAACAGCTGTATATATGCAAATTTTGTATATGTGCATATACGGAAGTTACACATATACAAAAGATATACGAATATACAGAAGATATGCACATATACATAAGTGTTGCATATATGGAAGATATGCACATTTTTCTTATATGCACAGCTTCCGTAGAAGTGAAACTAGGGTATATGCACAACTTTCATTTATGCGTATATACAAAAGTTGTGAGCAACTTCAACCTCCATATATACATAGCTTTTGTATATGCGCAATTTCCCTTTATGATCATATTTTCCTTGTATGTGCGACTTCTGTATATGTTCATATATGAAAGTTGCACATATACGAAAGTTATTTCAACAAAAGATGTGTATATAGAAGCTATGTGAATTCTTTTTATTCGCAACTTCTAGAGAATTCACATATGTTCTATATACACATCTTTTGTCCATATACGTTCCATATGTGCAACTTTCATATATGCACATATACGGAAGTTGCACATACAAGGAAGATATGAGCATATATGGAAATTGTGCATATACAGAAGCTGTGTATATACGGAGGTTGAAGTTGCACACAAATTTTGTATATATGCATAATTGAAAGTTGTGCATATACGGTAGATGCATTTATACAGAATTTTCACATATACGAAAGGTGTGCATATCTTCGATATATGCAACACTTATGCATATGTGCATATCTTCTGTATATTCATATATCTTTTGTATATGTGCAACTTTTGTATATGCACATATACAAAATTTTCATATATACAGAGGTTTTGCATAATTTTTGCAATATGCATACATGGCAAGCTCCAGATATGCACAACTTCTGTATATCTGCATATTTTCTGTATATGCGCATATCTTTCGTATATACACAACTTCCATATATACATATGTTCTCTATATATATGTAACTTTCGTATATGAGCAACCTCTACATATGCGTATGTACATATGATATGCACATATACAGAAGATATGTGCATATACATAAGGCATGCAAATATCTGAAAGATATACATATACGAAAGTCGCTTAACTTCTATATATGCACATCTTTTGTATTGAAAAATCTTATGTATATACAGAACTTCCATATATGGCTAGATATTTCGTATATGCCCAACTTTCATATACGTTCATATATGGAAGATATGTGCATATACGGAAGTTTCATATAGGAAACTTCCATATATGCACATATTTTCTATATATGCTGAACTTTCTTATATGCAAATATATGAAAATTGTACATATATGAAATATATGTGCATATATAGAAGTTGCACATATACGAAAAATATGTGATAAAAAAGATGTGCATATATAGAATATATGCACATCTTTTGTATATACACATGTCTTCCATATACACAAAACTTCCATACATGTGCATATCCTCCATATATGCACATATTTGGAGGTACCCCTATTGTAAATCAAATCAAATTATAAGGAGTCAGGGCTTGAATTGGTTGAACCTTTGCAAGATCAACCTTGACGACCCTAATAGCCTCCTATGGCGAAATAAAAGAAAGATGAGGGAGAAGGATATCCTTTCAAAATATTTCTTGAAGAAGTCCTCGAGTGACAAAGGAATAAGATGATGGACAACTTTGCCCAGATCCTTTGGCGGAAGCCCATAGGTAATGCATATTCATCCAATAGCCACCTTGGAGGTGCCATTCGATTTAAGGTACAAGTCAAATTTGAAATTTCGATATTTGAAGGCTAGATAGATGCAAATGTCATAGATAAATTGTTAAATCCGTTGGAAGGATATTTTTTGATTCATGATTTTTCCAATAGGGAAAAAATTTCTTTTGCACTCCTCAAACTTACCTCCCATGTCAAGGATTGGTGGGAAACCTATTGTGAGCAGAGAGATGAGAGATAAACACTCACTATTTTTAGTTGCACCCACCTGGAATTCTTTCTGAGATGCAATCAAGGAAAATTATTACCCTGTTGAGAGCTATGAAGATAAGTACATAAAATGGACCACACTGCAGCAAGGAAGGGGCCAAAACGTGTCAAAGTTTACAAATTTTTTTCATACCCTTTGCACGAAGTTGGGTATGAAAGATTCTAAAAAGCATTTGGTATTCAAGTATCATGTCTCCCTGCATAAATCTTTCATATATGCACACTTTTTTTATATGTCCATATTTCTCGTATGTGTACAACTTTTGTATACGTTCAACTTCCTTATATACACATATCTTCCGTATATGTGCAACTTATGTATATGCACATATGAAAAAGCTACAAATATACAAAAATTGTGCACAAATTTTGTAGTATGCGTGGACAATAATCTCAAGATATGCATAACTTTTGTATATATGCAACTTCTATGGATGTGTAGATGTTCCATATATGCACATCTACCATATATGCATATCTATTGTATATTCACAACCTCCAGATATATGCATATACAAAATATATGTACATATATGGAAGTTGTATATATGAAATACATACGTATATATGAAATATGTGCATATCTTCTATATATGCACATCTTATTTATCACATATCTTTCATCTATGTGAAACTTATATATATGCACATATATTTCATATGTATACAACTTTCATATATTTGCATATACCGAAAATATGTGCATATATGGAAGTTTCCTATATGTAAATTTTGTATATGTGCATATCTTTAGTATATGCACATATACGAAAGTTGAGAATATATGAAAGATATGTCCATATATTGAAGTTATGTATATACAAGATATTTTATGATCTAGAAGATGTGCATGTGTAGAAGTTGCGTGACTTCCATATATGCACATCTTTCGGATATCTGTATGTTTTCCATATATGCACATAGCTTTGGTATGTGTGCATATCGTCCATACTTGCACATATGTAGAGGTTGCACATATACAAAAGTTACATATATAGAGAAAATATGCATGTATACAAAAGTTATGTATATACGAAAGATATACACATATGCAAATGTTTCACATATGTATGCACAACTTATGTATATGTGCATATACGAATGTTTCACATATATAGAAGATATATCGAGAATTTACGCATATACAAAAGATATGTGCATATATAGAAGTTGTGCAGAACTTCAACCTCTGTATAGGTGCAATTTCCATATATGCACATCTTCTATATATGTGCATATCTTGCGTATATGCATAAATAGATACGAATATATAAGGAAGTTGCATATATACATAAATTTCGCGTATACGAAAATTACACATATATGGAGGTTTCATATATATACAGTGGCTAAAGTTACGCATAAATTATCTATATACACATCTTCCATATATGCGCAACTTTTGTATATGTGCATCTACCGTACATGTGCAACTTCCATATGTGTGCATATATAAAAGTTACACATATACAGAGTTGTGCACAACTTGAACCTACGTACATATATAACCTTAGTATATTCACAACTTTTGTATATGCAAAACTTTTGTATATACATATAAGAATGTTGTGCATATACAAAGGATATTTGATGCAAAATATGTGCATATGCATAACTTTTGTATATGCACATATTTTTCATATATACGTTTATTTGTTATATGTGAATTTCTTCTCTATATATGTATATTTGGAAGTTGTGCATATATAATAGATGTGGATATACAGAAGATATGAGTATACATAAGTTATGCATATACAAAAGATATGTACATGTTACAGAAGTTCAACACTTTTGTATATGCATAACTTATGTGTATGTGCATATACAAAAGTTTCGCATATACGTAAGGTATGTGCATATACATAATATATTCACATATATGGAACTTGCACATAGACGAAAGATATATTTCCAACTTCCATATATGTGCATATTTTTCGTATATGTGCAACTTTCATCTTTTGGAATTGCAAAAGGTGTAAAATGAGTATTATAAAAATAGGATTTGTAAATTTTAGAAGACTTGAAGTCTTGGATGTGAAAACCTAGGGCTTGTAGATATAACCTAAGATCTGATGTTTCTGTTGAAATAAGGAACCCTAGTTCATGCAAGGAAGGAATGGCATCATGTTGAGGAAGAGGACGATGAGGAGACCCAAAACCCTAACTACTTGTGGTTGCTTGTATAATGCGAGTTAACCACTTTATTTATTAGTTATGTCCCATTTTTAGAATTCATTTCTCTACTTTTTCTCCAATCCAAAGAACTCTTCAAATCTCATTTATTTCAATATTTTTGCAGTGGTTAAAGTATCTTCACTTTCACTTGAGGGATACTTGCATGTTTTTCCAAATCATTCTAATATGTAACCTTCCGTTATAATTTGACATCATCTTTGCCTAATATATTTTCACTTATATTGGTGTATTCTTCTATTTTCTCTCTTCTATTAACAACAACTTATGTTGACTCTCTTGGGTTCATCTTATGTCTCACTTTATCCTACTCTACTTTTACTACTTAGTTTGTATTATCATCAAATTATCCATTTGTTCCTTCCAAATTTCTTCGGGTGATGCATTCTGGCATTAGGGAAAGTTTTAGGGGTCAAATTTTGCAAATGGGTTATTGTTCCATGCCTTTTTCCAAACAACGCCTCATCAATTTCCATTTTTTTCTAAAAACGATGCCCATATTTTAAAGGATAAAATTATTTTCCCTAAAAATTTCCAAATATTTATAGAGTCTATATAAAATCATAAGAAATATGAATATTTTCACAAAAATATTGTTGAACACTTTGAAATTTACATATTAGGGACAAGTTAGATTCACTAAGGTTTCTACGCTTTGGTATAAATTCTCATCCTTAAAACTTTCCATGTCTTGATTTATATCTCTCCTCTAATAACCCTTCATTTGCTCCTTTGAATCCATCTTTCTTTATGCTTTCTAATTCATCTCGCCTTCTTATTTCCCCTATCCCCTTAGTATGATGGCTTATGGTATCAATATGCCTTATGTATTTGCAGGACTTTTGTATATGCACATATATATAGAAGTGTGCGTATACAAAAGATGACTTTTGTATATGAATAACTTTTGTATATACACATTTTCCATATATGCACATAGATATGGAAACATACTTATATGAAAGATGGCTTTTGTGTATGTGCAGCTTCTGTATATGGACATAGATATGGAAGCGTGCATATACGGAAATCACATATATGCAAGAATGGTAGTGAATTTATGAAAGTTGACTTCTATATATATATAGAGGTCCATACATTGAATTTTTTTCTATATAGATATGGAAGCCACATTTTGTACATGCACACTTCCATATCTATGTGTATATACAAAAGATGGCTTCTATATATGTGCATACTTTCTATATGCACACACATACACACAAACACACACACATATATATATGGAAGCATGCATATATGAAATATGGTTTTCGTACATGTTTAACTTCTATATATGCACATATATATGGAACTCATCTTCCATACATTCATAGCTTCGATATATGCACATATATATTGAAGGCATCTTCTGTATATGCACACTTCTATATATATCTACATATACAGAAGCCATCAATTTCATATAGATGTGCACATATAGAAGATGGCTTTTGTATATGTGCAACTTCTCTAAATGCACATATATAAGGAAGGGTGCATACACAAAAATCACACATATCTAGAAATACAAGTACATTTATGAAAGGTGGCTTCTATATATGTACATGCATATCTATATGCATACACAAAAGTACACATATGGAATATGGTTTCTATATAGATATGTATTCCACCTTTCTTATATGCAAGCTTCCATGTCTATGTGCATATACATAAGTTACACATATATAGAAGATCACTTCCAAATATCTGCATATTCTACATACACACACACACACACACACACACACATATAAGCATGCATATACAAAAATGGCCTCAACATATGTGCAACTTCTGTATATTCAGATATATATGGAACTCATCTTCCGTATATGTACAACATTTGCATATACACATATATACGGAAACCATCTTCTGTATATACACACTTCCATATATATGTGCATATACAAAATACATCGCTTCCATATATATGTTCACATACAGAAGGTGTCTTCTATATATGCACATATATTTGGAAGCATGCATATACTTAAAGCATACATATGTAGACATGCAAGTGCATTTATGAATGATGGCTTATATATGTACTTGCATATCCATATGAATATATTAAGAAAAAAAAAGTATAAACAAAATATATATATGAGAAATTTGTGGTCACAAATTCTTAATATAAGATTTTTTTTTTTTTTTTGGTTATTTTAAATGTGGGTTTTCTCTTTAAATGAATGTAAAATTTTGAAAAAATATTAAAGTATTTCATTCACCTAAAATTTATGATTACAAAAAATATGTACTAATTTTTTTAATGGACAAAAAATATACTCATAAGAAATAATGTTGAATAATTAAATAGGTTTTAAAAAAATATTAATATCATTAAAGATAAAAATTAAAAAATCCAAAATTCGAATTAAGACGAGTATAATATAATTAGAATAACTAAATATTTTTGAGACGGGAGAGTGGAGAATATTGTACACAACCACTCTTTCTAAAACTCTATATCAATTAATTAATATTTGGTCTATAAATGCATGTAATATATTTCAAGCTAGATAAATCATAGTCTAACAAATCTCTCAAACCAATTAGATCTAATCTAAGTTCTAATTAAATGAAATAAATTTCTTAAACCAGAAATCTCACCTAAAATAAATAAAACTTAAAACCTATAATAAATATGATAATTATAAATGTATAGTTTTTAAATTAAATGAAAATAAATAACACTGGTATCCTCTAATAAATATGATAATTATAAATTTATAGTTTTTAAATTAAGCTAGATATAATGAATACACGATGATATCTATGTAAATATTAATTTTTAAAATATTATTTTTCAATTAAAATATTGTATTGAATAATTTTCTTTTTAAATTAATATATTTTTATATATTTTAAAAAAATTAAATATTATATTATTCTATTTAATTTTTTTTTAAATTAAATATCATATTTATTCTCTATCCTCAATCTCACAAACATTTTGCGAAAATTATAAATATCCTCAATCTCACAAACATTTTGTGAAAATTATAAAGATAGTGATGCCCCCATATACAACACACCATCCACCCCTTTTTTGATCAGTTATTGGCCACGTTAAACGATGTGAAACCAATGCTTTTACAAGTAACCATTGATCATCCATATATATTAACTAATAATTATGTGTGTATGTTAGCTATTTAAAATTTTATCATCTTTCTTGTCTAATAATAATAATGTTTGTATGTTGGATATTTAAAAATTTAACATTTTTTTAACATTTTGGCATTTATCATGGTTATTCATATTATTTTTAAATATAAATAATATTGTTAATTTTTTTCAAAGTTTGCACATCCTAAAACCTTCTCCCATGCAAAACCCATGATCCAACTTTATTTTTGTGCAACATTTGAAGAGAATCCTATGATTCCACATTATAAAATATTCTAAGATGTTGGTAACAAAAGAAAATCTTATTCCTTAATTTACACAAAGCATATTATAACATTTCAAGTCAATCAATAAAATATACAAAAACCTTTAAAATTCATCACATCACATACCTATCCGTGTTCTTTGCTTTTCAGAAGGATAAAATGATGACAACCTTGGATGTAGAGTTGATAATCTTATGTGATCATGTTCTCCACTTTTCACAAAGATAAAATGATGACAACCTTAGATGTGGAGTTGATAATATGATGTGGTTCATCATCAAGATAAAATGATGACAACTTTAGATGTGGAGTTGATAATATGATGTGGTTCATCATCAAGATTAATTAAATATGTGAGAGTTTAATCTTGTGAAAATGATATATAGAGAGAAAAATGATAAGGAGCTAACTCGAATAAAATCCTAAAAGTATAGGAGAAATAAGGTAATAAAATATTTTGAGTTATTTTAATATTTAAATAAAATGTAATGTGATATAACCTGAAATATAAAGTGTTATATATACCACTAATCTTAGAATTAGGGTTTTAGTTTTATAATGAAATATAATGTATTAAGTAAAGTATTAATAAATGTTAATATTTTACCACAAATATAATGTATTAATAAAGTTAAATAGGTTTAATACAATGTATTAATAAAGTATTAATAAGAAATGTTAATGTAGAGAATTCGTATAGTGTATTAATTAATTTAGAGGATAAGAGTGATTAAGTAAGTGCGGTGCAATAATGTTAAATAGAGGAAAGTAAAAATAATACTATAAAGGTGTTAAATAGAGATGGATTTAGGGTTAAAGTAGGAATCTAATTCTCACTTATTTTTACACAAATCTTATATATCTAAAAAATTTAAAACCAAGAACATTTATAGCGAATTCAAAATTATATTATTTTAATAAAAATATTAAAATCTTGGTGATGATAACTAAGTAAATATACATGTTTATTTTATAATAGTTCTTCCAAAATTTTAATTAAATTAAAATGTGGATGGTAAGGATTTAACTTCCTTGAGTTCTCTACTCACAAAACGCTTAACATGGCATTCGAAAACTAGCAGTGAGGGAGTTAACAACCCACCTCAATCACTCCATATGTTAATTTTCCACCAATTCCCTCAACCATGTGTCACTGTTATGTTTGAAACCAAAAGCAGAGTGGTATTGATAGGGTAAATGTGAGGGAGTTAACAACCCACCTCAATCACTCCTTTATGTTAATTTTCCACCAATTCCCTCAACCATGTGTGACTTTTATAATTGAACCCAAAAGGGGAGTGGCATTGATAGGGTAAAGGTGGATGTAAGCTTCTTCAAAAGTCGAAGTCGTGAACATATAAGAAAATTAATGACCATGCACATTATTTTTATCATACATACATAGTAGCATGCACTAATCAATCCTCATTTTAGTGCATGATATTTAATCTTTGTCCAACCCATGAAGTTCCAATAACATTTATGCTAACTAGTCCTATAATTTTATTTATAATAATATGTACTTCTTAATAATAATACCCATGATCTTTTTTTACCATGATGTGGCTTAATAAAACACCTTGTCACAATCTATTCTACACATGTACAAGATTATAAAAATCTTTAAAATTTTAATTAAAAAATAAAACTAAAAATAATATTTTTTTATTAATTTTTATGTTACGATTAATTCGATACTAATAATTTTATTATTCCTAAAATTAATAATTACGTTATAAGTATTTATGTTACATCATTTTCAATTTAAAAATATTGAATTTTTTGACAAATTATTTCTTTAAATTTAACAAATCAATAAATAAAAACAAAAACATATATATATAATTTCTTTGCTTATATTATTCTATAAATTAGTTAATTGTCATATATTTTTAAAAATTATTCATATTCGATTAAAAATGAATTATTCATTAAACTATTTTAACTAAAATCTTTGTGTCAATAAATGCTTTCTAGTTTAGTATGAAGATGTTGTTACATAATGCTACATTTTAAAATAATAAAATGATATTTGCATTAACAAATAAAAATAATAATAAGAAAACAAATGAATGTTAGCCATAAATAAAGTACTTCAATTTCTTCTTTAATTTTATATCAACTCTATGTAGAGAGATAAAGTGATTGAAAATAAAAAAATAATAATAACAATTTAGTTTTTAGTGTGAAGGAGTGGATCAAAATAATATTATAGATATTACATGATGTGTAATTTATGTTATATTATGTTTACATGTAATATTTAAAACAAAAAAAAATCCATAAGTAAAATATTTTAATGTACATTTTAAATAATATAATTTAAATTAAATATTCTCTTATATTTTCACTTTTCATTTTTAGGGAGATGTGTAATTTATCACATTTTTAATTTGGAGTTCATGAATAAAATTTAAAAAATATTAATAACAAAGAAAAGAAATATAGGTTATAAACAAATATTTCAGTATATGCATGTCCAGTAAACAATTTTAACATCAAACAAATATATAGAAAGAAAAAAATCTTATTCAATTAATAGGTGCTTTCTAATCTAAAGTATGAAGGAGATTTGTAATTCTTTCAATTTGTAATAGGTAACATTTAAAAAACTATTAATAATAAATAGAAAAAGTATTAATAAAAAATGTAATTCAATGTGTATATATATATAAAGAGAGATGATTGAGAGAGGGGGGTTTTAACATTGTAATGTGGAAAATATGAATGATAAATAAAATAGTTCAATGTCAATTGTGTGTAGATTATAGAAAACAAGTGAGAATAAAAAATTCTTAGAGATAAAGAATTTTATTTAAAACTCTAGAGGTGCAAACATTCTCTCAAGTTTTACAATAAAAGCAATTACATCTTGAAAATTTTGATCCCTCTTGATACTTAATAGATCCAAAATTAGATGAATCTATACCAACTTAATATCAATAATTAAATATTAAAAAAATAACTTCTATTAAATTTAAATCTCATTTCAAAAACTTTAAATCATGTCATAAGTTAAAAGTAAAACTTTTTAATGCACATCAATGCCTCAAATTTCTTAAATAAACCACCATTTTTTAGTATTTCATTATTATGTCTTATACAGTTTCCTTTTATCATACAACATATTTTAAAAATTCCAACTCTTAGTTTAAAATAAAAGACAAATATTAATTTAACTTTATTACAAATACCAAAATAGTATATTTAAAAAAATCCAACATTTAAGAATTCTAATTTGCACTTCAACTATTTAATAAATTAAAAGACAAAGTTTTAATTTAATTTTATTAGAAGCCAACTTAGAATAAAAGTGAAAAGACGTTAAAATTACTAAAAGATTTATAAAATTTACCATCAATTTAAATTCAGTCATAAAAACACTTCTAAAATCATCCATAATTCTATTATTAATGACAAAAATTCTAAAACAAATTCTAAGATAATCCATAATTCTACTATTAATGAAAAAAATAAAAAATCTAAGACAACTCTTAAAATAGGAAAACAATTTCAAAACTATTTACACTTTTAGATAGTGTAAATACATGGCATCACACGAAAAACTCTCTATAATCCATCATCCCACAACTCATCGTGTGATAATGAGAAAACCTGCGTTCAAAAAAAGTTTTGTTATTAAAAATTGGGTGCATACATAAGTAGTAGAGTCATGCTCCTTAATTTAGACTACTGATAGAGTTCACTAAATGGTGTTGATAGTTTAACAGCCGTAGGCATACACTGGGATGATGTTTTTTACGTTGTCGAAGCAATCAGTGATCTTCTTCGGTCCTTGAATAGTAATTGTATGTGTTGCTATCTATATTATATATATAAATAACAAACAACATATGTGACACCTATGCTCTCAAATTTGCTATGTAAATCCTTCTCTGCTTTTCTGGTAAAACTCAATGGTCACTGCATATCTAATGGAGCAATGAAATGATGGTTTTACACCTAATGATGTAGTGATCATCGTGAGAGTAATTACCCTCATTGACTCGCACAACATATGTGGGGATATATATGCCTCTGCTGGGTGCTGTTATGATAACATTTGTAGCCCTGGCTCCCATGTGCTTCTCAACTTGGGATTTATCTGTAAAATTTCCAGTTGCCTGCATGATTGAATTGTGATTTAAAACTCATTTAATTCAGTGACCATATCTACAACTATAGTTACTACGTCTTCAGCGCATATGTAAGCAAAGCGTTCGAAAGCCCCTACCTTGATTACAATGTCGACACCCAGGTTCGTCCATGGCAAATGGGAGGGGCCTTTATCAGAAAGAACAATGATTTCTTTCCCATCCAAATTGGTCTTTATGCTCTCATTAATTTATATGCAGGAATGGCAAATGGTGAGGGGTTTTTTTATCGGAAAGACCCAATTTTGATGCAGTATGGCTATTACACAGGTGTCACCTTTAAATATATAACAGGATAGGATACAAAATTAATGAGTGCATAGTGTAACCTTTAAATATATAAATCACGTGTTCTCGAGAAAAAGAAATGTTGCATCAACACATTCTCTAAAATTCTCCCTTTGAAACTATAAAAGCTCTTAGTGATCTTTTTATTGAGGCGGAATGCCACCCGCAAAAGAAATTTCCTGCTAGCCTATGTGCCCAGGTTTAGCACCCCGTGGATCTCCAGGTTTTAAGATCGTGTATCCCACCAATCCACTGCCTTAACAATGCTGATAGAAGTGGCATGATACTTCCGATGATTTCTAGTGTTTCACCGCAAGCCATCTCCATCAATTTCCTCAGCCGCTTGTGATATGATTGATTCAAGCCAAGAACATACAAAGAAACCAGAAAAAATTAAAATAATCGAAAACCTACAAAATCAACATAAAATAATTTTGTGAACTCACTCAATCGACTCTTTGAAAGCTGTACAGATCTTATGCTCACACGAAATAAAAACCTGTGGTATCCCGCATGGAGTTGATTCTCGTTTAAGAGAACGGAACGTTGTTAACAGTGATGTGATAAACGATGGGAGAGAGCATGTCATGGTTAGGAAATTTATCTCTTTGTTGTTGAGGGCTGCGAGGCTAATCCTTCAGATTGAGTTTCTCCTGCTGGTATGGAAACAAAACGCCAATTACACAATTTCTATTCATTTAAAAAAACCATTGGGTGGGAATACCAGTTTGAATTCAAAAATTTCAATCGGGTTTGAAATCTAATTTTGAAATGCTATACGGGGAGGGGAGGTGACATTGAATGTATGTACGTCAGATTGAATGATGGAACCACTGGAGCCGAGCCCTCAACGTGACATTGAATGTATGTACATCACATTGAATGATAAACCGCAAGAGCCCAACCGTGAACGCTGCCGGAGACCCCATGGTCATGCATGGATATCTATGTCAATCTTGCCATGCACTAAGCCAATCATTGGCTTAGTGACTTGTTTTTAAGAATTGCCAAAGCATTTGCCCCATTTTCCCACTGTCAGAGATCCACATCACAAGTAAAACAAGTGGCGACGATCACGCCTTCGTGGCCGAACATCCGCCTTTAGACGCCCTCAATTTTCTTTATTAACACAGGCCATCTTCCCTTCGCTCTGTTCTTCAAAAGCTGTGCCTCAAAATGTCTGATACCACAGGTAATATGTTCGATTCCTGCGCACCCCCATATCATCAGTCGAAGGTCTCGTAGATGAAACTTCCTCCCTCAATGTCTTCTTCTGCTCCGATGATAGGAGGTCGTCATCAAAGAACACAATTTCTGAACGCAGGCGTCGGAGGAGGCTCAACGAAAGCCTTTACAGCCTCAGGGCTATAGTTCCCATTATAACCAAGGTTTCCCTTATTCTACATGCCATTTTTTAATTAACTCGTCCATGAAGATTAAATTAGTGGACTCAGTTACATTGGTGGGTCTTGCCCACATTTTGAATTCATGTGTGTTTAAATATGGTCCAATTAGTCGAAATGTACATAGCTATATCTTATTTTTCATTATAAAATGGGTATTCTTATGTCGATGGCGATTTCCTGGAATAATTTGGGATCCATCGACATGGGCCACCACCGGAATGCCTATGTTGATAGAATCTTGGAATATTCTGGGATGGAATAATTTGGGATCCATCCACATGGGCTATCACAGGAATGCCTATGCTGATAATGTTGGAATATCTAATTCCTACTTGTTTATAATTGTGATTCTTACTAAGTAAAGGAGTCTATTTCTAGCAGTTAGGATCTATTTTCTAGTTTGGTGTGTGGTTGAGAGATTTCATCAACCAACAGATTGTGTGTCTAAAATAGTCTCCCTATATTGAAACAACAATTTGTATATATGTAATTGCATTTGATTAATAATACGAATCTGGATTCTCAGTATCAGAGCCCGTGAGGGCCTAGCCCCTCCTAGGCTGAGGGAAATAAAGATTATATACCTTTGTTAATTTTTGTTTGTCCATCTAAGCCGAACGAACTTGGCGCAGACAAGGCCAAATGCTAGACGAGGCTGATAGAATGCCTGGATCTCTGTTAGACGAGACCGAGAACGCTTGTTCAGTGAGCGCAAACTGAGAGGACCAGCAATCGTGGCTGATCGCTGGCTATTGTTCAAGTAGATGAAAGCGAGCCAAAGAAGAGCTTTATGAATTGGTTTTCGTCCAAAAGGCAGGGAGATGTGGAAGATGGTCAGTCAAATATTTTAAAAGATGTTCCTCTTTCACGCCTGGCATCCCTCAACAAGCCAGAGGATTCATTGCGGCAACTGTTAATGGACTTATATTTCCTATTTTTTGGTCTCTTCCTTTCAAGTATTATTGCCAGTTTCTACGAGCCTCCCAATAAGCTTCGAAAAGATGCCAGTTTCTGGGCAGTTATGTATTTGGTTTCGGCAGCTACAAGCCTCCTCGTGGGACCAACATAGAGGTATTGTTTCGCGGTTGCTGGTGGCAGACTTGTGCAATGTATTCGATCAATGACTTTTAACAAAGTTGTTTACCAGGAGATTGGCTGGTTTGATAATAGTGAAAATTCAAGTGGTGGAATAACTGCAAGATTATCCACAGATGCTGCGACTATGCGTACCATAGTGGGAGATGCTTTATCTCTCGCTGTTCAGAATATTTCATCGATCGTTGCTGGTATTGTTATAGTTTTTCAGCGAACCTGATAAACTATGGCACTGACAAAAATCCATGGCGGTTGGGGATGGCGGGTTTCCCTAGCCCTGGCAGCGGTTCCCTCCGCTATAATGACAGTGGGAGTGCTGGGGCTTCCAGATACGCCCAACAGTCTAGTGGAGAGCAGGGGCAGAGTAATGGCAGAGCGACGAACTGACTGCTTCCAGATCCGGTGTGCCTTGCTACTAGTCTCAGAAAATTCAACCTCACAGAATTGGAATTTGGGAAGGTAAAGGTATTGAGCCTGATCAACTCAATGTAAAAGTGAAATTTGTTAGAATTTCATATTTAAAGAAAAAAAAACTCCAATGAAGCCGTATTTATAAATGTTTTGGAATTAGAAGCATTGAGCTTAGCCAACTCAATGGAGTGGTCTTGTTAGAATTAGCTACTTTAACAAATCATGTAGGAAAATCCAAGTCAATTATATCAGAAAAAGAAAGAAGAGACCAGAAGTACAGGAAATACTAATCTTGTGCAACATTGACACTGGAAATTAAATGATGCCGGACAACGAGGTGAAAGTTTGTGTGAGTTTGTATTCGTGTTTGTGGAATAGACTCTATTATGTTGTAATGTGAATCACAGTGGTAATGTAAGCAAATCTAGGATGTTTTATTATGGTCTTTGTACCTCCATCATTGTTAACTCGAGTTTTGTCGAATTACCAGTAACCATGTTCTGGGTTTTAACCGATCACCCCCAACCATGCCACCAAGGGCTCTATTAGTGGTTTACCAGAACTGTATGGGGATACACATGCCTTACAAGGCTTACAACACACTCCAACTCTAGAGTTACCAAGTACATATGTGCAGTTATAATGGTTGGAAGAACCACATGCCTTACAAGGCTTACAACACACTCCAACTCTAGAGTTACCAAGTACATATGTGCAGTTATAATGGTTGGAAGAACCATGTATGTGAAGGACATCCTACAAGACTGGCGGTTGCAGCGGTTAGTACCCATGCATTCCGGTGGATGGTTGCTCCTTTATATGGACATCAACATATTCTTTTTGGTATATTTGACCACAACTAGATTTTGCAAACTGATATCGAGACAAGTACTCATTAAGGGGGAGTGTTGGAATATCTAATTCCTACTTGTCTCTAGTTGTGATTCTCACTAAGTAAAGGAGTCTGTTCCTAGTAGTTAGGATCTATTTTCTAGTTTGATGTGTGGTTGAGAGATTTCCTCAACCAACAGATTGTGTGTCTAAAATAGTCTCCCTATCTTGAGACAACAATTTGTATATATGTAATTGCATTTGATTAATAATACGAATCTGGATTCTCAGTTCTTATCTGATAAGATCTTGGAATATTCTGAGACGGAATAATTTGGGATCCATCGGAATAATTGTGGGATAATACAGTGTATATGTTCGATCTGAGGTATCACATCATGATCACTATATGTTTTTGTAAAAACACTGGAGTTATAAACAGCCTCAGTTTTATCATGAGCATATTACATTCATAGTAGTCATTTTCAGCAATAATTAAAGCTTAAAGCCTACATATGTAGTCTTTTTAAAATATACAATATCCCATCTTTAGCATCTTTGTACAGGATTATTTGTATCACTATATGTTTTTGTAAAAACAATGGAGTTATAAACTGCCTCAGTTTTATCATTAGTCTATTACATTCATAGTAGTCATTTTCAGCAATAATTAAAGCCTACATATGTAGTCTTTTTAAAATATACAGTATCCCATCTTTAGCATCTTTGTACAGGATTATTTGTACCACGTCGGCAGAAAGAAGCCACAATTTCTGCATGCCTTTGCACAGAAAAAAAACATAACCTGTGCATTAAGAAAACTAGCAGTATATCATCCTGTAAGTATTCACAAAATCATAAAAATTATAGTATATCATCATCCTGTAAGTATTCACAAAATCATAAAAATTATACAAAAAACAGCATATGAAAGATGTCTGATTCATTGCTAAAGAAGATGATTTATCCCGGTAGAGAACTGTGTCCGTCCGTCACAATGTCGATATGCATACCATCCAGATCATCCAGTAAGCCCCTCTTTGACATACCATCTGCGTTTTGATTATGTTCTCGTACAATATGTTGTAGATTTGATTCCTTTAAAGTATGTCAAATGTGTTCTATTTGGCATAGTCATCCATTCAAAGTATGTTGTTTGATTTTGATTTTACCTTGAATGTGCTCAATAGTAGTCCTAGAGTCTCCATATATATAGATAATAACGGTGCTCAATAGTAGTCCTAGGGTCTCCATATATATGGATAACCGAAATTTTGAGGTAAGTAGTTGATTTTACCTTGAATGTGCTCAATAGTAATCCTAGAGTCTCCATATATATGGATAATAACCGTGCTCAATAGTAGTCCTAGAGTCTCCATATATATGGATAAGTGGATGATTTTACCTTGAATGTGCTCGATAGTAGTCCTAGAGTCTCCATATATATGGATAACTCAAATGTTGAGGTAAGTAGTGAACCATAATAATCCCCATAAGGCTATCACTTCTGCCTTCATATTAGATCCTCAACTGGGTACTCCTATTCCTCTGAGAATTTTATCCAGAAACCACATCCACATATGCCTCTTTGTTCCACCCCATCAAAGAAACTAGCCAAATAAGATTTTGGAATATTTCAGAAATCTGCAATCAATTTAAACTCAGAGTTATAAAATTTATATATAATGTAATAAACCATTTTTTTGAGATTTTCCTGGTTTTTATTTAAAATTTAGATAGATTTGAGAAAATTATAAATTTAAATAATTAAATCTGTGTTGAGGATTTTTGAAAATGATAGAATCCCATTTTTATTGAAAACACCCTCACAATCTGGTTTAAATAACAGATGGACAAGGCATCCATTATAGAGGATGCGATCGACTACATTCACCAACTGCAAAAACAAGTTAAGGTTGCTGAAGAGGATGTTGTTCGCCTCAAAGAGAATATTACTCCTCCATGTGAAAGAGAATGTTCACATGTTGAGTACAAGGGAGAAAGCATAGAAGAGCTGTTGGAAGTAGGGAATGTTCACATGTTGAGTACAAGGGAGAAAGCATAGAAGAGCTGTTGGAAGTAGGTTTCAGTCTTTACATTTTTTGTTATTTTTTTTTTTTTTTGAAGTAAATTCAGTTCATATATTTTTGGATGTAGGTTTCAGCTTGTTTTTACCTCTTTGCTGTAAATTCAATACATATGTTGGATGTAGGTTTCAGCTTGTTTTTACCTCTTTGCTGTAAATTCAATACATATGTTGGATGTAGGTTTCAACTGGTCTTTACCTTTTTTTTTGGTTGTAAATTCAATTTATATATTGTTGGATGTAACTTCACATAATGGTGCTTATTTCAGTTTGACATTTCAGAGGTGAAGGAGAATGTGTTTTCTATCTGTTTGTATTGCAAGGGTTCGCCTCGCCTATTTGTGGAGCTGGATAGAGTCCTAGAATCCATGGAAATGTCAGTAACTTATGCAAATTTCAATTCATTTGATGGATATATTCTCATCAATATCACAGTTCAGGTACAGAGTCCCTCCCATCTTAGTCCCCGCTTTCTTAAATGGTTCAAAATTAACCACATTTTATCATTATTGTATTTATGAGTTATCAATATTATTATTATTATATTTAAATTTGAGGTTATGTTATCAAACTCAATATCAATATCAATATCAATATCAATATCAATATCATTAATATTAATATTAATATTAATATTAATAATAATAATAATTATTATTATTATTATTTATGGTTTATTGTTTATGTTAATGGTATTAATTTTATTTATATCAATTGTCAATTTGTACAGGGGCAAATTAACGTTACTCCATGTCCAATTGAGACCTGAAACTGAAATCATTTTCATAATATAGGTTTAATTAGACATTTTTAGTATCAAAGCTATCCATTTAATAAAGTATGATGTTTTTCTCATAATTTATATCTCACTAAATTTGATTTTGCATAGATACACTTTTAAAATGGATTTATATTAATTTTACTAAATTTTTCACTGGAAATAGATTATAAAATTCCAATTTAATTTGTATACTTATTTTCAATTTCTAAACTTCTAAACAAAATTAACATTTAAACTTGTATTTTGTGAGCAGAAAGAAGATGGAGAGAAGTTGCAAGTGAATGTATTAAAAAGGGTCATAGCTGAAGTCATTAAGTAGTAATGAGATGGGTCCCTCTCTTAAAAAGTCCATATAATTAGAGTGTATGTGCCTTCACAACTCATTAATGGAAGCAATCGCTATATGTGTCCAACTTTACCAAGAAGCTTGTGTTGCCTATGAGATGTTAAGGAAATTAGAACGGCCTGTGAGATGTTGTGCAAAGCATGAAAAAATGGTCACAAACAATTATAATTTTTATTCACAAGTACTGACATCAGGATGCTAGACACGGAATATTTATTTATCGTAAGATGTAATATTTATATTTGTTAATTAGGTTTATTTTTGGTAATTTAGAAAAATAATGGTTATTTATTTATTTATTTTTGTTAATTGGGTTTATTATTAGTGATTCACAAAAGTGATTGTTATTTATTATTCATCTTTGATAATGGGTTTATTTTTGGTGATTTAGAAAAAGGATTCTTATTTTTCTATTTAATTTTATGTTTTTTTTAAGCAACGTCTTTCAGTGGAAATCATATAAGAGAAATTTTTGGTTGACAAGTTTGGAACCAACAAGTGTGGTTCATCACCACGACCAGATGAGCACCAGATGAAGAGGCAGATCATGACAAGTGCTTCAATAAAGAGTCATGTAGAGACATAATATCATGTAACGGCTATATTTGAACAATAATATTTAAATTATGATATTAATTTATTAATATATTAAAAACAAATATTATTAAGTAACAGCTATATTAAACAGCTAGTTTTTGAAAAATAATATTTAAATAATGATACTAATTTATTAAAAACTATTAATAGGTAACAACTATATTAAACAACTAGTTTTTGAAAAATGATATTTAAATTAATAGACAACTTCCATTAATTCATAAATACATTACATCATTGCATCAACATTGTGAAAAATGTTGTAACCTCATCCCAGACGGATTTGTTGGCCAATAAGAACAAGCAAAAAGTGTGGGATAACAACAAAACAAAACTATCAGTCCACATATCAACAACACATAGGACCCAAAACTAAGCAAAATACCAAATTTTTTCTTAATATTTTTTAGCATTATTTGGTTCCCAAGCACAGTGACCCTTACCTTGGTGGTGGAAAGCATCATGCACATGAGACTCTATATGCGCCATGTGCCCCTCAACACTATCAAGTTTGTCTTGGAGGTGTTTTTGGCCTCTACGGAGGGACTCTTGGCAGTCCATGATATGTCATTGGTTTTGTTGGATGTCGTTTAGGAAGTTGATCACCTCATTGCAGTCCTTGTGTCTTTGTTGGCCTTGTGATATGGACTTATACAAGAACGCAACAAAATATAGATACAAACATAAACATTGAATTGCAATAGAAATAAAAATTGATTTCATTAATATCAAAGAACTGAAATATGCTTACATACAAAATGGAAATAAACTAGCTCGAGCGATGGTGGCTTATCTCTAAGAAGAGATGTGGCAGCTACATGCCTTTGAATTATGTTACAATGAGGCTCGATGACCTTTTTTATTATTGCACAGTAAGGGCAATCCCTAAACAACCAAAATCCTTACCCCAAGAGATAGAACACCAAGAGTTTGTGGGCCCCGTCGAGGTTAGTTGGGCAACAACCTTCCCAGGGTCATAACTTGGTCATATTATCTTTGTTTGGCGCATATGATACCTTGTTGGAAATATCTCTCCCAGTGATATAAGATTTAATATAGGCCCTTGTCTATGGCTTTGAGCCTAGTGTGGACCTAAAAAAATGCCATTAACGGGGTCAAAACAGCTCCAGAAGTTTAGGACCCAAAAAACTGTTAAAAATTGCAAAACATTGTTATAATCAAGGGAACATATGAAGCTAACTAGAGGTCTAGGTGGAATAGGAAACTGGCCACCAATTTCCATCTGCATCAATCCTCCCCGCTTAGGTAGCAATTTTCCCTATTGCGTGTAGAGCCTCTATGAGGTGAGCAAATTTTTGTTGAACCTAGTCGTTGGTGAACCACTTGCTCTGGTGAAGGAGTTGGTCTTCATTGACAACTCGATATAGTTTGATCCTTTGTTGACGAGTGTTCTTAGTCAATGTGTACATGATCCTGTCAGTTGTGGAATGTTCGATGTAACTTGGGTTGAGCTATGTTGGTGTTAGCTGCTCAACAACATTGGATGTGTCCAACAAGGAGGGAAAGTATCATCATAGTTGTTTCAAATTGAATGATGGGTGCAGACCAAGGAACAGTGGAATCTTGAGCTTGAAGGAATCATCCCCTACAACCTTGGTGATGGTATACAACCTGTATAGGAGCAGGCGAAGTTTGCTGTGGGGCCTACTGAGCCGCTCCTTCTGCAAATGTAACCAAACTTTGTTGCCCACCTGGAACTTGTGTGGCACCCGATAGTGATCACGATGTTGCTTGTACTTTGCATTAGTTTTGTCCAATATGTCATGGACCTGCTAGTGTATGTGGTGAATGTGCTCAATGAAGTCGTTAGCTCTATCAGCTTCGACCTGGACATGAATTGAATATGCCTCAATAGCTGCAAATGGTATGGCCACAACAATGGGACAATGGCTGGAATCCCAACCCCACCTGGAAAGGGATATGACTAGTTGAGCTATGGAGATCCTTGTTGTAATTGTCCTAGACATAGGGGAGGATTTCATCCCATGTGCGTGGATGATTCAAGTTGTACATGTGCATAATGTGCATGATCATCTTGTTGACGATCTATGTTTGGTCATCAGTTTGGGGGTGGAAGGTCATGGACGATGTGAGCTCGGTATCCAACATCGAGTAGAGTCTTGACCAAAATGTACTCAAGAAGTTGTTTTCTTGATTTGAGATAATGGAATATGGGATCCCAAAGTGTACCCACACTCATTCAAAGAAGAGCTTAGCATTGTCTTCAGCTGTGATACTATTCTTGTAGGCTACCAGAATGGACATCTTAGAAAATTTTTTGATGACCACGAAAACACGGTCATTGCCATACTTAGTAGAAGGAAATTCTAACATATAATCCATGGAGATGGATTCCCAAGGCTGACTAGGAGTAGGCAGAGGATTATATAGGCCTTTCTTCTTGATGGTCGGTTTGGAAATGGTGCAAGTAGTGCAAGATCTAATGTGCTTCCCAACATTATGTCGAAAGTTCGGCTGCTAACAATACTTCTGCAACACTACCACTGTTTTCTTTGCTCTGAAATGTTTAGCGACCCAACTGTAGCGCACCTCACAAATCATCTTGGCACACTCGCTTGAGGGAACACAAAGGTGTCCCAAGTGGCATAAAAGTGCACCCTCAAGGTGAAAATCAAGAATTGTATTGCCTTCTAGGAGCATCTGGTATGTGTTACCAAATTCTAGATCACTCTTGTAAAGATGCGACCACCTCGAAGTTTCATGTCCACAAGAGTTAAGCACAGTGGTCAGTGCCATGACCAGCAGTCGACAGAGGCAGTTTGCAACATTTTTGGTGTTTCCCTTCTTGAAATTAATGTTTAAATGGAACTATTGTAGGTATGTGGACCATTTCTGATGGTGATCATTCTGCAACTTTCCTTGTGTTTATATGAACTGCTGAGGCTGGTCTGTGTGGATGACTCTTTCCTTCCCTAGAATGTAATGCTTCCATTGTCGGCATGCTTGCATAATGGAACACATCCCTTTTTCATAGGTGGGATACTTTTGGATTGTCATTGAAAGTGTCTCACTGTGATATGCCATTGGATGCACTTGTTGGGTAAGAACTACTCCAACAACATAGACGAAGGCATTTGTCTCAATCTCAAACGGTTGTTGCAGGTCCAGTAATGTGAACACTGGTGAAGAGCAGAGGCAATTCTTCAACTTGACAAATTTTTTCAATTGGGATTCAGACCGAAAGAACTTTTCTTTCACTCCACCCTTGGTGACTTGACTCAAAGGTTAAGTGATATGAGAGAACCCCAACATGAACTTGTGGTAGAAATTGGCAAGAACCAGAAAGTTGCAGAGCTTTGTTAGAGTGTTTGGGGTTGGGCAATCTTGAATAAATTATATCTTGGTTGGGTCCACATGCGCACCCTACTAATAAATGATTTACCTGAAATATTGAAGCTGGGTCATACCAAAAGTGCACTTCTTTAAATTGGCAAACAATTTGTGTTGCCGCAGGGTTTGGAGGACTTGTCGAATATGGTGGAGGTGCTCTTCCCAACTCTCGCTGAAGATTAAGATGTAGTCTAAATACAATACCATGAACAAGTTGGTGAAGGGCCACAAGATGTCGTCCATCAACCTCATGAAGGTTGCAGGGGCATTCGTTAACCCAGAAGGCATGATGAGCCATTCGAAAAGGCCCTCCTTAGATTTGAAGTTAGTTTTCCACACATTGAAGGGTTCAATTTGTAGCTAGTGATAATTAGAATTCAAGTCAATATTGATAAAATATTTGGCTCCCTTGAGTTGGTCCAGAAAATCATCAATTCGTGGGATTAGATACCTATTCAAGAGAGTGATGTTATTCAGTGCCTGATAGTCAATAAAAAGTCTCCAGGTCCTGTCCTTCTTCTGTACCAACACGATCGGGTACCCACAGGGTGATGAACTTGGTCTGATGTGCCCTTTTTGTAGCAGCTCCTAAATCCGCCTCTTGATTTCATCATTCTCCAGAACATAGCATCGATAGATTGGCCCATGCGGCAGTGATGCACACTGGTTTAGATTGACTGAGTACTTGACTTGACAGTGTACGGTTAACCCTGTGGGTGAGGTGAAGATGTCCTTGTACTCCTCCATGACCTTATCCATATATTTATGTCATTCTTAAGAGCCCTGTTTGGAGGCTGTGGATGTGACCATAATCTGCTTCTTTCCCTGAGGCTGAATCATAAGGAAGACAAATTATACGGCATGGGAAACGATCTTAATGCATTGTTTTGCAGAGGTCAAAAGCATGAAGTAGGTAATGGTACCTTTGGTATCCTGTATGAGTTATTACCCAAAGAGATAATAATAATGTGAGGCCTAGACTTATACACAACATGACACTTCCACAAGTATGGTTGGCCTAATAATACAACATAAACTTCAAGAGGAGCAATATCACATAGTACCTCATCTATGAAGGGCTTGATGTTGTAGGGAAGGCGGTGCTACTGGATGATGCAGAGATGTCATCCTCGGTGAACCCACTTGATGGTGTATGAATTCGAGTGTGGTGTGCTTGGTAGGCCCAACCGCTTCATGACCTTTGCTGATATGAAGTTCTTTTGGCTTCCGCTATCAACAATGAACTACAACAAAGAACCCTTCACCAACAGACTTTAGTAGAAGAACCGCTCCCCCTCCTATGGATTTCTGGACTCAATCTTCTAGACCTTGGTGGTGGCAATGGTGGCATTGGGCTCTACATCAATAATTTTCTTCCCTTTTTCATTCCCCTTGTCAGGTTCTGACTCAGAGTTGGAACATGGAGCTGATTTAGAAGCTTTCAACTTAGCCACCAGTGACTGCATGGCTCGACACACACTTGTGTTGTGAGTGGGGCTCTTATGGAACTCACACCATTTCCTTATGTCCTTCTTCATCTTCATGGTGTTTTTATTTGCTTGTGGCTTTGGTGGGTTGTCTTGTGTTGCCCCACCTTTAATTTTTCATTTGTTATGTAGTTTGGGGGCGACTTCCCCTTGCTTCGGATTTAGAGATCCAAATTCTCGCTTCTTCTGTTTAATTTTTTTTTTTCCGATCTTGACAGTTTATTGATAGGTGGTGCCAAGTGAGGAGATGTCGAAGAACTCCATCTCGTCTTGGATGTACTTGTGTAGATAGTTGCAGTACTTAGGTACCAAATGTTGCTCAAAATCCTTGATACCTAACTTCATGTGAAGGGCATGAAAAATATTTGTGAACTCCAGCATGTCTTGGTCCCTTCCTTCCTATATTTCGGTCCAATTTATGATTTATCTTCATAGCTCCCGACAAGCTAATATTGTTCCTTGATGGTGTCTCGAAAATAATTCCAAGTGGGTGCGGCTGAAAATAGTGAGGATTCCCTCTTTTCCTTCTTTTCAAAATAGGTTTCCTACCAGTCCTTAACACGGGGAGTGACTTTGAGAAGTGAAAAAGTAATATTTTCCAGATTAGAAAAGCCATGAACTGAAAAATATCCTTTCAACAGATTTAACCATCTCCCTATGGTGTTTGTATTTATTTGGCCTTCAAATATGGGAATGTTAAATTTGACTTGTACTTTAAAGTGAGTGGCACCTCTAGATTTCTTGTTGGATGAAAATGCATCGCCTGTGGGTAGTCGTCAAAGAATCTAGATAATGTTATCCCTCATCATGTTCCTTTGTCACTCGAGGGCTTCCTCAAGCAATATTTTGAAAGGATCTCTTGCTCCCTCATCTTTCTTTTCTTTCGGCATGGGTGGTCATCAAGGTTTGTGAGGCTAGTCTTGCAAAAGTTCAACCAATTCGATCCCTAACTCCTTATACCCTAACCTCGTTGGGGACATTCAAAGAAAAGAAGAGAAAGAGAAAACTGCTCTGATACCACTCACCCAAAATTATATAGGAATGCAACAGAATATAGATACAAACATAAACACCGTGATGCAATAGAAATAAAACTCCATTTAATTAATATCAAAGAATTGAAATATGCTCACATATAGAATGGAAATAAACTAGCTCGGGTGATGGTAGCTTATCTCTGAGAAGAGATTTGGCATCTACATTCCTATGAACTATGTTACAATGAGGGTCAAGGGTCTTTTTTATTACTGAACAACAAGGAAAAACCCTAAGCAACCAAAACACTAACCCCACGATATGGAATACCAAGAGTTTGTGGGCCTCGTTGGGGTTAGTTAGGTATCCAACCTCCCGAGGTCATAACTTGGTCATATTATCTATGTTTGGTGCATACTATACCTCATTGAAAATATCTCTCTTTGGCACATGCCGCTACCTATGGTTACGAGCTTGCTATGGATCTCATAAAAACGTTGTTTAGAGGGTCAAAACAACTCCAGAAGTTCAAGACCCGAAAAATTGCTAAAAATAGTAAATACTGTTATAATCAAGGAAACAAATGAAACCAACTGGAGGTCTAGGTGGAATATGTGGGTGGCCACCAATATCCACCTGGATCAACATGCTAGTCAATGCTTATTTAGATGACCCGTATTTGAGCTTTTAAGGAGTTGAAAGGTGGTGAAAGTTCTATATGCCCAGAAGAGTCTCCAGAGGGGTGGTCTATGTCCCCCACATCAACTAGAGGGTTTGTAGGAGGGTGATTACCATGACCGCGTTTCCCAACCCCACAATATGGATGACCCCTTTGACACAACATGCCCCTGTCAATTTTGACCCGAAACATGTCACCCGCCTTGCAGATAGCACCAACAAACCCAAATAATCCCTTTCAAAACTAGGGAAATGACTTATGTGGTCTGTTCGGACTAGCATGAGTGAGGCTCCTATGCAAGGATTGATCAGTAAATGAATGACACCCAAAGCCCTGAGCCAACAACCTCTAAGGTCTTGAACAAACACAATATACACCCGAATTTATATGATTAGAGAGATGTGTCTCATCAGGAATTTTGAGACTAAATGGCTGTAATTTTAAAGAGAATTTTGGGTTCACAACCTCTTCCCAAAATAGCTTACTCAAATGTTCCCATATTTCACGAGTCGGTTTTGCTAAATCAATCAAATGCATCTGAGTGTCTGAAAGATCCAATTCAATAATGGCCTTAGCCTTATCTTCTTTCCTTTCCCATTCTACTAAAAGCTTGGCATTAGTAGGAGCCTTTTCAGTTCCTTTTACTATACTGCACAGACCTCTATTCATAAGATGCCTTTGAATTCTAACTTTCCATGTATGGAAATTGATGCCATTAAACTTCTCTGAAGGAAGAGAGTCCATGTTACCTCTTTTTCTTCTTTCAGATCTGAAATTTGTGAATCTAATTCTTCTCCCATGCTACCAAAAACAACCTGACTCACACTACAATTTAGCTCGCAACACACTGTCTATTATGCCCTCAAGTTGTCTGCTTCTCGTCAAATACCAAATGGATGGTACAGATCTTTATGAGGCACATTCATAGCAAGGATCTACGTGTAGGCAATGGTTAGAGACCGACCTTATATGCACAAAAACTAGGGACTATAGTAGGATAATTTTCCTATTGTGAAGACACATTAATAGGTGGCAATGAAAGCATCAAGAATGATTCTATTTTGGGGCATCAATGCTTGAGATTTGAGTAGGTTAGGTTCAGCTCCCTCGCTAAGGCCAAAATCTTCTACAATGCTAATTTTTAAACTCAGGGTTGCAACATTTTTCACTGGATCCACTCAGCGTGGCCACCATAAAGAAATGCAACGTTAACACAAATTGTGACAGTGATCAATATAGATTGTGGCAACATCAATTGAATTTGCAACACATTTTTTTTGGCTCGCAAATCTTGATGCCTGCTCACCTTTGCTAACTCCCAGGCATGCAGTGGTGGATTTCTTAAATCAATTTCATGATGGCTCTACCTCCTTCAACTATAAAACTTACAAGAAGGAGGTCAAATTTTAAGGAGAGATTATGAATATACTTGCAAGAATAATTGGTAAAGAAACTAAGTTTATTCAATGAAAAGAAAATGCAATATATTTCTAGGTATAATATAGAATGAAATATAATCATATGTAGAGCTTCAAGAATACATAATCATAAATGGTTTGAGTAGAAAGAAATAGATGTATGAGACCTATAACTCCAGAAGTGCCACAAGTATAAATAATAATAAAAAAAACTTATCTTTATATGGAAAATGGGTATTTGACATTAGTGAATAGAAGAGGGAGTGGGACTCTCTGTTTCAAGTTACAAAGGTTATATGAATGTGTAAAACTTAACAATAATGAAATGAGCTTAGAATTTCATTAATAAATTATGTAGTTACTAAAGAGATATGGAATATCCATTTCCAAATAAAACTTAATAAATGTTTACTAAAATTATGAGAAAACTCTTTAACATTTTATTTTACAAATTTTCAATACAAAAATAACCATATAAATTTTTTATATAATTGCTCTCTCTCACTCCTGTTACATTATTTGTAAAAAATACAAAATATTCACTTATGCAAAAATTCTAATTATTAATTCACTAATATCATTATTATTCATCCATCCACATGTCCCTTTCATAAATAATTCCAATTTCTAAAAACAGATATTATTATTTCCTCTCTCAACAAATTTTCCATTTTTCAAAGTTTCCTATTATCATTTCTAACTTTCTTGATTATTTCAAGTGACATTTCATTTTTAAATTTAGAAAAAATGTAAGATAGTATATTAAATTTATACTAATACATATTGTTAAAGTATAACTTCCATTTCAAATTCTACATAGAAATCGAATATATTTTTACCTTGTATGCTCACCCTTATCAAACACATGTAATTATCCTTGTAACAATATTACTTTCATAAATTTTCTAATTCATAATGCTATCTTGAATGGGATGCACACAAACGATATCATTCTTGACATATTGAATTTGTGTCAATATTACTATTGATATCGATATAATTAGTATCAATGGTGAGGTTAGGATCATACATTGAAGTAGACATCTTCATGGTAGGAAGAAAACCAATATAACATGGAAAATTTCTATGTTATATATGTTCCATTTACTCCAAGAGAGAGGCTCATGGTCATTGAGGTTTGAGAATTGCATGTAGCTATAACACACACGTTAGTTATACCTTGCGAGTTACTTCATATGGCTTTCCTCATGAAAATGTATAATTTCTCTATCATGTATCAACCTCTCCTTATAACACTTACACATGTCTAAGATTAATTAGAAATTATATATATATATATATATATATATATATATATATATATATATAGACACACACACACATTTACATATAAACATCAAATAGCTCATTTTCCAAGAAGTTTTAAATCATATTAGCATGTTCACAACATCACATTGAAATTGATTGATAGTTTCCTACGCACAAAATAGGTTTATAGCTAACCTCACTTTACATTACATATACATGTGATTGTTCATATCTACTTGAGAGATCATTAATATATTTGTAAAAATAGATTACCTTAATAGTGTAAATCATATATATACACCACCAAATCAAGTCACATGTTCATACACCTAATAAAACTATGCAACAACATTATATAACTCTTGATATGTTCATGATTCATATATATTCACACATGATGAAAATATAGATGACTGTACCATCCGAGTACCAAACATTAGTATAGTAAAATCACATCAATCAAGAGATTTATGTAATTAACAAATATAAAAAGCACTCAATTATTATTGTAAATTACAATGAAAAGAGAGACACTACAATACTAAAAATTGATATTAACTTTATCAATATACAATATTATTACTCTCAAACTATGATCATTTTATCAAAAATAACATGAAAATATTAAAATATATATATTATCCATTGTGTACAGCCCTCCATCTCTCCCCCTATATCTCTCTCTCGTCTATGCCCCACAACTCTCTCTCTCTTTCTCTCCATCTATCTCTGTCACACACAAACACACACACACACACATGCTCACACTCTCTCTCTTTCTTGTTCTTCTCTCTCCCATAATCTCTCTCTCTCTTCCCTCTCTACCTCTCACTCTTCATACTTCTCTTTCTCTACCCCATGAATCTATGTCTCTCTTAATATCTACCTCTCACTCATTAGCTCTCTCTTTATCCATTTAGTCCTCTCTCTTTCATTCCCTCTCTTTATCCTTCTTTGTCTCTCCACCCTCACTCCATTCCATTCATTTCCATATCTATCCCTCCCTTCCTTCCTTATTCCCTCTTTTTCAACAACCCCCCAGCTCTATTCCTCTCTCCCTTCCTCGCTCCCTACATCTTAAAGATTCTAGACATAAAAGAATGTGCATGCTTCTGAAAATACACACTCATTCTTGAAAGTATGTGTCTTTTGGAAATTTCCCACACATTGTTGAAAGCTAACTCATTATTTTTAGGAAGCACACATTCTTGAAAGCATGCACATGCATTTGAAAATGTGCACATGTTCTTAAAAATATAAATTTTCATGTATGTGAGTTGATTTGGGTAGCACTAAGTCTATCATATTATGAACATGTACTTATTTTTAAGATTTCTCTCATGTTCCTACATTAGTGAATTCATGATGGCCTCATTGCCACTTTTTAGGCCATCGTTATCTTGCAAGCACCCTCATAATAGATTAAAATAATGTCGGGAACTACAACACATGAATTTAGTCTTGTAATGCACCCTAAATATGCCACTAAGTATTTAAAATGATGTTAATATGAATTAGAGCATAGTGGCATGATTAGTATTGGAATCCAAAGTTTTATTAGCCATGTTAAACAAGGAAAATGGAATATATAGAAAACACAAAATTAGACTGATAAAAGCATGATTTGGACAAGAGTCTAGACCCATGGGTTGCCATATGTGCTACTATAATCTACTAGATCTACTAGTTGATTTACTAAACTACAACATCAACCCTTCTATACCATCAACCTATCTACTTGGTTTACACTTTTTTTTAGTCACTTTCACCCAACATTCATTTATTGTGGAGTTAATTTCACTTAGAAAAATGTGGTAATAAAGGAGCATTTGATTGGTAATCCTTCTTATCTAGGTGATAGTGGGGTGTCATAAGGTGTGATTCACGTGGAGACATCTAGTCTATCTTCTACAATTACATGGTCATCTAACTAAAGGAAGACTTGATCCTTTATAGTTTCAAAATAATCAATGGATGACAAATCAACATCCATTTTACAATGAGATTTTGTATCATCATAAAAAATGTTATAGACATCATTATTCACGGCATGCACATTCAAATCTGTAAGCATTTAAGAAACTTTATAGTAAACATATCTCATCTTCATAGTGGTTGAACAAAATTAAGTGACGAAGATGGGATTTCCATCTTCACGGGGAGGCAACTATGGGTGGACCATTGCTCCATGTATAACTATGAAGATGGTCTCATTGACACAATCAAGTCATCGATGTATATTGTCATTTTTAACAATTATTTCACACACTGCAACAAGGTGAGGTTCAATATTTCAATCACAGACCATGTTTTAATTAATTAATTCATTATAATTCGGTGTATTTTATTTGTTCTCTTATATATTGACAATGATAAGATAATTAGGTTGGTATTCTTCTTTCCCATTGTTGGTGTTAATGTTGGGTCATACTAACAATTTCTATGATGATATAATTATGTGGGTAACACCAACCATTTTGGTGAAGGTATTGAGCATCAAAAGACAAGGTGAATATTATTTACTATTTGTTCTACCATTTGATATATATTTTTTCATTTTTTGTGAAAGAACATTATTATTAGTATTCTTATTTTTACATTAAATTGTGAATTACATGAATGTAGGTGTTGGTTTGGATAGATATATGTAATTAAAATAGCTAAAATTCAGGGAAAGTGTATGCCATCCATGGAAGTTCAAACCCCACTATTTTCATTTAATCCAATTGAAAACACTAATGAAATTAAATAGAATTGAAACTAGGAACAAAAAAGTGGTGTGGTGCTTAGGTATGCATATCACATGAGCTTTTGAGATATGAAATTGCATATAATTTTACACCAAATATGTTGGCCGTTATAGATTACATCACTAGGAATGCAAGCATGCACTCATCTAAGAAAAAGAATCAATGTTGACTACAACTTCTTACCCACTATCATGGTTGAATTAAACACAACCAAATATTATTATTATTTTCAAAATTGACTTCGTCTCCTTTTAGTTCTCATTTCCTTTTTTTTCTTTTTTTGTAAATTGAAGTACTTATATTTCATCTGAAAAAAGAGATTACAAAGCTTGACATTCAGACCCATCCAATAACCATAATAACCCATAACCTAATCACATTAAAGCAAGTTTTATGCAACCAACTCACAAAACATAAGAATAGATAGATCAAAAACTTAAAAGTTATCCTGTTCAAGGGGGAAACCTCCTTTACATTACATAAATAAAACATTCATGGATGATACAAATGATAACATCTCCTTGGTATATGTAGGATTCTAAGGGGTCACAATATAATCAGAGCCTACATAACAATAATAATGTAAGGGCACAACAATAATAATAGTGGCTTTCTATGGGTCACAACAATAATAATAGGGAACAATAACAATAAGGGGAATACACTAGTATTATAGGGACCTATCATGCCCTTGACCTTCAAGAAATTTTTGTCACCAATGCTTGAGTAGTTCCATATGCTTATGTATAAAATTCCCATCCTTCCATGTTGAATCTTCAACAGGTAAGCTCTTCCACTTAATGAGATACTCTGAAATTAATCGATTCCGCAGCTGTGGGGTTCTTATTTTGGTGACTAATTCTGGATGAAATATGATTTTCCTTCTTCTTCAAGTTATGGAAACACTGTTTGAACTAGGATCTTGTCGTCGATATTAAGCATGAAACATGGAAAATTAGGTCTATTTGGGAAGATGCAAGAAGCTCCAATTTGCATGCCATAGTACCAATCTTTTATGACACCTTCTAAGGAGAAAAGTACTTGGGTGATAACTTAGTATCCTTATTAGATTTATTGATATACATTTGTTTGTATGGTTGTAGTTGTAAAAATACCTAGTCGCCTACATAAAAAATTCTTTCACCACGATGTTGATCGTCATGTTGTTTCATTCGATTATGGTCTAGAGTGAGTTTATCCTTTAAGAGTTGGAGAACTTGTTGTTGATGCTAGATATTATCTTCTACTACTTTAACCTTATAATTTTCTCTTAAATATGATGTGATGGATGGTGGATGATATCCATAAAGTGCCATAAATGGGGTCATTTTTGCTGCAATATGGAGGGAAGTGTTATACCACTATTCAACTAGAGATAACCACTTGAACTATTGAGTTTTTTTTATCAAATACAAATCAACAATGATATTCTTCCAAACATTTGCTCACTATCTCAATTTTCCCCTAATATTGAGGATGATAAGATGAGACATGAACTAGTTGAGTACCAAGACAAGAAAATAATTTCGTCCAAAAATTTCGAGTGAAAATGGGATCTCTGTCACTTACAATAACCTTTGGGTTTTCATGTAGCTTTTGAATTGTTTCCATAAATGTAGTAGCAACTATATTGTCTTTAAAATGATGAGATAATGCACAAGCATGTGCATAGTTAGTAAGCCTATCAACTACCACCATGATGACACTATTTCCTTCAGAGTTAGGTAAACCTGTGATAAAATCAATTGAAACCTTCTCCCAATGCTGTTTTGGAATGACTAAAGCTTGTAATAGACCCGAGGTCTTAATTTCCTCAACCTCATTTTGTTGGTAAATGAAACATTCTGCCACAAACTTTTGAATATCAGATTTAAGGCCATCCCAAAAAATTCCTTCTCCACCCTATGGTAAGCTTTTAAAAATCTTGTGTAGCATCCTAAGGGGGAGGTGTGCAATTCTAAAAGAATATTTTTCTTGAGAATGGAATTATTACAAAGAAATAAGTGATCTTTGTACCATAATGAATCATTTTTCCAGCTAAATGTATCAGATGTATTGCAATCTTACTACATCTTTTGAATGAGTACCCACACTTGTTCGTCATTCTTCCATTCATCCCTTGCATCGATTATCCAATCAGGTTGGATAATAGAAATGGCACAAGGCAATGCTTCGACATCCTCATTCTTTCTTTAGAGTGCATCTGCAACAACATTTTGCTTCCCTTTTTTGCAAATGATTTCAAAGTTGTAACCCAACATTTTTGTGACCCATTTTTGTTGCTATGCTCAAGATAGTCTTTGTTCCAAAAAGTATTTAAGGCTATCATAATTTATTTTTACCTTGAAGTGTCTTCCCATTAGGTAATATCTCCATTGCTTTAGTGCATGTAGTATTTCTGACATGTCCTTCGGATAAATAGGTTTATCTAAATACTTTCCTTTTATTATATGAATTTCAAAACAAATGGGTCTTCCTTGTTGCATTAAAACAACACCAGTTTCATTTCCTGAGGCATCACATTCCAAAATAATGGTTTTTTTTAAGTCAAGCGTACCTAAGATCGGTGCTTGTCACATTGTTTTTTTAAGATGTTGAAAGGCCTTAGTTGTTTCTGGAGTCTAATAAAAAACATCTTTTTTAAGTAATGTTGTTAGAAGTGATTCTATTCTCCCATAATTCTTAACAAACTTGCGATAATACCCTATCAACCCGAGAAATCCTCAAAGATTCTTTATGTTTGTTGGGATTTTCAATTCCTTATTGGCTTTAATTTTGTTAGGGTCTACCTTAACACCCTCATGAGATACAATGCGACCCAAATATTCCACCCCCTATACTCGAAATAAACATTTCGATGTTTTTGCATATAATTGTTTCTCCTCTAATAGTTTGGGCACCCTGAAAACATGTTTAACATGATCCTTCCAAGATTTGTTGTAGATTAGTATATCATAAAAAAATACTAACACAAATATTATAAGGAATGGTTTGAAAATGGAATTCATCAAACCTTGAAATGGTGAAGGTGCATGAGTAAGGCCAAAAGGCATGACCAAAAATTCATATTGACCCTCATGAGTTCTGAATTTTGTTTTCGAAATTTCTTTAGCCTTCATTCTAATTTGATGATATCCTTAACGAAGATCTAACTTGGTGAAGTAAATTGCAATATGTAATTCATCCAACAATTCATCAATGATAGGAATGGGAAATTTATCTTTAATAGTGAGTTTTTTGAGCTCCCTATAATCTAGACAGATACCCCATGATCCACCCTTCTTGTGCACCAATACTTCTGAAGCAGAGAAAGAACTTTGACTACGTTCAATTATATGAGGCTCTAGCATTTCTGCAACCATGCATTCAATTTCAATCTTTTGGGCATAGGGATATATGTAAGGTTTTATGTTTGGAGGAACATTTCCTAGAATCAAATTAATAGCATGATCATTTTGGAGTCTCACATACCTTGCAATAATTGTCCAAGAATTTTTAGAGATCTGGAGAAATAGATGATTTTGATGTTTGAACCTCCAGTGAGCATAATTGTGCAATTACACCTCGTTGTTATTTATTCAAAATCTTTTTCATGCCATTATATTTTATTATATTTCTTGGTTTCCTCGTGATACCCCTTAATTCAACTTCCTTTCCTTCCCAAAAAAATTCAAGGAAAGTTGTTGAAAATTAAAAGCTATCATGCCCAAAGATTGTAACCATTAGAATCCTAGTACAACATCAACACTACCCTTTGGAATTAAAAGAATTGGACTATTCAATACATATTTCCCCATGATTAGCTTCATATTATGGCACTTTCTAGAGAAAATTATTGTTACCTCATTTACATCCATCACTTGAAACTCTGGTGTTAGATATAGGAGGTAATTAAATTCCTTGGCTATCTTACAATGAATAAAATTATGATTACTACCTCAATCAATCACCATTATTACCTGTTTCTTCTTGATATATCCTTCTATCTTGAGATTTTGTGGAGTGGTAATTCTTTTCAATGCATTGCAAGATATGGTATTATTCATATCTTCTTTCTCTGGGATTGGTTCTTGGTGTATATCTTCCTCTTTTGATATTTCTTGTTCCTTTTCTTCATCCTCTTCACAATCTATGTAGAATAATTTGCTCTCAGCACGCTTATGACCTTTAGTGTATTTGCTATCACACCTATAACAAATGCCTTTTTCTCTTTTTACCTCCACTTGTTGTGGCATCAACCTTGTAGGTTGTGGAAGTCTAGGAGCAACAAAACTTCCATCTTTATAGTTGTGAGTTGTAGACTTCGTTGTTTCCATAATTTTGCTTTCAACTTTTATTTCCACCATGAATTCCTTCTACAATGAATTATGTTCCCAAAGGAGAACCTCATGTTGTATGTTATTCTTCAAAGTATCTATGAAGACATCAATCCTATGCTCCTCTGGAATATCAGTTACCCTAATATTCAATTTTTGGAAGTCCTCGATGTGCTCCACCATTGAACCCTTTTATTTCAGATTTATCAATTGGCTAAAGAAGGTGTTTCGCTTTGTATCCTCATAATGTTCTATCATTTCAGCTGTAAAAATTAACCAAGTGACAAGTGGTTTACAAGAACAAATCAATCGATACTATACAAACTAATTGGGTTCTAAATATAAAGGTGCAATGTGTACCTTTTGTGTGTGTTTCACATCATGGAGATCAAACTATTTCTCCATCCATAGTATCCATGTTATTGAATCCTTGTCGTGGAGTCTCTAGAATAATAATTCATATTCAATTAGTCCTCATCAATATTTTCAAGGATTACCTTGTCACCACTGGGAAAAGTTTCTTCTAGCAACTTTGCCAAAGCTTCCTTCAACCCATCTATGTTGACATTCATTGCTTCCATGTTTGATTTTAAACTCTCATTCAAAACTCACATGTCCCTTTTTATACCATCTATCTTAACTTCCCTGACACTTTTTATACCATCTATATTAACATTCATCATGGCTTCCAATTCATTTTTTGTTACTTTTAGTGAGAGCGAAATTTGTTGCACTTGGTCTTGTAAATTTGATATATCATGTCGTATTTCTTCCTTCTTTGTGCGTCATAGAAGAGCTTTCTGACTGCTTACTAGGTGTTTCCACATTTTCATTTCGAGGCATTTTCAAATCAAATAATGATATCTATGCTTCACTATGCTCTTTTAATTACTTCAAATTCATTTTTCAAACAAAATTTATGCAAAATTTAAAAAAATACACACCTTTTTGTTTCTTTTTAGGAGCTCTATATTGAAACTATTGTATCTTTGTAATTTAAGATCTCAAAAATCTAAACTTTAGTCATGTGTTATCCCTCTGAGTCTTTTTTCCAACCCACAAGTCAGACCAAGATTGGATTATTCAAGAAAGCATAAACCCAGTCTCACACGATGACCTAATTATAGACTAGTTCAGTAGAGTGAACTTGTATGGAGAGCCACATGTCAATGTTTCGACCCTCGACCCTGAAAATGATACCCGAAAAACTATAGTTTGGTTCAATCACTTTTTACAAAATTCAAATCCAATGCTCAAAGAGAAGGTTATGTCAATATTCCTTAGGTCACTTATTTGAGATGGAATTTTGGAGGCTACAAAAACCCTAACTTCCTCTTATCATATGTCAAAAAATATAGTGAACTAAGGTGTGAAACTCATACTTGACATTAACAAATATTTCAGCTCCATGTAGTTACAATTTCATCTTCCGAAGCCTCGTATAAAAAAGTTATAGCGAAAACGCCAAAATACCATGTTTGAAGAAATGAAACCCTAGAATCTAATGCTTTGGTACCAAATGCTATGTAACTAGCTCATAAAACAGAAGAAAAGATAGATCAACAACTTAAAAATTAACCTCTTCGAGGGGGAAACATCCTTTACATTACATAAATGAACAAATCTTGGATGATACAAATGATAAGACCTCCTTGGTATATATAAGAGTCTAAGGGGTTACAATATAGTGAGAGCCTACATAACAATAATAATATAGGGGAACAATAATAACAATAGTAGGATTTTATGGGGCACAACAATAACAATAAGGGGCTACACAAACAATAAGTGTAAGGGGAATACACTAGTATTATAAGTATCTAACAACGAGAGAGAAGAAATCTCACTCTAGTACATTTACACAATATTATTATTTCCACAGTGGATACAAACATGATAGAATGTGACTAGGTCTACAAGTACATCTCTACACTATTTGAAAAAATGAAATACATTAACAGGAGGGATCATCAAGTTCAACAAGAAGAAAAAGAATTCAAATCCAGTCTTTGCACTAACACACCAAAGGAGATTTCCAACATACCAAAGTAAACTCTGCCTCCACAAAATCTAAAATTCACGTGAAATTGATTTCCAAAATATATATATATATATATATATATAAGAAATACCTAGCAAAATTGAAATGAGCAAGAGTATATAACCTCCTTGAAAATATAAAACTAACACAATCTAGGTTACAACGCACATGACAACCTTCAACCGGGGATTACTCTATCCACATGTTCCTTACTCCTTAAAACATTCGTTCCTTAATAATTATGAGTTATTTAAAGTTTATTCATCACAATATTGTAATATTCGTTACCTCTTCAATGAGGTAAATGTGAAGGATTTTGGTAAATACGAATGATTCGTATTATTAAAATGCAAAATCGAGAAAAAAAAAATAATAATAAATTTTATAAATTTTGAATTTTCAAATTATGTTAATATTTTTTCTTATATAATTAAAAAAAATCAAAATAATATTATTTATATATATATATATTAAAAATTTGCAAATTGCATTATTAATGTAATTCTCAAAATTTTATGTATACATGGATTTTTTAAGTTATTGTATACATGGAATTTTAAGTTGAAGACAATGTTAAATTAAATTTTTATTTTTTTTCTAAGTAAAGTTAATTCTATTAAGAAATAGAGAAGGTATTTACAGGGTGACCGAAGTCAGTACATTGCTCTGAAGAGAGCCATCATTCCAAAAAACCAACTTAAGCCTCCTTCTAGAGGAGAAGAAACACATGACCATGTTCTAAAACCACCCATGGAGTCCCATACATCCCAAACAAACCCATAACCCAGATGACTAAGAAGCAGTCGAGGATAGCCAAAAACTTGATCAAAAAGAAGGAGGATCACCTCCAGCAGAAGCATGCTACTCATCAGGCCATTCCTCCACAATTCGGCACCAGCCGAATTCCGGTTCATCCTCAAAAGGATCGTTGAACTGAGCAGAGGGACCGGGATCGGCAGGCTGCATCTCTGTGTCCTGAATACCTCTCCCTGGTTCCACTCGTGTAGGTTGTGGCATCATACCAATGCCACGCTGGAACGCAGGGGGAGGACCATCAGCAGCTCCTGAACCTCCTGTATGACTATCAGAGCCTTCCAATTGCGTGGTTTCGTAAAACACCACAGAGATGTGTGCAGTGACCCGTGGTTGATGAAGTGAACTGTTGAAAGTAAAAATGGCTGACCCAGTTGTCGAAGGTGGCCCTGGAGGCAGATTGGAGACGCGGCGCCTTCCTCGCCCACTATGGGTGCTCGGATAATGCCCAGTGAACAGCTCGTTGGTGGCCGGCGAGTCCGAAGTGGGGTCATTGGGGGCGCGTCCGGGTTGGCCTCGACGGCAACCCATTCTCTATCGAAGGCGGGCCATAATAGGAGGGGCCTCAGACGGATATTCACCAAACACCACACTGAAACCTTGAAAGCCAACAGAGGTGGGAGAGGACCGAGCGAGACAAGATGGCTTGTTCTCCCCTGTCTTCCACCCACCCCTTTCCAGGACCACGCACAGAACAGGGCCAATGTACAAGAGGTTCGAGCTAAGGGAAGAAAAATACAAAGGCCTCCTTCCAGAGCTGGATAACATAACAAAAGGAATGTTGCCAACCTTGAAACTAAAAACCTCAAAGCCAACAGAGATGGAATAGGATCGAACGAGAGCGGAGAGGCAGTTTCCTTCAATGTCCCCCCCTCCATTTTCAAATTCTTTACGCGAAACAGGACCAATACACCCGAGACCCGAAATCAGAGGCCACCTCCCAGAGCCCGAACTCTGGCCAGTGCCCCAGAGAGAATTAGCAAAAACCGGACACAACGTTTCCTCTTCAGGCTCAGAGTTGACAGAGAGGACCCAGCCTAACACCTGACCTAGCTACATCGCGCTAGCATTACCCTGCCCCTCCTTATAATTGTCTACCCTTTCTTGATTAACCCATACCATAACTGCCTCATTGATGGAGGCTGCCATCACTTGCAGGTCACGACGTGCGAGAGCCGAAGCCATAACACCGGATCCTGTAGCAGTTAACGGGAGAATGTAATGGCTTGCATGGCACGCTACCCTCCCCCGATTGACATTACACTTCACATACAGGGTGGGTAGGTGTCGAGCCGCCTCCCACCACCCCTGTCCCATCACGCTGATCGCCTCCCTATTCACCCGCATAAGGGGATGTTAAATTAAAATTTATTATCATTATGTTCTAAATATTATTATTAATTTTTAATATTTTATTTTTTAAACTATATTTTAAAAAATAACATTTTTTAAATATTTAAATAATATTTAAATTTACTAATAAAATATGTATAATTTGATCGTGTTTAATGTTTAGAAAGATCTATATGCTTTAGTGTGGCGAGAGAACAATTAGAAATTTTTAATATTTTATTTCTACGATAAACAAGATGTGAGAGAAGATCATTTTGGTGAGTTAAAAGGTCAAGAAGATTTGTAGCATTATAAATATCTTGAAAATTAGATCCAATATGAGTATAAGACCCAAAATATAATAGAAAGTGAGAATAGCACAAGTTACAAACTCTTTAATTCTATGTCATTTTTAAATCAACTAATACCTAATCACCTCTTTAAATTTAGAAGTAATAATACTTCTAGTATTATCTAAATTCATATGGGAAACCTCTTGTTGTCCATGTTGTGTTGTATGACATTTTCTTATCCATATGAAAACTTGTCATAACCAAGCTTTCAATGTGGGAATATTCCTTTATTCACTTGGTTGTAGGTTATAAAATACTTTTGGAATGTTTCAATCTTCTTCCATAAATCTCTAGATATACTACAGCCCCAAACCTCACATACTTATAAAACAATATGAGTAGCAAAGTCTCAAAAAAAATTTAATACAAAATGTAAAAACTTACCATAGTTTATTTTAAACAAATATAAGAATTAACATATATAAAAAAATAATCTTAAAGAAATATAAAAATTAATATATATATAAAAAAATAGTCACTATATAAAAGTATAATCTTTATTTAAAATAAACAACAATTATTTTAAAATTCATTTTATATATAAGAGAGAATAAAATAGATTTAGAATTTTATTAATTCTGAATTAAAAATAATAAATATATGAAAAAGAGGAAAAATTATAATAATTATCACTACAGGTCCAATTACAAAATTGTGATATTCCCGATCAATTTATATTTTTAAAAGTTAAATAAAATTTAACTTAAACTATGTTAATAATACATAAATGTTATACCACTTAAACCTATCACCATATTCTTGCCATGAAGACATAACATTCTTGGTCGTTTCAACAAATGAAATTAATTTGCGGTTGTTGGTCGTTGGTGATTGCTGTGAGTGATTGAGTTTCCTTTTGATACGTTGTAAACCGCGCTCGTCTTACTATCCAGTTTGTGCGTTGTCGTTTCGGTTTCACAGCATGAGCACACCAAAGAACTATTGCCCAAAGGTTTCCTGAAATTATCCCATTGTAAATTCTGTTGTAGCGCAAAGAATGCATTCAAAATTCTAATTAGACCTTTCGGTTGTGTATTAAATATCTTCCACCCAAACAACGGCTTCAATGTATAAAAATCCAAAAATTACTGCATATCAATAGCATTGGTAACATAAATGCCTAGAAAAGTAAGGCTAACTAATGTTAGAGAAAGGGAAGAACTATAAAGCAAATTTTAAACCAAAACAATTATATTCAAACATTTCTGATATCAATCATTGCTTGGCAATCATATTCAAACCTTGAATGGATTTCCCAGAAATTATATCAATTTCTAAATAACGTAACGCCTAACCATCGTTATTGTGGGACACTATGAAAACTATATCACGCCAAATTTAATGCGTTTCGTGTTGGTATTTAATATTGTTCATGATTTTCTTACTTCACGTCAATTGGTTTTCATTTCATTACTTCTGCGAATAAACTCCTTTATTTTAACGTTACATTATTAATAAATCAATTAACCATTAAGATGGCTTTGAATTGGTGTTTTTTTAAACTAAAACTACATGTTCTGCTTTCATTTTATTACTTGCTGGATTAAATTTCTTTATCAAATTTTGAAAATAAAATAATTAACGTTAAAATATAGCTTCAAAAAGGTTCTAGTTTTCTTGTGATATGGATGATTCGGGTGACGCTCACGGACTCGAGGCCTTTAAATAATATAAATAGTTGCCACATACCGTCATCCATCTTATCAATTTAACTTCAATTCACAATTCAAATTATTGGACATTTTGAAAATATTTAGAAACCAGAATCTGTGTCAAACAATCTATTTCAACAACGCGTTAAATCAAAGGACGACCCTATAATTTATCCGGCAGCTTTTCCAATACGTTCATGGCATACATGGGTGTAGGAGGAAGCATCACCGAGAGATGGAGATTACTGCCGGGGAGCAACCAGTGGGAGAGACTCCTGTGCCCTCTCGACTCTGATTGTCACGCCCCGGGCCTATGGTAGTCTTCCAACCGTGTCCGGCGAGGTGCGGCACCACCGTACACTTTCTTTTTAACAATACTCATGCACATGGACTACGCCTTTCACATAAACATACTTAGTTTGTTTTTCTCAACCAAGTAAAAGCATTAACCTTTATACTTAATGAAGACCGTACTCATTCATTAACCATTATGCAATTAACTAAGATAATAACAATTGCACACAAGTATAAAGGGAGGGGCAACTCCCGAACAAGTCTGCCCGATAACAATATATTATGAAAGTCTTCAATAATACATCATACAAGTGTGCCTGGCAAAATCCAAGGCCAACACTTAGAAATATTTACAACAAGGCAAGACAGCCTTTACAACCATATGCCAACCTCACTCGGTAGGAGGGTGCTCACCCGAGCCACCAGAACTCCTCCAACTCGGTTCTGCACAAAACTGCCTTAGAATCGACCTTCGTCCAACCCACGTCAGGTTCCGGTAAAACTGCGCACCTTTCACTTCAGCGCATGAGTTATGCGCAGTCCAAACTGCGCCCTTTTTACCCCTGCTCCCAAGTCGTAGAAGAGAAGTGTTGAGCAAATTGCTTGATGCCAAATGAAGCCTCTGCGCCATCCATATATACGCTAGCTTGCCAATTGGTGAAGGGGTGTCAAGCCATTAGGCCGACCCCTTAAATTTGTTTTACAAGCCCCTGCCTTAGTTTATTTGCACGTCGGCCTTTGCCCATGGCAAAGCCTCCAACGCATGGTATAAGGCTTCGGCCCTTTTCCCACTTCACACTAAGTGTAACACATACGTCGCACAAGTTTGTCGCATTGGTATGTCGCAGGCCAGAACCATCGTTCACCACCGCCCGCTCGTCGTATGGGTCGCCCGCCCATCGGGCGGGGGTCGCCCACGAGTCGTCTGCCCATCGTGCACGGGTTGCCCACGGGTCGCCCGATCGTCCGCCGCACCAGCTCGTCGGTGACTCGTCTGTCCGTCGCACCTCTTCTGCATGCCAGCTCGTCGGTGACTTGTCTGTCGCAGCGCACCCGCACACCAGCTCGCCGAGTGACTTGCCTGTCCGTCGCACCGCACCCGCACGCCAGCTCGCCGGGTGACTCGCCTGTCGTAGCGCACCCGCACACCAGCTCGCCGGGTGACTCGCCCGTCCGTCGCACATCGACTCGTCGGGCCGCCCACCCATCGTGCAAGGGCGCCCGCCCACTGTCTGCGTGCCTACCCGGTTCGTGCCCACTGCCCAAACCGCTGTGTGAAGAGGTTTCGCCCGTCGCACACCTGCCCAAGTTGCGAGGGCCTTACATCCTCCTCCACCTGAAATCGTTGTCGTCCTCGACAACACAGCATCCCGATAGCTCTCCACCAAGATCGTCATCAACCATGACGTAGATTCCTTCATATAAGGCAAACATCACTGCAACATATATAAGGCTCCGTCTCCATTAGGTCATCCTCTCCATGTGCAAAACTGCCCATGCATATCAACAAGTGCTACACACCCCAATCATGTGTCAACACTTATCTCCACGATCCCATGCTCAGGTCCATGGAAACCCCATCTTTCTGCAGCATGTCATGATCATCACACCTGCTCAAACATGCTTAAGGGCTCACTGCCTTGAGCAGCCAACAATGAGCCCCACCTTCTATGTCATCTAAGAAGATGTGGAGGGGGAAGAGCCTGGAGGCTTTCCCTCACTAACCAACTCAATCCATCTGTCAGGATCCTCAACCTCCATCCTTTGTAGATATGCCTCCCGATCTTCCTTCTGGATATTCGGCCTCACATATACCTCATCAACATCATCATCATCATCCTCCAACAACTCTAGCCTTCTTGACAAGTCCAAGATGCTATCTGAAAGTGATCTAATGACCAATGATTGTTCCACAAGCTTTGCCTCAACAGTGGACAACTGCCTGTTCACCTTTTCCTTATCCTCCATTTGCATTCCTCCCAATTTACGATCAGGCTTTGTCACACCAATGGTTGGAACACCAATGGGTACATCTTCCCTTCCATCATAAATGAAGAGTTTCCTTAAGTGTGGGACAACCATAGCCTCGTATTGTTTCATGAATTCTATCCCCAATACAGCTTCATAGTCATCAATCCTCACTATAGTGAAGTCCAGCTTCCCGGTCCATTCACCAAGAGTAGTGTCCACCTTCTCAGCTATACCAAGAATGTTCATAGGAGGAGAATTCACTGTCTTCATTTGTGCCTTCACTGGTACAAATTTCAGCCCAATCCTTCTCGCAGTATCTTCTCTCATGAAGTTGTGTGAAGCTCCACTATTCACCATAGTGAGCACATCAGTACTTCCAACCTTCATATGAACATACTCCAATCTGTTCCTTTCCGGATCTCTTCTAGAAGTCACTTCCGTAGTAGCAGAGGCGCCAAGTATCTGCATCATCCCTACAGAAGCATTATCATCATGATCATCATCAGATTGTGCAGCAACGGCCACCTTTGGTTTAGAGGGACAATTCTTCACCACGTGTGGTCCTGCACATACCCAACATTTCAAAGGCTTCTTCGCTTTCGGGCTGTCATTCGATTTCGAAGCATCATCCTTCTTCTTTTCTTTTGGCTTGTCGGACTTCTTTTTCTCATTAGAAGTCTCATCGTAGTGATCCACCAACCTCTCAACTGCAGCAAAAGCCTCCTCAAGTGTTCTGATCTTCTGCCTCTTCACCTCATTGCGTGCCCAAGGCTTCAATCCAATAATGAAGTTGAACACCTTGTCCCTTTCCGCCATGTAGGGAAGTTCCAGAGCTGCACTTGAAAACTCTCGCTGATATGCTTGTAGGCTTCCGGTTTGTTTGATGAACTTAATCTTCGTCCTTGCTTCCCATGTTTCATCCTGAGGACTGAAATGGGTTTGCAAAGCCTTCTTCATATCGTCCCACGAAGTGATGTCATCAGCATTGCCATTAATAATCTGATCCACCCTCCTTCGCCACCACATCTTAGCGTCCTTTGTTAAGAACTGAGCAGCTACCTTGACTTGTGTCTCACCATCGGGTAGACTCAATCATTCCAAGTACTTTTCCATGTCCCATAGAAAGTTGCCAAGAGTTTTTGCACTCCTTGTACCATCATAAGATTCCGGTTCTTTGACCTTCACATGAGGCATTCCTCCACCTGAGTTATGTCTCACGGCCCTCTTCAATACCGCAATCTCATCTTTGGCTTCATCAAGAGTTTTGTTTACTTTGTCAAGAGATCCTTTCAAGTTCACAATCTCTGCAAGACCCTGATCCCTTGCTTCTTCAACCTCCTTGACCCTTACTTCAAGTTGTGTACACATAAGATTAGTGTACTCATATTGTGTCTTGAGCTCATCATATTGTGCCCGGAGTTCTCCAAGTTCTTCCTTGGTCTTCGAGATGGCTTCTCGCTCCTTAGCAAGTGAGTCCACATCTTGGTTCCAAGAAGTCTCCAAAGTCTCCATTCTTTCAATCACCTTTTCAATGAACCCAAAAGTAGTATCCTTCATTGCGTCCTTCATTGTGTGACTAGACCCAGCCTGAGAATTGGATGCCATTTCTAGCAACTTCTTTCCCTTTTGCGACCTAGTTTCGACCATTCAACAGCTCCACCGAGTCACCTGCAAATAGAACCAACCCTTGTTTCACTTCGTGTGAAACGGTTTCCTTCACTTGCAAGAACCTGTCACGAACAACCTGCTCACCAGCTCTAGACCGAGCAGATTCACCTTCAATTTCAACCAGGATAACCTTATCCAAGTCTCTACGAGCAACCTTGCTCTGATACCACCTTTACTTCGGTAAAAGTGTGTAGCAGCTTCAATACCGGATCAGCTGCTCTGATACCACTTGTCACGCCCCCAGGCCTACGGTAGTCTTCCAACAGTGTCCGGCGAGGTGCGGCACCACCGTACACTTTCTTTTTAACAATACTCATGCACATGGACTACGCCTTTCACATAAACATACTTAGTTTGTTTTTCTCAACCAAGTAAAAGCATTAACCTTTATACTTAATGAAGCCCATTCTCATTCATTAACCATTATGCAATTAACCAAGATAATAACAATTGCACACAAGTATAAAGGGAGGGGCAACTCCCGAACAAGTCTACCCGATAACAATATAAAGTCTTCAATAATACATCATACAAGTGTGCCTGGCAAAATCCAAGGCCAACACTTAGAAATATTTACAACACGGCAAGACAGCCTTTACAACCATATGCCAACCTCACTCGGTAGGAGGGTGCTCACCCGAGCCACCAGAACTCCTCCAACTCGGTTCTGCATAAAACTGCCTTAGAATCGACCTTCGTCCAACCCACGTCAGGTTCCGGTAAAACTGCGCACCTTTCACTTCAGCGCATGAGTTATGCGCAGTCCAAACTGCGCCCTTTTTACCCCTGCTCCCAAGTCGTAGAAGAGAAGTGTTGAGCGAATTGCTTGATGCCAAATGAAGCCTCTGCGCCATCCATATATACGCTAGCTTGCCAATTGGTGAATGGGTGTCAAGACATTAGGCCGACCCCTTAAATTTGTTTTACAAGCCCCTGCCTTAGTTTATTTGCACGTCGGCCGTTGCCCATGGCAAAGCCTCCAACGCATGGTATAAGGCTTCGGCCCTTTTCCCACTTCACACTAAGTGTAACACATACGTCGCACAAGTTTGTCGCATTGTTATGTCGCAGGCCGGAACCATCGTTCACCACCGCCCGCTCGTCATATGGGTCGCTCGCCCATCGGGCGCGGGTCGCCCACGGGTCATCTGCCCATCGTGCACGGGTTGCCCACGGGTCGCCCGTTCGTCCGCCACACCAGCTCGTTGGTGACTCGTCTGTCCATCGCACCGCTTCCGCACGCCAGCTCGTCGGTGACTTATCTGTCGCAGCGCACCCGCACACCAGCTCGCCGGGTGACTCGCCTGTCTGTCGCACCGCACCCGCACGCCAGCTCGCTAGGTGACTCGCCTGTCGCAGCGCACCCGCACACCAGCTCACCAGGTGACTCGCCCATCCGTCGCACATCGACTCGTCGGGCCGCCCGCCCATCGTGCAAGGGCGCCCGCCCACGGTCGTGCGCGCCTACCCGGTTCGTGCCCACTGCCCAAACCGCCGTGTGAAGAGGTTTTGCCCGTCGTGCACCTGCCCAGGTTGCGAGGGCCTTACACTGATCTTCGGAAAAGCATTCTCATCTACAGAGACCATTCTCAGGCAGCCTACGATGCATTCATCATCTACCCCCTGCTCCCATTAATAAAAATTATAAAATTAATGTTGTTAGTGTTTTGTTAATTTGTAAGCTCACTAGAAACTTTGTTTAAGAAAAGTTTACTTTTTCTATTAAAAGTTCATGAAAAACCTTAATCAACGCTAAACGCAACTGGCAGATGCAATCGAAACTATTGAACGTAGTAACGGAAATACGGTTGTAGGCGCACGTTTTCAAGCATCTCTCATCTCACAGCATTACATCATTAGAGATATGTTACGTGATTATCATTTGATGGTTTACTGTTCACTCGCAATTTGCATTAGAATACGACAAACTTCGATCTTTTGACTTTTAAGCCTCCAACAGTTCTCAATTTTTTTTTAAATTTATTGATTATGGACAACTACTCTTAGGTATCGTTCGCTTTCCACGCTTGTCTCATGTAATAGTTAAAGGAGTTGTCTATAATGCGACTTTTTGAAGATTTCGGTGACGGAATCCGGCGGAAGAAATTGAGGTTAAATCTTGATTTATTGCAATTAAAATGGTTTTTTAATTGCATATTTGGATTCATCACCCTGAAAAACCCCTGGGACACTTTGATTGTGCAGAAACTAGTTATCAAACTTGCGATTCCAATAAATTGCTGCCGGATTTTGGCCAAAAAAACCCACCGGAAAGGCTTCCAAAAAGTCTCATTATAGACAACTGCATAGTTAAAGTTAGCTTCGAGATACAATAGCAGGGAGTGAGGATTCTTCATCTTGGAGTTATAAATACAAGTTTATAACTTGAAGTGGTTTTAAAATGAGTTCACGCCTATTAAATTTGTATGTATTATTTTTAATTAGCTATTTTATAAATATAGGTTGTAATGTGTCGTAGGAGAATTTTATTTTTTTCTGTGAAGCGAAGACAGGATTTTTATGTTTTTGGTTTAGCGTTTTTTTTATTGTTCAATTATAGAGTTATAAAAGAGATATCTATTTCAAAATAAAACTTAATTAAGATTTAATATAATTAAAATTAAGAGAAAATTGTTTAACATTTTATTTTGAAAATTTCTGCAAAAAAATATAGATGTCTTGTATAGCTGTTCTTTATTACTCTTTTTACATTATTTGTACAAAATAAGACATATTCATTCATACATGCAAAACTTCTAATTATGTATTTACTAATATATTTATTATTCATCCATCTACATACCTCTTTCATAAATAATTCTAATTTCTAAAAAAGTATATTATTATTTCATCTCTCAACAATTGTTCTAACTTTCAATGATTCATATTAACTTTTCTAACTTTCTTGATTTTTTCACGTGTTATTTCATTTAGAAAAAATAAATTAAGATAGTATATTAAATTTATACTAATACATATTGTTAATGTCTAACTTCTATTTCAAATTCCACATAGAAATAAAATATATTTTAACCCTGGATGCCTACTCTTATGAAATGCATGTAATTATCCTTGTATAAATATTACTTTAAGGAATTTACATATCCATAATGTAATTTTGAATTGTATTCACATAAGGAATATCTTTCTTAAAATATTGAATCAATATGAACATTACAATTGGGGCTAATATAATCCGTACAAATTAATATTGAATCTATATCAACATTACTATTGAGACCAATATAATCAGTACCAATGGCAAGGTTATGATCATCCTTTCGATTAGACATTTTCATGGTACCAAGGAAATTAATATAATATCCAAAATTTGTGTGTTATGTACATTCCATTTACTCATGGTGGGAGGCTCATGGTCATGGAGGTGTGAGGATTTAATGTAGCTATAACAAGTCCCTCCATAATACCTTCTGAGTTTCATCATATGATTTATCCTCATGGAAATGTGTAATTTTTCTATCATGTATCAACATTTCTTTACAACATTTACACATGTCTAGAAATAATTAGCAATATTTATTTATAAATTCACGGGAATTTACATATACACATCAAATAGCTCTTTTTCCGACAAGTTTAAATCATATTAACATGTTCACAACACCATATTCAAATTGATAGATAATTTCCTATGCACATATCCATCTGTTTCTTCATATCCACTTGACAGATTATGAATATATTTGTATAAATATATTGCTTCAATAGTACAAATCATATATATGCAATCATATATATTCATCATCAAATCAAGTCACTTGTCCAACAACATTAAGTAACTCTTATTATGTTCATGACTCATATATATTCATGACATGAAGAATTATTAAATGATTGTAACATCAATCTAGTCAAATCACTTCAATCAAGAAAGTTAAGTAATTAACAAATCTAGAATGCACTCAATTATTAACTTTATCAACATACAATATTGACACTCTCATAATATGATTCTTTTATAAAAAATAATATGACATTATTAAAACATATATATTAGTTATCTTTAGTGAATCTTAAATGATTTCAAATTTAATAAAAAAAATAAATTTGGGGATAACAATATGAAAATATATATGAATAATGAACATGGAATCAATTATAATATGCACATGATATACAAAGGTTACATTAAATGTTAACCTAAAACATCTATCTAAATGATGCATATATATAACATAAAGTAAAGACAATGTCATTAAATCAAATTATTTAGCACTTATTATAAAATCACATATTTTATTACAACTAGACAAAAGAAAAGTGTTATAACTTTTAATAGCTACAATTAAATACAACTTAAAAATAATTTATAGAATATCAAAGTTCAAATTTACATTATTGTTAAAACATATATTGTTAAAATGATAATATAATTGGTTTAAACATTTCTTAAATATTGTTTAAATAGCTACAATAACTACAATTATCTATTGCAGTTATATTTATCTTTGTGCAAGAGAAACTACCTCCATAAAATTTTGTTATTTGTAGTGCTAGAAAATTGTGAAGTAAAGTTGGTAGTTAATAAAATGTGTATATATTGAATGTTGAAAATATTGTATGTTATATAAATGATTAAATATTTATAAATATGTGAGTTTAGGATGCTTTGTCATATGCTATTTATCTATGTAAAGGAGGAAATGTTTTGCATATAGAATTAGGATAACTTCTTATCTTTAAAATATCAATGAGTGTGTGTATAAACATTTATCTAAAGAAAATTTAATGAATATGAATGAACAATAACTATAGTGTATTCTTCCATATTTTAAGTCAATGAAAAATATAAAATACATCGCTTACCAAAAATATATATGAATAATATTCCAGAGAAATATTTTTATTATTGTAATGATTAAAATATAAAAATTAATAATGCAGATATATATTAATATAATATAAATTAATTTTAAAAATAAATAAATATATTAATACAAAATCAATTGTGTTTAGTTTTTTATTTATTTATCTCTTAGTAAGAAATATTAATAATATTACTTGTAATAATGTTTGAAGTATAGTAAGAAATATTAATAATATTACTTGTAATAATGTTTGAAGTATAAAAATTAATGATGTAAACTAAAATTTAAAAATATAACACAAGAATCTTACATTCAGATATAAAATTTAAAGGTATAAATTTTCAATCATTAATCGTGTTTAATGAGTGGTAGCTAAAAAATGGCGTAAATAATTGTGAAAAGTAATATCATGAGTGGTGGCTAGAAAACTGAGGTAAATAATTGTGAAAAGTCATATTAATTTATTGAAAAGTAATATTAATTTATAGTATTTATATATAAAAGCAATGCTTTCATTTTAGTTAATTCAAGCTGCATTTTTTATACGACTTTGGCTGAATTTAAACTTTTATATTAAACTTAATCATTAATAATTTGACATCCTCTTAACATTTACATGTGAACCTTAATCTTTTTAATGATGAGAACTTTAACTGAGATTTAAATGTTAAACTTATCCAAAATTCGTATTTAAACGTCACAATTAGATATTAACCGAAGATTTACAGTTTAACTTGATCTTAAATTCATATTAAACGTGAATTGCAACATCTGAAAATACGGGGAACAACGAGGATTCGAAAAGCGAATGAGTTCACCATTCACCATTTGTATCACTGTCGGTTGGTAAGGGTCCACCATTTTCTTTGGAGTTCAGTTTCTCATATCAGTCGGTTGGTAAGGGTTCACCATTTCTTTTGGAGTTCAGGTTCTCATATCAGAATTTTGACGGGTGCTAATTTTAGCTATAACATATTAGCTTGTGAGATATCCTTCCTTGACCGCGTTTCAGAAAGCCGCTAGTTGAATGATTGCAATATCTCATAAGAGGAAGTGGTTATTATATATTTCAGCCCCACCCGAACATAAAAATATGTCGTGGACGGTGGCTTTTACTATTTAGCCTGCAATTTTGTCAAACATCAAAGTTTAAAACTCTGTGCTGTGTTTTAAAAATTCGCAGCTTACGTTTGCCATCACGCTCCAGTGGATGCATGTCCCTACATTGCGCAAAGGAAATTCATACTGCAATCTACCAAGTGTGATGAAATAATGATAGTAACGACAAAACGGTGGATACTATAAGAAGGCCGCGGCGTTTGCAAGAGTCTCACAGCAGAAGCAACCACCACCAGTGTTGTTAGTGTTGTTGTTTTCTTGAGAAGACAAAGCTGAGTCGTGGCTGTCAAAATGAGCAATCCAATTAGTATTTTGAGGTGCATGTTGTTGATAGGAATACTCCGCTGCGTTCATGGCGGGGTGCCAAAGCCATTTGAATCAAAATATGGAGAGAAGTTTATGGGACGGAAGATAGTCGAGGCACTGGGCAATATAAATAGGTCCACGATTCCTGTGGAGAAAGATCGGAACGAAAATTGTTCAAGAGTAAGTAAATCTTGTCAATCTTTCTGTTTTTTTTATTTTTTATTATTTTCTGTTGGAGGCTGAATTGACACTAAAATGCTTCATTATTAACAACAGTACAAGAGGAGGAGAGGAACTGAGCGTGTCGTCATGTGCCATGGGTAATCCTAACGATGACTGTTGGCGGTGCGACCGCAATTGGGAGAGCAACAGAAAACGGCTGGCAGATTGCGGCATTGGATTTGGCAAGCATGCCATCGGAGGCAAAAACGGCAAGTTTTATGTGATTACGAATGCCAGTGATGATGCCGTGAATCCATCCAAAGGTACACTGCGTCATGCCGTGATTCAGACGGAGCCGCTGTGGATCATCTTCCACAATGACATGGTCATCCAGCTCAAGGAAAAGCTTGTTATTCACAGCTTCAAAACAATCGACGGACGAGTCTCCAAAGTCCACATTGGTAAGGGCCCGTGCATCACCATAAAAGATGCCACAAACATCATCATTCATGGCATCCACATTCATGACTGTAAAAGTCTAGGAAACGCTGCGGTAAATATGTATCCTCTGAAGAGTGGGTCAAGAAAAATAAATCATGGAGACGGGATTTCCATCTCGACAGCGAGGCACATATGGGTGGACCATTGCTCTATGTCTAACTGCGAAGATGGCCTCATTGACGCAGTCAAGGCATCCACTTATATTACCATTTCCAACAATTATTTCAGTCGCCACAACAAGGTAAGCAAGCTCACATACTCATTCCTTCATTAATTGCAATTCACTCTATTTTATTCCTTCTCTTCTACCTTGACAATGGCCGGCTTTTCTCCAATGGTAGGTGATGTTATTGGGTCACAGTGACGACCACCATCATGACAAAGTTATGCAGGCAACGGTTGCACTCAACCATTTTGGCGAAGGTCTCGTGCAACGAACGCCAAGGTGAGTAATTTAATTGTTATTTCATTCATTTCCCCTCTTATTTTGTATTGGTTGTGAAGCAAAAGTATGAAATAGCCATTATATTATTTAGAAATTAAATTATGAATTAACTGGATGTAGGTGCCGATTTGGATACTTACATGTGTTTAACAATGATTACACTAAGTGGGGAATGTATGCCATCGGTGGAAGTTCAAAGTTCAAACCCTACCATACTGAGTCAGGGCAATAGATTCATGGCATCTGCAAATCCCTTAACTAAAGAAGTAACCAAGAGGCAAAACGCCACAGAACGTGAATGGAAAAAGTGGAACTGGAAATCAGAAGATGATGTGCTGCTAAATAGTGCATATTTCACGCCATCAGGATCGCAGGTGCTTTCGACCTATGCAACCGCATACAGTCGCAGGCCAAAGAGTTCAGCCCTCGTGGAAAAGCTCACCAGGAACGCAGGCGTGCTCTCGTGTAAGAAAGGAACTGCCTGCTAATTCCAGCGTCTTGCCAGCCATTATCACGACTGAATTTGAGTGCCCTCAAGCATTGTCATTGCTTTTCAAAACTGTCTCTTGCATTTGAGTGCCCACAAACATTGTCATTACTTTTCAGAACTTTGTCTTCTTGAATGTTCCCCTTCTCATAGTTTAACTATGCATGGTTTGCAAATTTAGCTAATAGATATGAGCAATTACTTCACATTATCTTTTATCCTAAGTTATCCAGCGTATGCTATAATACCTTTTCAATTTCGCAAATATAAAAGGTTCATGTTTATAAATATAAGTGATTCATGTTTATCTCAAACGTTTAAGAAATTATTTTAAATCTCGGTATTTTGATTTATTATTTTTTCAATAAAAGGACCTTTCTATATAATTAATTTTACTTTCATGTAACTTTAGTGATAGCTAGCGTGATTATGATTTGATAATTAAAGTTTCCACCATAAATATGTTTGAAAAAATTCAAATTCTATTATTAATATATTCTGGCAATTCTTATTCATATATATATAAAACCAGAAAGGGCCGGGCCGTGTTTTCTTTATACGCCCTCAGTGCTCTCTATTTAGTGGAGTGAACATGCATGTGAAGTAGCTGCCCCCTGTACATTCAACTAGTAGACAGTGAATCGCAATTGGTGCATCAGCGTCAATGGGTGCTTAGCTGCCCCCTGTACATTTAATTAGTAGCTAGTCAATCATAACTTCACTTGACCCAACCGAAATTGGTGCATAGGGTCAATGCGTGCTTAGCTGCCCCCGTGATATAGAGGGAGGGAGGCATATCACGAAGCTCAAGATTGGCCCAATGCATGGTACTACATCTTTATATTAAAAAAATATCATTTTTTTACTTTTGAATCCATAATTTTAGCTTTAGACAATAAAATAATTTTTTATGCTCTCATAAATTATTCGAGTTTTATTCAATCTAATTTTTAAGTAATATTTAAACGTTTAATTTAATTAGTAAATAAAATGGCTTTTTTACAGCATTGAAAAATAAATTTTATATATATATATATTTATATAACCCTTATCCATTCAAGGTATTTTTAATATAATAATATCTATTACTATATTTTTATATTAAAATAATATCATTTTGAATTCATAACTTTAGCTTTTGAAAATAAAATATGTTTTTTTTGTTTTTATAAATTATTTGAATTTTATTTATTTAAATTTAGATGTTCAATCTAATATTTAAGTAATATTTAAATGCTTAATTTAATTAGTAAATAAAATGGCTTTTTTCTCACCATTTTTTCAAGTCAATTTTGCTTAAAATCTATTTCAGATTTTTAAAAATTTATTAGTTTAAATTAATTAATTTGGAAATATCTAGTGTTTTGGTAATTTTTTGGAGTGTTAAATTTATTTCTATATATATATATATATATCAGAACCACATAGACAAGACAAAGCACAAGACTAACAAGGAGGAAATTGTCTTCATAAATCAGTAATTGGTAAAAACCTATAATTACAATCGTCAAAAATTCAAACACTAACTACACAAACATATTTCAAGGGTTGAATGGCTTAATGGTCACATTAATCTCTAAAGAATATCTAGGTCATATGACCAACTTAAAATTAAACACACAGTGAGAAAACAATCCAAGTCGGGGTGTTCTTGAAGGTGAAAGATCAATTCCTGTAACCGATTAAACAAAGATATGTTATGGTCGGAACGTGAAATGGAAAATCCACCAGGTCGATTAAACAATTGAATAATGAGCCCAAAGAAAATGATGGAGGAACCCCCACAACGAACGAACCTACCAAGGAGCCCTAAGAAGAGGGTAAATATTAGGAAGTGGACCAAGAAGGGATGCAAGATCAAACTACTGAAAAGAAAAGTTGGAAATATTATTAATACCTGAATAATCGATATTTCTGAGTCTCCAACCTATAGATGGGTAAGCCCAATAGGGATAGTACCCTGATAAGCATAAGCAAAAGAAAAAATATTTATAGTAGTGATGGTAAAGGGACGTGAATAAAACATTACCTTAATCTCTTCTTTGGTGAAGATTTAAAACTTGAAAACCGTGTAAGTGACGATAGAGATCTCAAACACTAAAGAACGAGTAAAGGGTCTTTCCCCATCCCTGGAAAAGACAAGGAAAACATTAATGTTCTAGAAGCCCGCATCTCTGCATTTGCAGTTCATGGAAATTTAGCGAAGAAATTCGATCGCTTTATAATATAAACTAACAAAAATTGAAATCGATGGTGTATTACCATGGAATGCACAAACCAGTGACCTAGGTTGGACAAGTCAAAGTGGAGATCTTCCAAGTGCTAAAAAGAAAAAATTAGGTACAAGTGTGGCGAGGGTAAGGGGAAGTTATGCCCATAAGTGAACCCAATTGTTTGGTACCGTCAAATCCTAAACCCTAGTGATCGATGGTCAGGATTGTAGCCACTGAACCATAGTAGATTAAAGCCATATTTACATAGAGTCATCTTGAAGAATGGTACATGGTAATATATTACATTAATGATAATAAATAAAGAATTAACCAACGAGACCAAGAAGATTATCAGATATACACCACAAACCTTATAACTTGTAAGATGCAATAAATTAGTATCATTACAACATTCAAGTAGGATTATAACCAAATGAACCTGACAGCCGAGACATTAAATATATTACCTTACTCTATACTTCACTGGGAATCACATCGAAGCACAGAAGAAAGAACATAATGAAAGTGAAGCATATAACATAAATTAATACTTAATGTAAGAGAATTACATATTTAAAAGAATGACTAGTTGATTTTAAATTAAAAATTGGTTTAATCCAAAGTATAGGAAAAGTAAAGAAACTCTATATCATATAATTATTTATTGTAGGTTGGCTTAGGTGAAGAATGATATTGGATTATTTCAGACTAAATATGCCATAAACCAGAGTAAAGGCAAATAATATTTACATTATATAATGATATGTTAGTGATCAAATGATGTTGTTGTCTTTAGAAAAAAACTATAAATATTGTCTTCACCAAAATACATGATAACTTGATATACATTTCGTAAGCATGTCAGAAGAGCTAACACATCATTGTATTATTAGAACATAACTTTTTTTTTTGCTGAAAGTAGGTTGGGGTCACCTAGTCTCTTGGATTTAGGTACTTAGTTAACATGATAGGATAAGATTTCATCTGTTTGGGAGCTTGATAGATTGAGATTTCAGGTAGATCTAGGTTGGTTTAATTTTTAATAATCGTACTTATTATTATCATTTCATTATTATTTTTATCTAGTTTGGTTGAGTCCAAATATTTTATAGATCCATATTTCAAATAGATTTAGGTTGGTTTACTTATTAATAATTGTAGTTATTATTATCATTTTATTATTATTTTTATCTAATTTACTGAGTCCAAATATATTAGTCTATTATTATTATTTATGTAATTTCTCTGTGTCAAAATGTTTACATAACATAACATTACAAGATCTCTTCCATATTGGGTTAGAGAGATCCTTTTGATGCAACTAGGATGGTGTGAAGCTACATTGAACTTGGATGCCCTTGGGATAATTTAATTCCCCCAAAAATGTCTTCCATCCTCAATTGGTACCATACAATTTGAACTAAAAGATAAACTCCAATCAAACCAACAAGTTTAGTCTTCATGAAAAATTTAAATTACCAATCAATAAAAGTACAATCAATGATAACAAGCATGTTTCAATACAATAACTTTGATCAACTTTTATTGTGGCTTAAATATGCAATCTAATCCCCCCAATGGGTAGGTATCGGGACGACTAGCTGCTCATAAATTGCAAGTATCCTAGCTTTTCTTCACAATCATTATCAAATTGCTCCAACTACTATTACATTCGAATCCATATGATTCAACCAACCACCTTTTTTCTGTAGCTAGGTTTAGGATGGGTTGGAGCTAGCCCATTTATTGGATGGAAGAATATCGATCAACCCATTTATTGGATGGAATAGGACCTATCCACCCACAATGGGTTGGTTATCATGATGAGCTTGTGAGGCTTTGGCAAGCTTGTAAAACCTTTTGGAATTTAATTCTCCGAAAGTGGCTTCCATCCTCGACCCCTCGGCATAAGGCTTCAACTTGTGATGTGGTTGGGACTAAACCCCATGTAAACCAATTGGTTTACACCTCATGGGTTAATCACCTAATATCACCCAATATCAAAGGGTGATCTAGAACTTATAGAGAGAACAAATCAAGCACATCCTAGCCATCAAATCTCATATGAAGGAGCAACCTGCTACCATAATAATTGCATAACATTAGTTTCCACTAGGTTGTTGTATATTTGAAAAATATAGAATGATATTCCTTGCATACTACTTACAAAAATAGCCAAAAAAAAAGAAAGTTTTGGTGAGTTTCCCAAAATGATAAAATTAAAATAAATTACAATTCTAAAACACTGTTAATTGTCAAGTGCGCTACTCCTAATGTTCATTGACCTATGCATAGCTTTTCACACTATTAATTTACTTTCATAGAAATAAATTTACATACTTAAAAACTATACAAAGTTTCTAATTTTATAAAATTAAAAATTTTGAGAAAATAATTGAAAATATTTTCACATTTATTTTTCAATGAATAAATACTTATATTAAAATAATTATAGATTCTTTTTTAAGAATTTATAATATATTTTTCACAATGGAGTCGTAAGTATATATAATTTATAGACATTCTAATTTTACACTTATAAAAACTAATAATTTATAATTAAATCTGAGAGCTTCAAAGCGTACTGAGGCTGGTATAAAAATAATTATATATAATGAACTCTAAGACCTTCAATGCATATTGATAAGCCTGAACTATACATGAACTCTTTTCTATGAAATACAAAAATTCAAGAAGTACATGACCGATGACTGAGAAGTGCCTGGCACAAAAAAATCAAGAAGTACATGACGAATAGGAGGGCTAAGAAGAATAGTTTCCATAGGTAACATGTTGAGCAACCCTAGCCCCAGCCCAAACACAACTTTAGATAGAGTATTAGAAAATTAAGAACGTTTTTTATAAAATAACAGCCGGCCAAAAATAAGTTTCGTAAACTTCACAATACATCATAGTAAACCGTCATCAAAGAATTTTAAACGAAAAAAAGGGCAAAAGAGCTTGTGACGGGCATTTTTCCCATCAAATTTCAACTCTGATTTGGGTCTGATTTGGGTCAAAGCGTGGTGATAAATTTATGGGAGGGAAGATAGGGCACCAAGAAATATCACTAGATTCATGTTTCTTGTAGAGAGAGTTATGAGCAATGTAGTCAAGATTAGTACATAAGAAAATGCAATGGTATTAACTAGCAATTTTCCCAAAAGGTGCAAAGAGAGGCCGATAGGTTTGTTAATTTAGAAAAGTTACAGGGGAAAGACATTTGCAGATATGTATGTCATATGTTTTGCATTTTTTAAAGTAGCAAGGTAAACATTTGAAGATGAAAAGCCATGCATTAGATCCCAACTTTTATTAAAACTAACTATTACTCATACTCCAATTGAAAACTATAAAAAATTATATTTAAGTTTGTTTTAATATTTATACATTTTAATTTAAAGTAAGGCTATTTTTTTTTCCCCTAGGAAAAAGTCGTAATTTTATTCATAAATTGATAAAATTACATTTTGTAGATGCCATAGGCATATGCAGATGGCTGATCCTGTAATAACAGGCAGCATAACAAAGAAAATAACAATGAATAGCAGATGATTAAATCCTGTAAGGACAGGATCCCACAGAATAACAGAAAAAGTAAAAAAATAAATGTTCCAGCAAGCCTATTCTTTTCTTCCCTTCTTCTTCTCTACTCGGCGCCATCCTCCCGAATCAGCTGTGGGTGTAGTTGTAGCTAGCTGGTTTCCCATGGTGATCATTTGTTGTTCTTTGTCTGATTCTGAGCCCGCCGAGCTATGGGTTCTCTTTATGCCACTGATTTCCATTTGCAGTTCTTGATGTAGATCTGTAATGATCAGCCTCGTATGAGTAGAAAGGTTTTTTGTTTCCTGAGTTTGTTTCTGTCCCTTTTGAGGTTCTAGTTCCATGTGGTTCTCTGGAGGGTCCTCCTTGATGTCCTCTTCTTCCAATGGCTCTGTGTGTTGCCAGCCTTTGGGTTTTTTTTGTTGTTTCTTAGTTTTCATGGAGTCCTTTTGAGCTGATGGACACTCATTTTGGAGATGCCCTGTCTGCAAACAGTTTCTGCACCGGAATGCTGTGTTCTCGTAGTCGAGTTGTTGTATCCATTGAGTATTGTTGAAGTTTAGCGTGATGTGGTCTGGTAGCCCCAGACTCAGATCCACTTCTACGCATATTCTGGCGAATGTAAAGATACCCCTGACTGCTCTGTCTTCATCCATTTTTAGGAATTTCCCAAGAGAATTCCCAATGGCGGTTAGCACTTTATGATGCCAGAAATGCAGTGGGAGCCCGTGAAGCCTCACCCATACAGGCATGGTTGAGACTTTCATTGTATTAGCATCGAATCCCGAGAACCAGGGGGTTGTGAAGAGGCCAGCACTACCCCAGAACCATGGCCCATGTTTAATAATACTGTCTCTTTCCTGTTCTGTATCAAAACTAACTATGAAAAACCCTTTAGGGCAAAGGTAAATTTCACAGTTAGTCATCCATGTTGTGTAGATCCATTGATGCAGGGCATCTGATTTTGGCCAGAAACCATTGAATCTACATATGACTGCAGTATTTGATAAATCATTATATAGGATATTTACCTCTGGTATAGATACCTGAACAGTTGGTGATTCTGGCTTTTGCTCGACGATGTAGGGTCTTGGCAATTCTGTTGTTGGTGCTGCTTTGCTTCCCCTTTTTTCTTCCTTTCCTTTTACTGCATCCCGAAAGGAGCCTGTATTTTTAGATCTGGTTCCAGAGCTACCACCACGCAGTCGGAGGGTTAGATTAATGGTTGAATCATTAGCTATGCCATAATGCTGCAGGGTTTTGCTGTCTTGCAGATTGAACCTTGAATAAATGAGGTTTTGTAATCGTTCTGGGATTCCATAGCGGCCTTGTATTTCCTTTTTTAACTCTTGTATACTTGTTGCCTGCTTGAGCCGCATGCAGTAGTGTTTTCCTTCAAGCAATTTGATGAAGATCTGAATCAGATCTGCATTTGTATGGGTTAGATCGGTGCTTTGTTGAGCCAGATCTGTACCCCTGCGCAGTGGATCGCTCCTGTGTTCTTTATCTTGAAGCATGAACGAAACAAGATGGGTTTGCCGTTCTGATCGGAGGCGAGTTGAAACCCCTACCCCATATCGTTCTGGCGGCACCTGGGAAACCCTCGCCATCGTCCTAAACTCAGCCCCAAAATTCTCTAAACATTTCCTATCTGTCGCTGTAAGATGGTCGTCGTGGGCCACTTTGCCTTGGATCTGTGAAAGCGTGTAACTGTATGTCCGTTTCGATGCCAAGTCTGTGTTTTCATGAGCCCTCCACATTGTTTCCAGATTTGCTTCCGCGTTTTTATCATAACATCGATTCCAGTGAGCCGATACTATTAGATTTGCGGCGGATTGAGAGGTGTGGGTTAACAATAGAACGGTTTTCTTTTGCGTTTCAGAGACTCGATCCGCCGTTCCAAGTTCTAGATCTTCACTAGATCTAACGTCTTCCGTAAGGGGGCAGCGATTCCCCAGTCGTCTGTAATCTTCCTTCCCCTTTCGATACTTCAGCTGCGCGGTGAAGATCTTTGCCCAGTTGATTCCTGCGGCAAAAGGGTAAGCTGCAGTTGCGGTGGCCATTTCTGCAAACCCTTGATTTTTCCCTCCGAACTCAGAGCGTTGATTTGCACGTCTTCCTCTCCTCAATTGTATGTTCAGGATGAATGATTATTACAATGAGGGCTCGTTTAAAGTAAAGCTATTGTTTGGTGGTGTTATAAATTATTTTATTTTATATAAAATAGTGTACCCTATTCATTTTCTCTTTTTTTCACCTTCTAACTTTCATCATAAAATTGAAGGTTTATATTATAATAAATATAACTAATGATGAACCGCAATTGTTGGTTCTAAACGCGGGCCAAAAATTTCTCTTATGTGATTTCTACCGAAATGCTTTTCTTAATTTATTATGGATCACAAAAGTCTGAATGCAAAAAATATTATTCTTCTAATTTTTTTTACCGAACCTTTACCAAAAAATTTATTACTATAATAATTAGCTAATTAACATAATTTATAATAATTATTCAAGTTATATAGAAATAATATTTTAAAATATGCTTTGGTTATTGTTTAAATATGAATCCATATCAATAATATTTGGAAGATAAAGTAACTAATTATTATTTTTTTAATTAAATTTGATTAACACACACAATTCTCCTTCATCTCATATTATTTCATCCTTCTCGTGATGCTAATAAAGATCGATTCATTGAAATTTGTTATCATAATTTTCAGAGAGCATGTATCACATGTTAATCCTTCTAAGCAATAAAGTATTTATTTGGTCAAATATCATAATTATAAAATATAATTAAAAATTTTGAATACATAAAACTAACTACCTAACTACCCTATGTGGTTAAAAGGTCAAAAAAATGTAAATCATAATTACAAGGTAAACACTTTACTAAAAATTATAGTTAAAAAAATGTAAAAGTTTCTCCTTAAACAATTATATGTACAGGTGCAAATTTAAAGGAGAATTGTTTGCATTTATATAGATTTTTGTAGATCACTATGTTAAAACAAATAGTAAAAGAATTTGCATCTGCCTTTTCGAATGAAGCCTAGATATGGGTACGGCTTCACCCAAACATTTGGGTTAGTGCATTTTGTTTTATTTTAAATCTAGGATAGATATGGGTACGGCTTCACCCAAATATTTGGGTTAGTGTATTTTGTTTTATTTTAAATCTAGGATAATGAGTAACTGGTGAGAGTTATCCTAAACAGATTCAGGATATAAACATTTGGGTTATAATCAATAACTGGTGAGTTATCCTGAACAGATCCGGGATCAACATTTGGGTTATAATCAGTAACTGGTGAATCCTAAACAGATTCAGGATATAAACATTTGGGTTATAATCAATAACTGGTGAGTTATCCTGAACAGATCCGGGATCAACATTTGGGTTATAATCAGTAACTGGTGAGTTATCCTGAACAGATCCGGGATCAAATCTAACTGGCTGCCACTATAAACCTAGGCTACGCACAATAGCAGGAAACTTATGCCTCAACAAGAGGGGTCACCTACTCTTCTAGCCAAGACACAACAGGTCATATGTATACTCAATGAGATTTGAACCCTCATCTCATGGGTTTCACCCAGCGAAACTTACCGTTAAACCCCATATCTCATGGGTTAGTGCATTTTGTTACTACTGCACTGAGTTCATCATTCAAGGCTACCTCACGATGCAACAATTTTATAAGGGTTTCGATTTCATATTTGCCACGACCGGACTGATTAAAATATTGCAAAGGAGAGGAACGATGATCGTTTGCCATAAGATTCTGGATAGACATCCTATCATCAACGGTGTGTCTCGTCGTTCCAATTCCTAATGGTGGGATCTCTTAGTTGGTAACAAGAAGTGGAAAATCCATTTTGGCTGTATGGCCTTCAGCGCAGTCAATTAGAGAGACGCAAGTTATCGGCTGACTAGCTAGCTATCATAATTTAAACCAACATCTTGCAACAACACCCTTCAGTAGATTTCTAGAAGAGAACGATCTAAACAGGTGCAACTCTTTTCCAATTCAGGACAATATCTGACTCTGGCACACCGAGTCATCGACTTGAGGGATCAAGCTTCTTTCTGCATGGCACTAAGGCAATTTAAGAGAGGAATATTTCATAGTACGGATTACTTTCTTTTCGTTGCATGCCAGTGGAATTCAGGGAGAGATCACCGCCTCAAACCGTTCACCCAGATACCTTATCCACTGATTCCAGTGTTAAAATAAAGTCGAGACCTACAATTTGTAGTTGCATGTGGGTTTTCCAAGGACATCTTCGATATGCTTCCCTGTATATTTATAGCTCTACGCGGGTTCTCCAGCGTAGAATTCGGCGATTGACTCGGTGGGGCTCCAAAGATGAAACAAAGCATGGGGACATACTGATTTGGTGGGACATAGAGATATCTAGAACTCAATTGGATAGATTTCATGGTTATATGGTCTACATATGTCACGCTTAAACAAGAAAGGTAGATTGAAACATGAGGTCAATTGATGCAAAGCTAATAAATTCATTAATATAGTTGATATATCTTAAAACTTCATTTATAATAATAATAATAATAATAATAATAAACTATAATTGTTTTCCAAGAACAAAATCGTAATTTCCATTATCAAAAATATTGAAAATTACATGTTGTATGAGTTGGATAAAGTGTTATGTGTGTATCAAAGATGGACCGAACGATTATTAGGTTCATAGTTCATACAAAAAGTGACCATAAATATGTAAATGTGCTAAAATATAAAAACATGTGATGCATAGTATCAGTCATATAAAACTCGTTGATTCTGCCGAAGGATCATGAAGGTTGATCATTTAGCTCATCTTCTCCTGTATGCTCTATAAAAGGCCTATGGTAGTACTGGTATTGTTCCTGGTTTTGATGTTCCTGTATTAACCATTGAGTGCTGGGTTGCTACGCTACATCATTGGAAAGGCTCTCAGAAATCTGGTTCCTTTCCCTATATATGTGTGAGTAGACAATAAAATCAAAATGTGATTGTAGAGTTGTAACTTGATCCAATAAACCTATGAGTGTGTGCACGTGACATTGAGAAATAACGTTGATCCAATTGATGACAGTTTTTGAGTCTCTAAAAATATGAATCCTGGTGCAATTTTTCTCAATTGAAAATATGAAGAGTTTAAGGTTGTTTAATTCTGCATAGTTTTTTGTGCCTCGACTGAATCCCATTTTGAGCTTAAAATAATATTGTCCGAGAGCTATATAATTTCACCTCCTCCACATCTAGCTTCTTTGGCGGATCTATCAAAATATGCCAATGGGTAGGATTTGTTTATTGCTTTAGGTGTTCTGATTTAGGTTTGATTCTTGGGCCCCTCCTTAAGGATCAACTGATAAAGGGCTTCAATTTTGTTGCATATGGTGTCCCACTAGATGAGGGGGTCCTGGAATATAATTATGTTCCTTGCCAGCCATATGCCCCAACAGACTAGGAGGGGGAGATTTCATATTTTCTGTGATGGTGTAGAGTTCCACCAAGATTGCCAAGCAGTGGTAAGATGTTCCCCTTGCCATCTGATGGTGATGTCAAGGGAGATATAAATATGTTTCCATACCTATTTGGTTGAAGGGCATAATAGGAAGAGGTGGTCTATATCTTCAGCCTAGGCCTTGCAAAGACTGCATCGAGAGGGGCCATGTATAGAGTGGTTTTTGAGATTATCATCAGTGGGTACTTTATTTGATAATAGGCACCACATGAACAGTCGAGATTTAGGAGGCGCCTTTAGTTTCCAGAGGGGTCTCCACCACCATTCGGCGACAACAGGTTCATGTTCCGTCATTATGAATGAATAGCCTTCTTTGGGAGTGTAGTGTCCTCGGGGAGAGGTAGCCCATATAAGTCCATCCTCTCGATCTGTTATTCTAACATGGGACTCTTCAAGGGATCCAATATATTTGTTCCATTCATTTCTCGAGTTGTCAAGTATCATGAGATCCTGAGCCGATTTCCAAGCCTATGAGAGCCATGTATATTTTTCATCATCTCTAATCTAGGAGAGATGTGTAATTCCTATTGTTTCGAGAGTCCTCCTAAGCTCACGCGGTAGTATGTGGGAATTACCAAAGCCTGGCCATACATCCTTTCTTATACAGACCTTTTCACCTGTTCCAATATGCCATGTCATACCTCTTTTTATGACAGAGATGGATTGTGTGGTTTCTCTCTAGATGGTGAAGGAACTAGGCATGGTTATGATCAGACTCTAGATCCATTCAAGAGTTGATAGAGGGAAAATGTATTTTTCATATACCACTTCTTTCCATAAGACATTTGATGTTAATATATGCCAGCTCATTTTAGCTGCAAGAGCCTTTCAAAAATTATTTAAATACTTTAAACCCCATCCACCCCACTTTTCGGGCTTTGTTATTATCTCCCATTTTACCCAGGCAAAAGTCGTGCCATCTTGATTTTCTCTCCATAAGAATCTGCAACAAATTTGTTGTATTATGGAGATAATACCTTTAGGGATCCAGGCCAAATCCATCCAGTATACAAGTATAACCACTAGCCCTGATTTGATCAGCACTAGTCTGCGTGCTCTAGATAACCATCTCTGCTGCCAAATGTTGATGCAACCTTTGGCATCAGAGATGGTTATCTAGAGCAGGAAGATTAGTACTAATCAAACGAGTGCTAGAAGCTATACCTGTATACTGGATGGATTTGGCCTCGATCCCTAAAGGTATTATCTCTAGAATACAACAAATTTGCCCAAGATTCTTCTAATTAACTATAAATTAATTAATAATAATAATAATTAACTATTAGTATTTAATATTTAATTTTAATTAATTAATAATAATAATAATTAACTATTAGTATTTAATATTTAATTTTAATTAATTGATTAATTATTATAATTAATTACTAATATTAAATATATAATAGTAAAAATAATATTAGCAAAAAAATAAGACAAAATAATAATAATAATAATAATAATAATAATTATTATTATTATTATTATTAATATCCATTTTTAAGGTCACAGCCAAGCCAGACACCAAATTGGTGTATGAGACCCCCTTGTTTGTGGGACAAGGGACCCACCTCCGCGCAGCGATTTGACTGCTAAGTCTATGAAGGCATACATACTCTACCCCCCTCTGGTTTTGAACCTGTGACCTCTTAGGAGGAAACACATGCTCTTAACCATTAGGCCCACTCAAGCTGTATCCATGGTTGACTCAAGCTGTATGCTCTTAACACTTAAAATTATTATTATTATTTTAAAATAATTATTATGAATGGTTGACCATGTGGTGTTGGACCATGGTTGGCCATGGTTGTTAGAATGTGACGTTGGACCATTGTTGACCATGGTTTACCATGGTTGTGAGAATGTGACGTAGGACCATGGTTGATATATTATAAACCCAAGGTATAAAATCCTTAAGATAAATATTATAAAAAACTTAAAATAAACATGGTTGACCATGGTTTATGATCATTGAATTTCATACTGAAACAATCTTTATCATAATGAAATGTTGGACCATGGTTGATTTTGATATAGAGACAATCATTGACATAATGTGACATTGGACCATCGTTGATCATGATTGTAAACACAAGGGATTTATATTAAACCCTGCGATTAATATTATAAACCATATAAATAATATTATACACTAGGAATATGAACCCTTAGATTAATAAACCCAAGGGGTTGATGTTACAAACCAAAGGGAATAATAGACTAAATGGATTAATTCTAAAACCCCAAGGTATTATAAACCCAAGGGAATAATATTAAACCTAAGGGATTGATATTATAAATGCAAGGTATATAAACTGTAAGATAAATATTATAAACACTAAAATAAACATGGTTGAGTGTGGTTGACGATGGTTCATTTTCATATTCAGACAATCTTTGTCACAAAGCGACATTGGACCATGGTGGATCATGGTTTAAGATCATTGATTTTCAAATTGAGAGAATCTTTTTCACATTGCAACGTTGGAACATAGTTGATTTTCATATTGAGAAAATTTGTCACAATGTCATGTTCAACCATGGTTGACCATGATTATAAACCCAAGGGATTTATATTAAACCCAAGGATTTATATTATAAACCCTATGAATAATATTACACCCTAGGAAAATGAACCCTTAAATTAATAAACCCAATGGATTAATATTATAAGCTGAAGGGAATAATAAACCCAAGGGATTAATATTAAAAACGCAAGGGATTATAAACCCAAGGGAGTAATATTAAACCCAAGGGATTAATATTATAAACCCTAGGTATATAAACCCTAAGATAAATACTATAAACCCTAAAATAAACATGGTTGACCATGTTTTACCATGGTTTATTTTCATATTAAGACAATCTTTGTCACAATGCCAAATTTGGCCATAAGATTAATATTATAAACATTATGAATAATATTATACCCTAGGAATATGAACCCTTAGATTGATAAACCCAATGGATTGATATTATAAATCCAAGGGACTATAAACCCAAGGGTATAATATTAAACACATGTGACGTTGGACCATGGTTGACAATGGATGACATTGGTCACAATGCAACAATGGACCATGGTTGACCATGGATGACCTTGGTTGTTAGATTTTCACGTTGGACCATGGTTTACCATTGTTGATTTTCATACTGAGATAATCTTTTTGATAATGCGTTGTTGGACCATGGTTGACCATGATTGTAAACCCAAGGGATTTATATTAAATGCTAGGATTAATATTATAAACCCTATGAATAATATTATACACTAGGAATATGAACCCTTAGATTAATAAACCCAAGGGGATAATATTAAACCTAAGGGCTTAATATTATAAACCCAAGGTATATAAACCCTAAGATAAATATTATAAACCCTAAAATAAACATGGTTGATCATGGTTGACCATGGTTCATTTTCATATTTAGATAATATTTGTCACAAAGTGACATTAGACCATGGTTGATCATTGTTTAGCATAATTGATTTTCATATCGAGACAGTCTTTGTCACATTGCAACATTTGACCATGGTTAATTTTCATATTGGGAAAATATGTCATAATTTCACGTTTGACTATGGTTGAACATGATTATAAACCTAAGGGATTTATATTAAACCCAAGGATTTATATTACAAACCCTAGGAAAATGAACCCTTAGATTAATAAACCCAATGAATTTAGAAGGGAATAATAAACCCAAGGGATTAATACTAAAAACCCAAGTGATTATAAACCCAAAGGAGTAATATTAAACCCAAAGCATTAATATTATAAACCCTAAGATAAATACTATAAACCCTAATATAAATAGAAAAGATGAATCTCTCTTACCCATGGCAAGAACGGTCACAACTGGGATGAGAGAATATCAAACATTACCTCCTAAAGTAAAGGCCACCTTAGCAATAAAATATTATTATTTTATGATGAGAAAACAAGTGAGAAAGGAAACAATGTATGGGGGTGATAAATAAAATGTGTCACTGAAGATTGTGAGGTTACTGCAAAGAAGGAAAATGAGAAATATGGGAATAATACATTGGCATCCTCCATTCTAAATGATGGTATCACCCGAGTATAAACTATGGGGGGAAACAATGGGATCCTAAGCAAGGCAGATAATCACATGGCTAAAGATATAAGGGTAAAGGGAAGACATTGAAGAAGCACTTGATATCAAATCTTATTGTTGTCACCCCATTTGAAGAACTTGAATGCAACAAGGAAAGCTGGAATTGTAAGAGTATGTCAAGAAGAGCGAGAAGTGGCAGGCCGAAGAAGGATGTAATATGAACATGGGAGTTATCCCAAGTTGCAGCATACTGATTGAGAAAATTCAAAGGGAATTCAAAATATAGTTCTATAATTCGAGAAAAACCAGATTTAGGATCTGTAAAAATTAAGAGAAAACCTCAATGCTTGGATGTTTCATATCAATCTTCAGCATCAATAAAGTATCTAGAGGAGGCAAGGAGCATAGTGAAAAGGTGCTTTCACCTAAAGAAGCCTTAGAGGTCTAACAAGGAAATGTTATCGAAGTCTTTAAGAAAGCATACACTTGTGAATGGAATAGAAAGATAACCAATTATGGATCATGATGAGGGCGAATGACATGCACCAAAACTTTGCAACCTTGAAGAAAGTGAATGTCCCAAGGCTTCTATTTTGTAGAGAAAGAATTCAAAATTTGAAGATATCCATAATGCCGTGACAGAAAAATCACATCAGTGGGGTAATCCAATTCAAATACAAAATAATTCAGAACCTCGAGATATCAATAATGTTGTCACAGAGAAATCAATACAATTAAGCAATCTAGTTCAATTGCATGAAAATTCTTTGAAGGAGGAGTTAGTTAAACGGACAAGTTTTAGCCCTCTTCAAACAAATTCGACACATGTTTTTGTCCACTCTCAAACGGTGGCCCATCCCATTTTAGCTCCTACTGTTTTTCAAATGAGGCCTACAACATTAAATGTGCTTCCAAATTTGGCAAACCCAAAGAGTTCAAATGAAAAAACTACTCAGTTACCTCAAACAAAGGACAATTCAAAGGGACAAAGTGTGGATGCTACATTGGCTTCTCAAAATAATCAACAACAAGATGGACAAAAACCAACACTGAGACAAGGGGATCCTTTTATTCACCCAATGATGGGGCCTACAGAGAAAGACTTCACGTTTGAAGGAACTACTAGACAAGAAGATCATAATTAGGATACACAGAAACTAGACATGCATATGGCACAACCCCCAACCATTAGTATTTTTCCAGCATCAGGTATCTTTGGACTACAATTTTGCATCAATTTTGGCTAGCATTCTTATGATAAATATTAATGTGGAGAAAAATTTGAAACATCCATCAGAGGGAAGCATACTTCAAGCCCTTCCAGGTGGACTTCTATCTTATTTTTCTCTGGAAGGTCCTTCAAATTTGATCAAAGAATGAACTATTGAGGCTTCCATCTGTGGGGATCATTGTGAGCTACTAAGATCCCCATTGATTATGATTTTTTCTCCAGGAAACAAGTTGACACTGAGACAACACTTTCTCGAGAGTTCTTTGATAAAGGAAAGTTTGATCTCTAGTCATTCATTCAGAGAAGCTCTCAGATTAAAAAGTCTCAATCAGCAAATCAGAACATAGTTGGTGTTATGGACTCTGAAGACTGTGTTGCAAACAAAGAAAAATATGTGGATTTTGAATCCATGTTCACACATATTCCTTGCAATAAATTTTTTCATGGGTCTGGACTTCACACCATTGATCTTCCTAATATAAAGTAGTCAATAGTCTAGATGGAAATTCTAGAACCTCATTCAACGGTAGTAGAAGCCAACGTTAATATTGTGGAATTATGGGCTCTTCAACATCTTGTTTACTTATACAAGAAAATTTGGTTTGCTGACTTTCTGTAGGACAAGCATCAATTGCAACAACTCTTTCAAGTGGCTAGAAATGAGATCTTCACAACTTAGACAAAATAATTTTCTTCAATTTCTTCTAAGCTTGGGTAAGAGTGGTCTTCTTTTGACCATTTGATGTTTCCATCACTTCATGCCACCACAGAGACATATGAGGTGATGATGGGAATAAGGCCTTGCTTTAGGCATATGTTTTGCTTCCCTTGGGAATTTCCACCATCATATCGTAGTGAGTGTGAGTTTAATCATGCACACCTTCCCTCTCCAGGACAAATTGAAGCAAACTTGAGTTTTACAGTTAGCATTGAGCTAGAAAATGAAATTTGTATTCATAATTCATGTACTGATTCAGTGTCCTTGCATACTTCAAGTGTAGGAAATGATCCTAAAGGGATTATAAAAAATATAAGAACGTGATGTTCACAACAAAATCTTTCATATTGCAAAGAATAATATTCCATCATCGACCAATAACTATTGCACCTATCTGCAAGATCGTTACCAAGGAAATGTCCAATAGAAGGAATAACCATATTTTCTGACATCCCAATAAGGTTGAACAAGAGTTGTGTAAATCCTTTTGGATGTTGGAAGGATGCCAATATGAAAGGGAATGCTTGTTCTCTCCTAATACTCAAGCTTCAAAGGTTTTAGAATATAGGAATTGTGTTGAAGATAAAATAACTCTAGCAACACCACTCATAAATATTTTGGCCAATGTTAGAGAACATAATAAAGAATGTGTTCTTTGCTTTAGAGAGTTAAACTTTCGCTTCTCTCTAAATCCTGCCCCACATTATGATCCAAGTAAACTTATCATAACTATAATAAACGCAAAACCATATTTCACAAGGTTAGGATCCACTGACATCAACATGGACAAGTTATATGTTGAGATCTTATGGGATAGTAATCATACGCAGTTTATAAGACATACTAGCATGCCTTGGAGTAAAGTCCAATGCATTATATGGACGATAAGATCTTTTGGTAGGGATGAGGAATCAGAAATAGATATTATAAATATATTCTTTGAGTTTTTGGTTGTTCCACTCACTACATGCAATCTTAAAGTAATTTTAATAATAAACAATAGCAAGTATGCACAATTACATGTTGAAATATTGTCAAGGGACTATTTCTTCCTCTCGAAAACATCTATTCCATCTGATAATGTGATTTTAGCATGTTATCCTTTGAAGTTGGAGGAAGATCTACACCATGATGGATTTTTTTGTAGCATAGCAGAAAATGGTGATGGGGTACAATTCAGTAGAACTAAGATAATACCATACTTATGCAAAAAATGAATTACAGGAGCCTTTGGGACCTTGGAATTGATGCATAGATTCTTAATTGACCGAGGACAAGAAATTTTGGGCAGGGAGGATTGTAATATCCCAACCTATTGTTGGAAGATGGAATGTTATTTCCCTTAGGCTAGAAACAAGGAAAGTTTTGAGGACTCTCTATTTATAATAAAAGGGGAAAAGAACAAAATTTTTAAGGACATGGTATTTGCCCAAGGTGTTTGTTGATGGTATTCTTCAATGGTATTCGCCTATGGTATTATGTCAATTCTAAAAGCATGGAGAAAACATATTAGAAAGATATAAATGAAAAAGGAATGAGAAAGGGAAGATATGGAATTTGAGATCTTCCTCATTGTCATTTTGAGAGGTCGGGGGAGTTTTCAAGCAAGGGTTTCAGGTGAAACCGTCATCCTAACTTCAGTGGGATTTGTTCTCCCCCTAGTTGGCAACCTAGCTTCGGTGGTTCTTGAAATCACCCTAGTTGGAAACCCAACTTCGGTGGTTCCTGAAATCACCCTAGTTGACTCAATTTCTTGCTGTTGAATTGAGACTTCTGTGATCCATAATAGTTATAAGAAGAGCTTCGGCGTAAATCACATATAGAAAGACCTTTGTCGACGCGTTTCGAGCCAGCAAGTGTGGCTCATCGTCAGGACAAGTCGAAGAAACAGATCCAGCCTTGCGTGTTAAATAGTCTGAGCAGGGCCTCAACAGCTGTTGAGGCCCTGCTCAGACTATTTAACACGCAAGGCTGGATCTGTTTCTTCGACTTGTCCTGACGATGAGCCACACTTGCTGGCTCGAAACGCGTCGACAAAGGTCTTTCTATATGTGATTTACGCTGAAGCTCTTCTTATAATCAATTTCTTGTTATTGAAAGGGGCGGTTATTCACATTTATTATTTTTCTGAGCATTGGTTTCATTCCTTATAAGTAAAAGTCGGCCCTTCATTCTTCCATGGTGCAGAGGCTGGGCCGAGGGACCACAAAGGCAAAGGAGGTGCCTAATCTTAAGATTGACCCTTCAGCTCACAGGTCTCAACATTCATTACAGTTTGAATCCCATTGTTGAATCACGATTTGGCTGACAGTGACCCATGACTACAGGATTGAGAAAACATTGATTTAGAGCGGCAATAACTCAACAAAAAGAGAGAATTTCAATGGAATTTACAAGGTTCGTGGAAGTCATGTCAAGCTGTATACATTGACAATTAACGCAGGGGTAAAATAACAGTGAGGACAGATAACACTTTGGGCGTAAAGAAGGGGCCGTCACTGACCCAACTATGACTGGGTTATCGTGGAAAGAAGCCAATAGGCAGCAACCACAGATCCACCCTAGATCTCTGCAGTATCACCTGTATAGGGACCACACCGTGAAAGGTCGCACAACCATCATGTCGAGCTCAGAGAGATCGCTAAAGCATCATTTTGATAGAAGCAGTGGAGTACTACTATGAACGCTAGGAAATTTTTCTACAAGGTGATCATAGGCCTTCACCATGTAGGACAGATCGTTTAATTTCCCATAGATTATACACATTATCCTGCAGTCACTTCATAGCACATTCATCGATTGTTATAGGGTGGACATATTCGGAGTTCAAGTCTTGGTGATTTCTTTATGTACATGTGGTTCAATTTTTCTTTTTAATAAAATTTTCAGCCTCTTGCAAATTAACAATTTGTTGCTTGTCTCTTTGTGTATTAAAATTGTGATCATTTGGATGAGGGAATTATAATGGCATTGGGTAGAGATTCAATTTAATTAAATATAAGTTTTTTTCGCTTGATATAATCTGACAGTTTAGGATGATTTATAATTTGTTACTTCTCTATGTAAAAAGGGAATGTTTTGCATAAAGAATTAAGATAGCTTCTTACAGATAAAAGAATGTAACACATGCTTAGCTATAAACATTTATGTAAAGAGAACTTAACAAGTAGGAATGGAAAATGACTATAAGTATAATGTACTCCTCCATATTTTGAGTCAATGAAGAAAACAAAATACATCATACAAAATATATATATATATATATATATATATATATATATATATATATGAATAATGTTTAGGGGGATTTTTTTTATTATCATAATGATTGAAGTATAAAATTTAATAATCTAGGCAGATCCACTTGAAGGGATCTACCCTCTGACTTATTTGGGCGGGCCTAACCCCAAAGGCCTCGAGGAGATTTGACCCTGTGACCTCCCAATTGAAAAAATACTTAGCAACAAGAACTCGACCAACCAAACTATCTCTTAGAGCTATATATATATAAATTAGTTTTAAAAATAAATAAATATATTAATATAAAATCAATTGTATTTAATTTAATTAATTTATTTGATTATAAAAATAATCATAATAATAATAATGTTTGAAATATAAATATTAATAACATAAACTTTATAAATTACAAATAAAATATAAAAATATAACACAATACTCTTAGCTTCATAGACAAATTTAAAAATTATAAATTTTAAATCATAAATCTTGTCATGCCTAAAAACTCACATAAATAATTGTGAAAAGTAATATTAATTTATTTTATCTATATATAAAAACAATACTTTCAAATTAATTAAATCGTGTTTAAAGAGTGGTGCCTAAACACTCATGTAAATAATTGTGAAAAGTAAAATTAATTAATTTTATTTATATATAAAACCAATACTTTCAAATTAATTAATTCCAACTTTAATTCCATCTTCATATAGATTAAATTGATCAAATTAATACATATTTGATATTAATTTTTTTATATGACTTTGGCTAACTTTAATTCTATATATTAAACTTAATCATTAATGATTTGACATATTCCTAACATTTACATGTTAAACCTAATCACTAAAAGAGCGGTAGTGCAGTGTTGGTTGGGAAGGGTTCACCATTTTCTTTGAAGTACAGTTTCTCATATCAAAATTTCGACAGATGTTGGTTTTAGCTATAACATATTAGCTTGTGAGAGATCCTTTCTTGACCGCGTTAAATAAGCCTTCAGAAAGCCGCTACTTGAATGTTTCCAATATCACACACGAACATAAAAATATGTCGTGGACGGTGGCTTTTACTATTTAGCAGGCAAGTTTGTCAAACATCGAAGTTTAAAATTCTGTGCCATGTTTAAAAAAATCGCAGCTTACGTTTGCCATCTCCCTCCACGTCCCCACATTCATAGTGCAATTTACCAAATGGGATGAAATCATGATAGTAACGACAAAACGGTGGATACTATAAGAAGGCCCCGGCGTTTCCAAGAGTGTTGTTGTTTTCTTGAGAAGGCAAAGCTGAGTCCAGCCCCACGCGCACATAAAAATATGTCGTCGACGGTGGTTTTTAGTTGTCAAACATCAATGTTCGACTTCCAAGTCTGTGTTGTGTTTAAAAGATTCGCTGCTTACGTTTGGCATCTCCCTCCAGTCAATGCACGTCCCTGTATTCCTTAAGCCATCATAAAAACATGCGCAAAGGAAATTCATACTGCAATTTACCAAAGTGTGATGAAATGATAGTAACGACAAAACTGTGGAAGCTATAAGAAGCAACCACCACCAGTGTTCTTAGTGTTGTTGTTTCTTTGAGAAGACAAAATGAGGAATCAAATGAGTATTTTGAGCTGCATGCTATTGACTGGAATATTCCGTTGCGTTCATGGCGGGGCGCCAAAGCCATTTGAATCAAAATATGGAGAGAAGTTTATGGGACGGAAGACAGTTGAGGCACAGGGCAATATAACCAGATTCACGTTCCCTGTGGAGAAAGATCAGACCAACGGAGCGAAAATAGTTCAACAGTAAGTAAATCGCTCACTGCGACATTAGGTTCCGTTTTGTCAATCTCTGTATCATTTTGCAGAACTAGATACAAATTTCAACTGCGTTCTCTCTCAAGCTGCCAGGTGTGACTCTTATTATCAAGGTTGTAAGTTTTACTAAGTAAAGATATTTCATAACCCTCCAGTAAAAAATCATTTCCTTAATATGTAGTTACAATCTCTACTATTTTATAGGATTCTTGCTCAGGTCTGTAGGGTAAATATGGTTAAATAACTTCAATTAGGCTACAACAAATCCAGCTTAAAAATGATTATCCAGCTTAAAAATGATTATTGAATTATATGTACTCTTGAGTGTTTGAATAGCAAGTCCAGTGTGTTCTTTTAGTCTTATTTTGTAAATTTTGGGTGGAGACCCTACCTTAATTTTATAGCCTTTTCTTTTAATAGATTTCTTCCATTTTCGTATGGTTTCACATATGCTATAGGGAACAAAATTCATTTGTTTTCCAAAGATGGGGCTCATTGTTGACTGCTCAAGGCAGTGAGCCCTCACATGGTGATTGAGCAGGTATGAGGACATGCTGCAGAAAGATGGGGTTTCCATAGACCTGGGCATGGGACCGTGAAGTGTTGACATGCGGTTGGCACTTGTTTATGTGCATGGGCACATGGAGCAGACTTGGTGGAGGCAGACTTTATATGGGTTGATGGTTACCTTGTATAAGGGAGCCTACATCATAGTGGATATCAGCCATGGTGGTGGTTGATGTGTTGTCGGGACGACAACGTCTTCGGGTGGAGGAGAGTGTAACGCCCTGGCAGATTGGGCAGGGCGTGCACGACAATTCTGCACGACGGAGGCATGACCCGCGGGCGAACCGGGCTGGGCGACCCGTGCACGGTGACCCGGCGGGCGGGTGAGCGAGGTTGCGGTTGGGCGAAACAGCGAACAGGGCGACGAGTTGGGCGCGGGCGCATTCACCCGACGGGCAAACAAGCGCACGAAGAAGTGTTGGACGGGCGGGTGAGCGACCCGCGGGCGACCCGTGCACGACGGGCAGGCGCCCCGGGTGCATGACACGAACGAAGGTAGATTCGGGCAGGCGGAAACCGGTGAACAGGAAGAGCTGCGGGCGGGCGAGACGAGCCGCGGGCGGACTGTACACGGGTGTGGCTACCCGGACCAGCGAACAGATGCGGTTAAGGCTCGGGTGAGCGAACCGGCGAGTCGACCCGAGGACGACCCGCACCAAACGGGCGGGCGACCACACCCGGACATGGATGAGCTGAACATGGGCACGAGCTGGAACATGGGCGCGAGCTGGAACATGGGCACGAGCTGAACATGGACACAGGGCAGTAGTTGGGCGTGTGAACGTAGGCGAACGAAGGGCGACCCGGGTAGGCGAACAAGGTGCGGCATGAACGGCATGCGAGCGAAAGGAACAGCGATGCGGCGGCACTACAAATTACACATAAGGGAATGCGAAAGAGTTGCGAAAGTTTATAAGGGGCAGAGGTCGACCTTGCCTTAGGCAAGGGCCCACCTGCCCATAAATTAACAAAGGGGCTTCGAACGTATTCTCTTTGGGGTCGGCTTGTAAGATAGCGCCCCTCAACAAATGAGATGAGATGGCTATAAGTAGAAGGCTCATTCGAACGAAGAAGGTAAGCAAGTCTTGGAGCTGCTCTTCCTACATTCGCATAAGTAAAGGCACGTTAATGCGCACAGCTCTTGCGCAGCAAGAGTAAGTGCGAAGGCTTTACTGAATTGTTGGTGTAGGCGGTGCGAAGTATTACACGATAATCTAGCAGGCCGAGTTGGTGCGGTTTGGCATGGTGGTACAGTGTTGGGCGCAGGCCGAGTTGGCTGCGGTTTGGCACACGGTGATTCAGATTCGTGCGCAGGTCGTATTAACAGTGGTTTGGGGTAACGGGTAGTGCGTTAAGGTGCGCAGGCCGAGTTGGGGAGTCGTGGCTCGGGTGAGCACGCTCCGCCATAAGTGCAGGTGCACGATTGTAAGGGCGTTGGCCCATTCTTTGTATTTGGTTAAGTGCTGGCCGTGGTTAAGCCCGGCGCACTGATTGTATAACTTTTGAAAACAGTTCATAATATAATTGGTTGGGCGAACTCGTTTGGGAGTTGCCCCTCCCATATTACATTGGTGTGATTGTTATTATTGTTGCGGTTTTATCATATGATTATTATCGGTTATGAATGTTGATGAACGATTATAATTATTGATGGATGTTTAATGCACTTTAAGAAATAAAGTTAAGTGTTTTATGGTTAAGGCGTAGTCCATAAACGTGCATTCGATCAAGAGTGGGCGTTCGGTGGTGCCGCACCCCGCCCAATAAAAGAAAAAAAGATTGGGGGCGTGACATGCCAGGTGTGACTCTTATTATCAAGGTTGTAAGTTTTACTAAGTAAAGATATTTCATAACCCTCCAGTAAAAAATCATTTCCTTAATATGTAGTTACAATTTCTACTATTTTATAGGATTCTTGCTCAGGTCTGTAGGGTAAATATGGTTAAATAACTTCAATTAGGCTACAACAAATCCAGCTTAAAAATGATTATTGAATTATATGTACTCTTGAGTGTTTGAATAGCAAGTCGAGTGTGTTCTTTTAGTCTTATTTTGTAAATTTTGGGTGGAGACCCTACCTTAATTTTATAGCCTTTTCTTTTAATAGATTTCTTCCATTTTCGTCTGGTTTCACATATGCTATAGGGAACAAAATTCATCTGTTTTCCAACATGGGTTTTCATATGGCTTCAGAAAAAGGGGCAGAACTATGCTAATTCCAGAATGTTGTTCAAGGTTCATATATATGCACATTGTTCTTGTTTCAATGTTGAATTTTAATTATGAAAAAACACATTAATTCATTGCGATATTCGTTTTGAGTTCTTGGGAGTGTTCTCGAATTATTTCTGGCAAAATATTTTATGAAAGTTTTTCTCTATTTTATTTTATCTTCCATGTTAATTAGTTTTTTTTCTTTTTTCTTTTTCATAGTAACCATATATACTTGAACATGTCAACCACACATTCATTTCCTCGAACTTTTCTTATGTGTTCATACTCTTAACAAATAAAGTCGTGTGTTCCAAGTACTTACCCTTATTAGGATGAAAAGGAGCGAGACTTTCCACGGGTTATTGTATCCCGACTTGACCCAATGACTACCCCAAACCCCTTTTCGGTAAGTTTCATTCTTGTCATTTCAAGCTACTTAAAAATTCCATTTATTGAATTTTGCTTCGACAAAATAACTTCCACTATCATTAGCACAATTAAATAGTATAGCTTGTAGTACACATTTTTAGTAAACATTCACAGTTCTGTAATGCACATTTTCAATAAATATGCATAGTTATGCAAGGTACATTTTCTAATATGAATTCGAAATTTTGTGATGTACATTTTCTAGTAAACATGCATAGTACCACAATGCACATTTTCTAATAAGCATTCACAATTATGCAATTCACATTTTCTAATAAACATGCACAGTACTGCAAGGTAATAATAAACATTTACGCCACAGATTAGTTCATTTATGTATTGCATACACTTACTTTTAGATTATACTTGACTCTTATTTAAATGATAGGATGACCCAATTTGCAAATACTTATCTGTATTCTTCAGTATCAACTACAATATTGTGGGAATTAAGATGTTCCTCCCCACCTATGAGAACCAATATCACTACTGGTACTCCCCCCGAGCAAATTTCATACTCGGAAATAGTTTCTGATTCAACCTAAATAGGTTTTCCCCTAAACCACCTGGTCCCAACCAACTCCATTCACGAGTACTCAATGAGTTCCACTAGAAAACAAGCTAAAAAACTCAAAAAATAGTAATGTACCATTAACCTCCACAACGTCCTATTAGAGGCTTACAAATAGTCTCCCCTCTCCCCTCAATGCCTCATGTCCCTCATACCCTTTTGGATCACTTCTCCGTAGCAAAGTTTTTCTTCCCCAGAGAGATTGGGCAGGAAACCGCTAGCCCATAACTTCCTTCAGTTATTCCTTAGTACGAAATTCACTTTTCTTACATCCTTTCCCATAACTTGTAGCTAAACCCCGTCACTTACTTTTTAAAATAAATATTTGCAAGTAATTTTTTATTTACAAACACATCTATAATTTATTCAGTTAGGTCTTCATTTTGGTTCCAAACTTTAGTAAATCAAAGTAAATTCTAAGAACTACCTAATTTTATGAGGGGTAGTACATCTTTCCCCCTCGAGGTAAACATCATCCTTAGTGTTTTATAGCCTCCGGAATAGGTTCGGATATGTCTCGTGCATAAATTTTTTATCCTTCCAGGTAGTCTCCTCTGGACTAAAGTTCCTCCATTACGCTTTAACCTGGGGATAGCTCGTTTCCGTAACATTGTTTCTCTCCAATCAAGAATATGCAGGGTTTTGACCAGAAATTCCTCCATCTGGTTCGACCTACAATGATACACCATTCATTATTACCTCTCAATAGAATTAATTAAAACAACTACAAATTCGTAATTTTCATAGCGAGTGTTGAACACTATTTTACACATTTCTTCCTATTTTATTTTGATCTGATGGTACCTTGATCGTAAATCAATTTTCGAGGATACAGTTGTACCCTTGACTTGATCGAATAAATTGTCAATCCTTGGTAGTGGGTATTTATGTTAACACCTATTTTATATAACTTCCATTAATCAATGCATAACCTTAGGGTGTCATCCTTATTTTTAACAAAAAGCATTGAAGCTCCCCATGGTGATACGTTGGGGTATATATAGTTCTTGTCCAATAATTCCTAGAATTGAATTTTCAGTTCAGTTAACTCTGATATACTCATCCTATAGGGTTCCCTAGACACTAGGGAAACCCCCAGAACTAATTAAATAACCAAATATATATCTCTTTTTGGTGGAAATCTTGGTATATCCTCAGGAAATACATCTCCAAACTCTTGAAATATTGGAAATTCTTCCTGTACAACTAATTTTTCCTTAGAATTAACATAACCCACCTCTATCACATAAATATGGCAGCCCTTTCGGATATAGATACCTAATTGGGAGGCAGTAATCGGCCTCAATTGTACATGCCTCTTAATTTAAGGCCTAAAACTTGCTTCATTCAACTAACTAACGATCTTTTCTTTACAATTTACAAGAGACCAGTGAGCTTCAAGCCAATCCATTCCGATTAAAACATCATAAGGCCGTAGGGGTAAAACATTCAACTTTACTTTTATAGGTTGATTCGCTAACTCAACCAAACAATTTTCCACTTTTTCCACCACTCTTCTCTTTGCTCATGTGGCTAGTTGGACTAGCCACAGGCTTTTAAATTTGTGAATTTGTAACTGACACAATTCTACCACCTTAGGACATACATAACTTAATATGGCTACAAGATCTGTCAAGATGGAGACATTATGTTTAAATACCATACCTACAATTTCAATCATGTTGGGTTGATATTATTCCTGATGATTCTCTAGCGTAGTATTAATTTTTGGTATTACTTTTGCCACTTTTCCCATTGTTGAAGCTTCCTAAATGGTTGTTACTTTTTCAAGATTTCCACGATAGGGGATTTTCTTACTATAATGTGGTCCTCCACAACCCCAACATTGTAGGGGTGGTTTTTGTAATGGATTTCCTTTAGTGTTGTTGGGTTGTTGTACTATTTTTGACTCATTTTGTGGTCGAGATTTCTGTTGACCCTCCTCTACAACCATTCCTTACTTTCATTTATAGTTCTCTTGAAATTATAAACTTTGTTATTGTCGTTGTTTTTCATATTTCTTTGTCCCTTTTTGACTACCCAACTTTTATCGTTATCCTTCTTTTCCATCTGATCATAACAAATTCAAGCTTTTCTTACAATGTCATCCATAGTTTTGGGATTATCAAACTCTAGCCGTTCCTTCATATGCATTGGTAGGCTTCTAATGAACCTTTGAACTTTATCTTTTTCCTCACGTATATACAATACATACCATAATAAAGAGGTAAACGTTTCCACATACTCATCCGTAGTCAACTGTCCTAATCACAGATCATGGAACTCTTTGGCTTTGTCATCATAAAATTGTTCAATCAACTATTTACCCTTCAAGTGTTTCTAGAAGGTTTCCCAAGTAACTAGTTTTCATTAATACCATACACCACCTTCATTTCCTCCCACCACAGGGTTTCCTTTCCCTACAGCTAATAGATTGCTAATCGAGATTTGAAATTTTCATCATATTTTTAGATTTTGAAATATTTCATCATATTTACCAACTATAGCTTTGCTACCTCTTCAGCTTCACCATCATAGCTTGGGGGGTTTATCTTTTGAACTCACCCTACAATTCAACCTTTTTTTCCTTCACTTCCTTTTCCATGCCACTTCCACAGGTATCTCCAGACTCCTTCTCCTATGTGTCCTGGTTTCCTTCTAATTCCTATGTTTGACTCCCTTTTGGTATATTGTCTTCCCTCCTCTTGTGAGTCTCTGCCTGGTTATCATTTTCATAACTAGGCTTGGAATTCTAATGGTTTTTTCTGTCTGTCAAAATTTTCATGATTCACTCTTTCCCTCCCATCAAACGTTCATTTTCAGTCTGGAGGTTTTCCATTCACGCTCTAGGTTTTTGTACAATTTACATCAACATTGTATTTGTATTGTAAGGTTCACTTTCTGTCGAGATCCATAATTCTGGATTAGTCTTGTCAAAGGGTACTGAGCCAAATTTGGCAAGAAGTCTTGTTGGTGGTGTGAATGTTGGACCACCTCTTCTTTTCATGGTGCTTTCCCTATGAATACACAACATAGACTATTACTTCGCATTCCACTAAGTCATGTCATAGTGTAGCAACTTAGCTCTGATACCACTTGTAATGTTCCCTAGCCAATATTTTTTAAGTAACTAAATTAAACATCTACCCAATTACTGAATTATATGGTAGGGTATACGAATTTTACCATAAGTACATTCTTTTCATGATTGAATAACATTATAGTTTAATGGGTTTATCATAATGTTTAAACCATGGTTTCGACCATGAGTCACCCATAAAGAGAGTCTACTCTATTTCGCTTCACACCCTATGAAGGATGCAGAAGCTAGTCTAATTGTCTACCATGTGGCAGATCTCATTTCTGGATCATCGGTAGATCATGACGAAAATGGGTTGGTGATAGATCAACGACTAATGGGAATGAGAGGGAGTTAGAGAGTAACTATCATATGCTCCTAGGTGCCTTAAGTCCCACATTCGACTTTGACAAAGTTTTGAAATCATCCTCTGCAATTCCCTTAGGTTTCTCCTGGTTTCCTTCAATTTCCAGCGCTGTTGGTTGTATACTCTGATTTCCTAGTCAGCTTGCTCTTCGGATAATAATTGGAGCTCAGTCTGGACAAATTTTCAGTTGGAACTTTCCTGGTAAGACCTCATTCTCTTTCCTAAACTTTCGTTTCTATTTTTTTTTTCTTTTCTTATGTGATTGTCTTGAGTTGCTATATAATTTCGATTGGTTTATGTGTGCATGAGGGAAATTACACTCTTTACTTCAACCTCACATCCCAAATTCAAAAATTTTAGCTCCCTTTGCAAAATGGAGTTTCTCTTCCATTAGTTTATTCTTCTGTGTAATTCCCAAAAAGAATAACTTGATGTTTCTCTTAGATAGGGCCACTTTAGGGATGATGGTCTCTCTTTACTTCATTTATTTCATGCTTTCCTGTCTTCAACTATTTTATAGCTCAATTTCTCTCAAGTTTGATGTGATCGTCTCAAAAACCTAATTTATGTTGATTTCCTATGAAGGTAATGTTGATGGAGCACATGTTTTCTGGTGCTATCTTTTTGTGGAAATGTATATAGCTTTGACTACATTCTGTCTTAGGTTGCCAGATGTGACTCTTATTATAAAGGTTGTACGTTGTACTAAGTAAAGATATTTCATAACCCTTCAGTGAAAAATCATTTCCTCAATATGGAGTTATAGTTTCTACTCTTTTAGAGGGTCCTTGCCTAGGTATGTAGGGTAAAAATGGTTAAATAGCTTCAATTAGGCTACAACAAAGCTGCCCTGAAAATGATTGTTGAATTATATGTATTTCTTGAGGGTTTGAATTGTAAGTTGAATGTCTTCTTTTGCAAATTTTCGGTCGAGACCCTAGCTTAATTTGATCTCCCCTTCTTTTAATACATTTCTTATATTTTCATCCACTTTCGCATATTCTACAGGGAACAAAATTCTTTTATTTGTAACATGGATTTTTATATGGATTTAGAAAAAGCGCCAGAACTATGCCAATTCCAGACTGTCATTCAATATTCATATACATGCAACGTGTTTTTGTTTCAATGTTGAAGTTTATTTATGAAAAAACACATTAATTCATTGCAAAATTTGTTTTGAGTTCTTGGGAGTGTTCTTGAATTATTTCTAGCAACAAATTTTAAGAAGGATTTTCTTTGTTGTATTTTGTGTCCTGTGTGAATTAATTCTTTTTTTCTTTTTCACAGTAACCCTATGTACTTTCACATGTCGACCACAAACTTGTTTCCTCTAACTTTCCGCCGTGTTTAGACTTTTAACAAATAACTTCTTGTGTTCTGATACTTACCCTCACTAGGCTTAAAGGGAGCGGGACTACTGACGAGTAGTTATTTCCAAGCTTGACCCCAAGACTAACCCAAAACCCTTTTCGATAAGTTTCATTCTTATCATTCTGAGTCGTTATAAAATTCCTTTTATTGAATTTTTCTTTGACAAAATAACTTCAAATGTCACTACCAGAGTTAAATAGCATTCCCTATAGTACACTACAATTACCGATGAGGAAATTACAGATTACTTGTTCTTTTGAGGTAGCAAAAATATCACCCAATTTTGAAAAGCGGTTATTCAAAACATACCTTTTTTTTTAGCATATTTTTGACACTTTAAATTTTCTTATGTAACATTCTTTTTTAAACGTTAGTGATTTTCATGCTAATTTTGAAAAGTGTTGATGCAACATCAACCCATTTTTTTTAGAGGGCTTAATTTTTACACTTTAATTTATTTTATGTATCAAGTACGATCATTGTTTTAAGATGTTAGTGATTTTCATGTTCATGACAAAACATATAAAAAAGAAACATCACAAAAGAAAATCAAATATAAAAAAATATATATAAAAAAGAGAGAAAAAAAAACATAAAATGTAAACAAAAACAAAATTAACCTGTGTATATATATATATATATGTATGTATGTATGTATGTATGTATGTATACATATATATATCAGAAAATAAATAAATAATTGTATAATTAAAAAAAAAAAAAAAAAAAAATTGAAAAAAAAAATATTTTTTTGCCCTGGGAAGCCGAGGTCGATTATGGGAATTGACTTGGCAACCCAGGGCCTCCATTGCGATTCCATGAATCAACTTATGCCACCCAGGTCATGGGGTGATGTCGTGCAACACTGTCCCACACAGGGCCGAGGCCCCGCGGCCCTAGTTGGGCTGATGTTGTGCAATGTTGTCCCACCCAAGCCGGAGGCCCTGTGGCACTAGTCGTCGAAGGCCGATCTTGGCCATGTTGGCCCAAGGTCATGAGGGCTCGGGCATGGGGGGATCGGGGCTGTGCAGGCCCGCCCGGCCCAGGCCCGAGGCCTGGAGACCTTGGGCGACCATGGTCGAGCTCGACCTTGGTTGCCTAGGGTCGTGGGGCCTTAGTCCTCGGCAGGCATGGCTGAGGGCTGCCTAGGTGGACTCCAAGGATCGACCTAGCTATCGAGTGACAGTGCTAGTGGCCAGATCGATTCCAGGAATCGACCTATGTTGTCTGGGGCAATTTTTTATTTTTTCTTTAATTGATTTTTAAATTTTTTTTTTAATAATGTGGTTTTAATTTTAATTTTAATTTTTCTTTTATTTTTAACTTTAAAAAAGTTGTTTTTGATGTTATTTTGTTAATTTTTTTTTTTTTTTTTTTTTTTTAATTCTTACAAGTTAATTTTGTTTTTTGTTTTTTTTTTTTTTTACATTTTTATGTGTTTTCTATATTTTTATATTTAATTTTTTTCTCATGGTTTTTAAATTTATTTTATGTTTTATTACTAGTTATTATTTTTTAAATTTTTTGTTTTTGTTTTATTCTTTTTATACAATGTTTGAACTTTTGTTTTCTTATATCTATATATATATATATATATATATATATATATATATATATATATATATATATATATATATTGATTGCAGTGTCTGTATCAATGCTCGACTAACAACCCTATCGCATTATGTGTAATTTTATACTTGATTCTGAAATTTTTGTTATAATGAATTGAGTCTACCCCCACAATGTGTCCATTTCATGGTTGGTCTTTAAGTTTTCACAACAATGGGTTGAGCTCACCTACATTGCATGTCAATTTGATTGTTGATTTTTAATTTTCTGTTGCAATGTATCAAGTTGTCTAAGGCTAATATTTTAAAATCGATATACATTTAGCATTTAAAAAATAAATTACTCTTGTTATAATAACTCTTTCATTCACGTGTTCATTTTTATATTTTTTTAGCCATCAACTTTTTCCATAATGTCATGCTGGAGAGATTTTGAAAACTTAGGTTTTTTCGTAGTCATAATATTTGGTTTTAATTTCATGGTTGAAAAATTGTCAAGATTTCAATGTTTTTCTAAGTCATGATATTTAATCTTTAATGATATGGATGAAAACAGTTTTAAATATTTTTTATTTACCACTATGACTGAAAATTGTTGGAGTTTTAAGGTTTTTCAAAGACATGATATTTTGTATTTAAGGTCATGCCTAAAATTCTTTGGAATTTTAAGGTTTTTTTAGACGTGATATTTTATATTTAGTGTCGTGCGTGAAAATCATTGGAACTTTAAAGTTTTTCAGAGTCATGATATTTTATCTTTAACATCTTTATCAATGAATGTTGAAAATTTACCCCGAAAAAAAAAAAAAAAAAAAAAAAAAAAAGGAAGAAGAAGAAGAAGAAGAAGAAGAGACAAGATATTATTCCAACATCAACAATTTTCATTTTTAGGGTTTCTTTTGCACAAAAAAAATTGGTTTTCACTTCCACTTTTAAAATTGGTTTTGCACAAAAAATGTTGAAAATTTAGTTTGAAAAAAAATGTTATTCCAACATCAACACTTTTCGTTTTCAACTTGTTTTTTATTTTTTGTGGGGGATTTTTGGCTCGACTTCTCATTTCAAAGTAATATTTCTCATTTGATCAGTAACTTTGGTGTACACATTTTGTGATAAACATTCACAATTTTGTAATGCACATTTTTAATAATCATGCACTATTCTACAAGGTACATTTTCTAATAAGAATTCACAATTTTATAATGTATATTTTATAGTAAACATTTAATGTACATTTTCTAGTAAACATGCATAGTCTCGCAAGGTACATTTTCTAATAATCATTCACAATTCTGTAATGTAGATTTTCTAATAAACATGCATAGTACTACAAGATACATTTTCTAATGAACATTCACACCACATATTAGTTCATTTGTGTATTGGATGCACTTATTTTCAAATTCTCGACTCTTCTTAAACTAACAAGATATCCCAATTTGCAAATATTTATCTATATTCTTTAGTTATCAACTACAAGCAAAAGGAAATATTGGCAAGTAATTTTATATTTACAAACACGTTTGTAATTTTTTTAGTTAGGTCTTTAAATGGTAAGTAATTTTATATTTACAAAAACATCCATAATTTATTTGTTAGGTCTTTAAAAGCAAAGTAAATTATAAGAGTTACCCAATTCACTGAAGGGTATTACATCAAAATTCAAGATTTTGAGTACCCACAGGGTTTTTGATGGTGATGGATCCATTTCCACCATAAAAAAAAAATGATGCAAACACTCATATGATTATATTTTTTAAACCACAAAAATAATGAAATTCCCGTCAAAAATAACTTTCTGAAAGAAAGAATTTGTGACATGGGTAGTCAAAACACTCATATGATTATATTTAAAAAAAAAAAAAATCATCAAATTCTAGCCAAAAATAACTTTCTGACAGAAAGAATTTGTGGTTTGGGTGGACAATGCCTATTTTAACAAGTAGTTGTTCATGAAAGATAACTTGAGTATATTCTTTAAAAAAATATAAATATAACAATGGATTTGCTTTATTTACTTAATTATGTGTTGTTTGAATTGATAATCTTTTAATTTATTATTAATGATTTTTCATTAATTCTTATTAATATTAAGTAAAATTATATTATTCTTTACTATATTTTCAAAAAAAAAACAATAAATATGTAGGTAATATAAATAAGTGATTTTTTATTTTTAGAATAATTATATAATAACTAAATAAATCTACATTATTTTTTTTTCAACTATCTAACCATTGTTAATATAATTTTCATGCAATTATTAGAGTTTTATCCCATTGCATTTGTTTATTGGCTAATTTTTGTTACATTGCTCTCATATTTCTCCACCAGAAACTTGGATAGAGTTATATTGCCCCATTCCCCTATCTTCTGTCCCATAAATTTCTCTCTATACTTTGATCCAAATGGCTTGGGAACCCCACCATGAACGTAGCAAAGTATCCCAATCAGCAGCATGCAGCTCAAAAACTAATTTGATTGCTCATTTTGACAGATAGGACTCATGTTTGTCTTCTCAATTAAATAACAACATTGGTGTTGATTGCCTCTACTCTTCGCAATGTCAGGCTTTCTTTTATTATCCACCATTTTGTGTTTACTTTCATTTCATCAAACTTGATAAATTACAGCAGGAACGTACGTTGATTGGAGGCACATGGAAAAAGTAAGCTGCAAATTTTAAACACAGGATAGAGTTGGAAGTCGAACTTTCATGTTTTACTAACTTCTATGCTAAAAACCACAGACCATGACATATTTTTATGTTCGCATGGGGCTTAACTATCAGAAATCGATTATCACTTCCTCTTTTGAAATATTGCAAACATTCAACTAGCAACTTATTGAACACAGTCAAGGCCCTCTCACATGCTAATATGTTATAGTTAAAATGACAACCCTTATCCAGATTGCAGATTCCAACAACCTTTATGTGGTTGGTTGGGCTGACCTCTCCGTCAATGTGTTTACATTAATGAACGTTGGCGTTCTTGAATAGAATTGTTTATCATCAAAAAACTTTTGTATGGAGAAACTTATCATGTGTAAATTTTGTCTGACGTCTGTTATTGTTTTAACGCCTTATAGTGGGGAGATCGAGACATGGAATTCAACTTAACCCACTCCACTATAGCCCCACATGATTCCTAGCCAATGGAAAGCCATAAATGCATAGGGAAATAGTTAATGCATTGTAAGTTTAGGTAAAAAATATTTATCATACTAAATCTGCTGGTTGGCTTGGACATTCCACTCACCTGATGGCTAATAATAGAATATTTATTCAAAATTTAAAGCACTATTACTATTGAGATAATATATATATCTTTCTTAATTAAAAGGGTAATAAATAATAATAACTATTATTAAATTTTAAATTCATAACCAAGTTACTAGTGAGATTCCTCATTGGGATGTTGTTGTAGCGGCTGCAACACCCTCCAAAATTTTGTCCTGCATCAAATTTTGGAGCCTCCCTTGGCTTTTTCCTTCATGTTTGCAAGCATTCGGGCTCATCCAATGAGCTCGTGTTGAGTCTTTGCACCCATCTTCCTTGACCATTCAATGGACATCTTTTTGCATGTTGGTCACAATGTCACACTTGCAGCCATGTTCTCCTCATGCACAAGGTCCCGCTTCATGTGTACAAGTTGTATTCACCATGTAAACATCTTTGCACTCATAGAAGAAGTTGTATGCACTGTCACGGTCATTCAACGATCTATCTAGAGCGTCACGCTTATCGCTCGCACTATCGGTCAATCACACTAAGTATATGTTGTCTTGATAGATTGAGGTGTCTTGTCATTTATTCATGTTGAGTGTGTGCTCGCCACATAACGTATTCACAGGTTCACTCACTCAAACACTTAGTCATTTTGTTGAAGTTCTCACAATTGGATCACCCTCCAACAACTAGACCCTCGTTGAGTTGCATTATGTAGTTTCAGCACTTAGTGAACATGTACTGCTGCCCAAAATTGCACAGAGCTTGAGGTTGTCTCCCAGGCAGCCTGCACTGCACAATCTTGGAATTGACCGAACTGAATGTCATCTAGAAAAGTGCAGAAGTTCATCAAAAAGGCATCTCAATCTGTGTTTTCTGCAAGCACATCAACAAAACCTCTAGCTGGTCAACCAGAATGTTTGACCGGGCAGCGATCCCGGGACTCACTCCCCCCTAAAAATTGCACAAAATTTGTCAAGCATGCCCACTCTACTGACTAAAGAAACTACGTAGATAGGCTGGAAAGACACCGAGTGTCTGTCACTGTCACCCTCAAAACTTCTGCAGTTTTTCCAGCTAGCCACCTAGTCAGTCGGCCAAGTGCTCACCTAGAAAACTACGCATATTTCATGAGTAGTCCCTTAGCTGCCCAACATCACACTTAGCTTAGAAAATGCACAAAGGTGTTTACTAGGCCAGCCTCCCAGCAATTGCATAGTCTTGTCACCAGCAATCACACAGCTTGCTGCCATCTCCCTAAAATAAATGCGCATTTTTTTCGTGGTAAGGATCTTGCAACCTACTGCCAGCTCCCTAGAGGAATTATGCAGTTTTTACTATCAAGCCCCTCTGTTCTGCGTACTGCTTCCCCCAAAAAATTTCTCAGATTTTCCTGCTAGTGAACTAGATCCCATGGATAGTCATTGTTGATCCCGATTGTCCATCTCATTCTCCTGGTGTATGCTGTGCAATTTTCCCATGGATAGTCATTGTTGATCCTGATTGTCCATCTCATTCTCGCGGTGTATGCTGTGCAATTTTCATCAGCAGTACCCGGAGCTCGCATCCCAGCTTGAAATCTTCCTTGCGCAGTTTCATAGCCTTGTCTTCTCTCCCTGTCACCTGCATGTGAAAGCGAATGACAATGGATCATGGTAGACTAGGAGATTTTTGGATTTGATTTCGTCTCCTCATGAGTGATTTCAGATACAGGTACATGGATGAGACATGATGCGATGACGAATGAGATGAACTGGGAGAGCACATGCGAGGAGATTTGTTCACGAATTAACGAATGAATGATGCATGAAATGAGATTTTTTTGTGAACAAATGATGCATGTGAGGAGATTGTTTCACGAATGGATGAACATGTGAAGCATGGCAAAGTAAAAGGAAAGGGTAAAAGTGCACATGTGACATCAAGCAAACACCAAGACCATCGAAGACTCTGCACACCTTGCCATGCGAAGGTGAAGCTATGATACACCAATAGTATATCCATCACTCAGCATCATTGTAGCTCAACATGCAGACCAGCAACAACATGAAAACAACAACACTGTCATGCCGATTTGTGTCGTGAGCCATGTGGGCCACATCACCACTTTGGGCCATATTGTTTTAAATCAATGTAATGTAACATGGAAGTCCAACAGACCCACATGCCATATGAAGAGTCAAATAAGTCGAACAGTCATCAGAGAAGTCGAAAAGTCACAAGGACCATTTTCACCCTTCGCTATAAATACCCCCTCATTTGGACATGCAAAGGACTTTTCACCTTGGCTCCTCCCAAATAGCCTTGAGAGTTTGTAGTATTTTCTTTGAGGAGCCAGCAGTGGCTCCAACACCCCTTTTACAGGGTTAGTGATGTATGGTGTACCGATGTACCTTGGAACGTTCACTTAATTCAAAATCCTAATAATAGGCCAACAAGTTTTCGCACATGTATTGTAATTATTTGTAAGACTAATCTTGGAACACTTGTATTGCATGTTGCTTTGTGTTAAAAAAATTTGAACTATTTCAGTTGTTCTAATACATATGTTTACAAAAATGTGTTGTATAAGTTGTTAATTCTATCCTTCCTGCGTGGGTTGCCTCACTCGACATCAGACATAACATTTCCTATAAACTTGTTATAACGACCGTCGCACTCATGCAAACTTCTCCGTTGTATGCGCTATCCATTTGTGTGTGTGTGATTGTCACATCCGTGTGGATTGCTCCACCGGAAGCTGCACATGTCTTGTTTTTTTGTGTGTCTTTGACAGAGTTGGGACTCTTCCCGTTCGACTGGAGACTCACTTCCACCCTCTCTCTCTGTGGTGAAGAACCTTGACAGAAGTAACCCTAGCACTCACCAGGCATGCGAACCTTGTTGTTCGAAGATAAAGCATAACCAATTTACTGAAGGGTATTAGATAATTTTATATAATTTTATGAAATTTCCTAGATTTACTTCACAATCCAAATATTTCAATAAATTCCTTATCTTAAAACCTTGAATAAAGAACATTCAAGAATTAAAATTTTAGATAATAACAATTTTGATTTCTAGTTTCATAGACCAAGGAAACTAGTATAATCTCACTATGATGCAAGTTATTTTGATACTTAAAATGAACTAGAATATGATCATGTATGTCAATTTAATATTGAACCTATAAAAGATGCCTTTTAGTGCAATCAATGTACGTTCATTTAAACAATTAATGGTATGTTTCTATAAATTTATGAACTTTCCCAAATTTACTTGCCTATCTAAGTATTTCAATCAATTTCTTATCTTAAGACCTTCAATTAAGAACATTCAAGAAGTAAAATTTTACAAAATAACGATTTCGATTTCTAGTTTTATATACTAAGGAAATAAATACAATCTTAATATGATGCAAGTCACTTTGATATTTAAAATGAACTAAAATATGATCACATACATCAATTTAATGCTGAACTTGTAAAAAGTGTCTTTTAGTGCACAATTAATGTATGCTAAATTACAATGATTTTAAAAGGTGCTAAGATGTAAACTAGTAATAAATTTTATTCCATTTTATTTATTTTTAGGTTATCTAAAAGAGATATATATATATATATATATATATATAAATATATATATGTATGTATGTATGTATGTATGTATATGTTACACTTTTTACAATTGAATATGAAGCATGTGTGTATCTCCTTCCATGTCTTATATCAAAATGATAAATGGTATTTATTAATAACATAGAAATATTTCAATATTGTTTGCAACCTAGATAGGTGAATTTTCATTTTAAGTAAAATAATACTATATCAACTTTATTTTTAGATACTAAAATGGATTTTCTAGAAACGAAATGTATGACATGTATATAGAGATCTATAAGATTTCTTCCATGCTCAACATGAATACTATATATAACATTTTAAAAAAATTAATATAATTTTCTTAATTAAATCTAAATCTAAATCCCTGTTGATTTTAAATTTTAATTAAATTTTAGATCTATGGGGTTCACATAAGAATCCTATGCCTAAAAATAAAATCTCCTCGAAATTTAGAAAACTTTATAAACTTAAGCACCTTCAGGATTGCTTCAAGGGACGTGATAGCAGGAATCCCATGCTTTTGTGTATGAGACTTAAGAAGATTATATGTAGCCACAGTGTTAACTGAATATGCTCCCAAATGTGAGTAATTCTGCAGTTGGAGTATCAATTTCACTCCATCTATTCCCTTGGAGAGCTTACAATTCTTATCCAAATGATCTGGGGCATTTGGATATTTGGCAGTCCACTCTTGCATCTAGTCAACTAATGTGGTTGTTATCTTCAGAAGATTCACCGCTTCATGTGCATTCTTATAAATGCCAATGAGAGGAGCCATGACCTGTTGTATAAGTATCATCTCATCGTATAGTCATTCCATGGTATCCTCCATTAGTCCCAATTCATCTAGCATGGTTGACTGTCATTCTGTGGTATTGGAGTTCTATGATAACATACATTGGTTCTTCGTTGTGATATTCTCTACCTATTGCTCAGTCTCAGCAAGTTCTCTTCTCATTTTGGAATTCTAATATAGCAAATACTCTTAGTTATCGCATCGCATCGCTTCTCCAGTGTGTACCCCTGCTTCAAGCTATCGAAATACTATTTGTATTAAAGTTATTGATAATAGAGAAGGTATGAAAAGTTTTTTAATTAATGAAATGGAATTTCCAATGAACAAGTTAGCCCTTCTGATATTTAATATAGAATGGTTTCTTTATTTGACACATATCATGACTTTGATATAAAATATTAAAGATATATAAAATTATGAATTTTTAAATGGTTTATAAAATATTATTTGTATTGGAGTTATTAATAATATAAAAATTATGAAAATTCCTTGAATTTTTTTTTAAACCCTATTCTATTTAGATGACTGTCAAAGGCCATTGGTGAGGTATTAATTTTTTAACCTCTGCCTGCACAATCAATTTGATTCCATCCTAAACAATTTACCTTTATTTTTTTTTGTCATTTTGTGTCAAACTTTTGTTAGACATAATGGAGAATATCTTAGAATAGTGAGTTGGTTCACGAGACCTCAGGATAGGAATTAATTTCTATTTCTTAGGTTATGGTTCTAATTTGCCTAAATCTATGATTACTATATAATGTGTGATGCACATGGACAATGTAGAGCATTGTGCAGAGCCAGACTCTCATGGTTCAGACTCTCTTTCGTAGAGCTGACCAGTGGATTCTTTTTTATTAATTCCAACATCACTTTTTAACATGGTATTAGAGCGTCAGGGCTGAGAAACTTGTTCATTGAGTGAAGGATTGGCTAGTTGCGCCTCAGGAAAAATCGTCGAGTGGTTTGGGGGAAAAATCGTGATGACCCATTGTGACAATCTGAGAATTTTATTTTAGCATCCCGTCATGAACCCGTGCTGTATAGTTGTGTCGATCTTCGTGAATTCATGGTCGATAATCGCGATGATAGGCTATGTGTTTTTTTTTATTAGAAAGCCTGTGGCATGGCAAAAGGGGCACGTTCAACCTCCATGCCAAAGACCAAATCCGTTGGGAGCACGTGGAGAAACAAAGTTGTGTGTGACTGCCATTGATCTGTGTAGAGTGGTGAGGACTAGCACAGAGGCCGCTATCTAGCTGGATCGCTGAGGAAATTTGGTTCCTCACAGGCGTGGTGAAGGCCAGAGTTTAGCCATTGTTGGAGGCTACATGACCATGGACACACTGAGGAGCTCGCGTAGTGCATCAAAAATTTCACACCGACTCTAGTTTTTTCCGGGGTGATTATGGTGGTTGCGTAGAGTGGAAAACATGATGCAAATTGCAGTGGTGGCGTGAGCAGTCACAAGCAACCTGAAGGGCATATTATTTATTTCTTGCTCTGTTCTGCGTTATGGAAAGGTCTGTGCATAATAGCGTAGTCACTATCTGCGTGGATTGCAATAGATCCGTTGTGGGTTGGCTATCATAAACCCAACCATCAAGGGTATTACACACAACAAGAAATCACCCTTCCGCTAACAATTACTACCTGCATTGGCTTGAATTGCAGCAAGGATTTGGAACACTGTCTTTGACATAGATCTCCAGGATAGATCTATTTTTTTCCTGTTAAGTTTTTTTTAGTCGCCAAGATGAACAATCAAATTTTTGAAGCATGCTTGAATGAGCATAACAAGATCGATGGCTCCAATTATGTAAATTGGAAATTCAAGATGCAGAGTCTGCTAGAAGTGCATAGTGCTTGGACAAATGAAAATGGGGATGAGAAGAAGCCAGCAATTGGATCAACATCAGTCCCAAACAGGGAGAAGCGAGAAGGTAAAGCAAGGAAACTACTGAAGATGTCAGTGAAAGATTGCATCATACCACATATCAGAGAATTTAAATCAGCAAGCGAAATCTGAGGAATGCTGAAGGATTTTTATGAGATTAGGAATACAAATCATCTTTTGTTTTTGAAGAGCAAGATCTTATCCCTGAAGATGGAGGAGAATGAAATAGTTGCTTCCTTCATACAGAGGATCAAAGATCTGAAGAAAAAATTGTCAAACATTTGTGAAACAGTTTCAGATACAGATCTTGTAACAACTACCATGAATGGTGTGATCGATGATTACCAAATGTTCATCACTGGGATAAATGCGAGAGAGAAAATCCCGAATTTTGAAGAACTGATAGGAATAATGATGCAAGAAGAAGAAATAAGATCGACTCTAAAGCCCTAGAGTGCATATCTTGCATTGATGGCGAAGAAGAACGTCTTCAAAGGAAAAGGAAATCCGCAACAGCAAAACATAGGAAACTCACAGAAAAGACCAAATCAGACTCAAGGTATGCATCCGAATAGAATCAACTCTGAAATTAATTTTTTTTATTGCAGAAAACTTGGTCTTATAGCTAGGGAGTGCAGGAAGAAGAAATATAATGAACAACAACAAAATAAGAAAAGACGTACAGGTCATCTCGCTAATGATAATCATGAGTAGAACTTCAGATTGTTCATGGCAGAATTTGATGAGAATGTTGATGCAGACATTTGGTATGTAGATTTGGGAGCATTAACACATATAACGAGGAACAAGCAATATTTTGAAGATTTTAAAGAAATCAACAACAGAGCACAAATCTACCTAGGTGATGATAGAAGTCATCAGATCAAAGGGTGTGGGAAAATTTCTGTCATTTTACCCAATGGTAATGTAAGACAAGTTCATAATGTCATGTATGTTCTCAGTGTAACAAAGAACTTGATTTTTGTATCCATGATTACAGATCAAGATCTTAAAGTTGAATTTTTTAAATCTAACTGTTATATTAAAGATCTGCTAGATGGCATGAAGACTATTGCTATAGGAATTCAAACATGAGGTCTGTAGAAATTGGATATAAGACTAGCACTAGTTCGAGCTTTAACAACACCGGGTTTGACTACAGAAGAGTTGTGGCATGAGAGATTTGGTCATATCAAATACAATGATTTGTTGTTACTTCAGAAAAAGGAAATGGTATGAGATCTTCCTATGTTAAAACAAGTTCATAATGATTGTGATGCTTGTACATTAGGAAAGATTCATAGAGAGGAATTCCCTATTTGAGTAGAGAGGAAACAAAGAGACATACTTGAATTAGTGCACGTAGATCTTTGTGGACCCATGCAAACAAAGTCATTACGAGGTGCACTCTATGTTTTACTATTTGTTTATGACTGCACAAAATTTTCTTGGGTATATTTTTTGAGTAAGAAAAGTCACACATTTGAATACTTTAAGCAGTTTAGAAACATGATTGAAAACCAAAGAGGGAAGCATATAAAAATTCTCTGCTCCGATCAAGGGGGAGAATATAGGAAGGATGAACTTATCAAGTATTATAAAGACCATGGGATATTACAGCCATTCACAGTACCCCATACTCCTCGACGGAATGGAGTAACGGAAAGAAAGAACAGAACAATGGTGGAATGTGCTAGGACCATGTTGAAAGGTAAGAATCGTTTGAATGGATTTTGGGCTAAAGCATTAAATACTGCAGTTTATTTGAAAAATAGTAGTCCTACTAAGAGTCTTGAGATTAAAACTCCTTATGAAGCATTATATGGATTTAATCTTGGAGTAAAACTTTTAGGGGTGTTTGAGTCTAAAGCATTTACCCATATTCCAAAGGAAGACAAAAGAAAACTAGATTCGAAAACCATCAGATGTACCTTTATAGGGTATTGTTCAGAATATAAAGCTTATATATTATTTAATCCCTCTACTCACAAGATTTTTGTTAGTAGAGATGTCATATTCCATGAGCAGGATCATGAAGAATCTGATAAGCACAATGGGGAATGGGATATTCCGTTCTTGATGGAAGAAAGTGAAGAAACATGAAACAATCACGATCAGCAGACAAAGGAAGAGGATGAGCAGCAGTAGATACAACACCAACAATAGTAGATACAACAACAATAGTAGTAGCAGCAGCAGGAAGGAAAAGAAAATGACAATTAGACAAGGTTTGAAGCTACCCCACCACTCAGGAGATCAGGTAGAAAAGATTCATTGCCCACAATATATAGGGAAAATGCTTTTACAACTAGGATGATGAATGTTGTTGAACATTCTAGTTATAAGGAAGCAAATGAATGTAGTGAATGGAAAACAACTATGGAACAGGAATATGAATCTATAGTCAAGAACAACACTTGGGAACTGGTTGAACTTCCTAAAGCGAAACAAACCATACGTTGCAAATGGTTGTATAAACCCAAGATTAATGCAGATGGAACCATAGATAAATTAAAAGCTACATTGGTAGCAAAGGGGTATTCACAAAAAGAAAGCATTGGCTATGAAGAAACCTTTGCCCCTGTAGCTAAACTAAATACCATCAGAATGTTGATTGCTTTAGCTACTAAGAAACGTTGGATGATTCACCAAATAGATGTAAAGTCTACATTTTTAAGTGGAGAACTAAAAGAGGAGGTTTATTTAGAGCAACTTGAAGGGTTTGTCCAGAAAGGGAAAGAAAATATAGTCTGTAGATTAAAGAAAGCTATTTATGGACTAAAGAAAGCACCCATGTATTGGTATGAAAAGACTGATTCATTTTTTCTACAATTTGGCTACAACAGAAGTAAAAACAACCCTAATATGTATACCATGCAAGATGAACAAGTGCGCATAGTGTTGATTTCTTTGTATGTAGATGATTCAATTATTACAGGTGATGTTATTTATCTAATCAAAGGAATCAAGCAACAAATGTCACAGGGCTTTGAAATGAAACACCTTGGTGAATTAAGATACTGTTTGGGTCTTGAGATCTAGCGAGATTTAGGACAAACATTTATGTCTGAGGGTAAGTATGTCAAAGGTATACTAGAAAGATTCAGTATGGATCAGTGTAAGGTTGCAACAATACCATTACAGCAGAACATTAAACTACAGAATGAGGATGGCTCTAAAGAGGCAGATGCAACACTTTATAGGCAATTGGTTGGGAGCATAGTATACCTAACCACTACTAGGCCAAATTTTCCTTATGCAATTAGTGTGCTAAGTCAATACATGTCCAAGCCACTTCAGAGTCATTCGAATGTAGAGAAATGTGTTTTGAGGTATGTACAAGGTATTGTAGACTATGGTATTATTTATACTGATTCCTCTGATGCTAGATTGATAGGATTTACAGATTCATATTGGGCTAGAAATGTAGACGACTGAAGATCCATAATAGACTATGCATTCAGCATTCGATCCAAGGTGATTACATGGAGCAACAAGAAACAAAACACAGTTCCCTTGTCTTCAGTGGAAGTAGAGTATCAAGCCATGTGCGCAGCGACATGTGAGGCAATTTGGTTGCAGAGACTTCTCCAGGATGTCGGGGAAGAACAGAAAGATGCAACAACAATCAAATGCGACAATCAGAGTGCAATCAAACTTGCTAATAATCTAGTGTTTCACAAAAACACTAAACAAATTGATACACAATTCCACTTTGTCAGGGAGAAAGTGCAATCAAAAGAAATCCATCTTTTATATTGTAATACATGTGACAATGTTGCAGACATTTTTCACTAATCCTCTTGGCAGGATTAAGTTCTAAATGTATAGGGAGATGTTAGGAATATTTGTGAACCCCTTCTCCTTCAAGGGGGAGTGTTAGAGATAATGGAGAATATCTTAGAATAGTGATTTGGTTCATGAGACCTTAGGATAAGAATCAGTTTCTATTTTTGAGGTTATGGTTTTAACTTCCATAAATCTATGATTACTATATAGTGTGTGATGTACATGGACAATGTAGAGCATTTTGCAGAGCTAGACTCTCCTTGTTCAAACTCTCTTTCGTAGAGGAGCTGACCAGTGGATTCTCTTTTATTAATTCCAACATCACTTTTTAACAACCTTCAATTTTCAAATTTCCCTTCAAAGGTAGCTAGCCATTCTTCAAATTTTCCATCAAAGTATGGTATCTTCGAAATTGAATCCTATATTTTCCTTGCTTGATCCATCACCAGGCAATTTTCTTTCAGATTCATCACATTTCCGCCACTATCATTGCCAAGGCCAGACACAGTTCCATCATTGACGATTTCCCAACGTTATGTTATAAACTGAGCGAATTGTCGATAACAAACTTTTCTTACACGACATGATGTGAATTAAATAATATTAAAATATATATCGTTTTAATTAAATTAAAATTTTGAAAATATTAATATTTAAAAATAAAATTGTATGTAAATTGTAAAATTGAAAAAAAATTATAAAAAAATTATTTTTATCAAAAGTCCTTATTGGGATTCTTCCATATATTTGTCCTTTTAGTCAAATTACCAAGGGCGGAGCGAAAGCAAAGTTTTTTTGGTCTGTAGTTTTCCTAGTCTGAGTCCCAACAGAAGGCGTTCGTTGAGTTGAAGCATGGCCTCTGCTATGCATTGGTACTCATATTGTGAGACTTGCATCAACCATTTGAAAGCCCCTATGATATTTAATATAAAGTGGCTTCTTTATTTGACACATATCATGACTTTGATATACAATATTAAAGATATATAAAATTATTAATTTTTAAATGATTTATAAAATATTATTTGTCTTGGAGTTATTAATAATATAAAAATTATGGAAACTCCTTGAATTTTTTTCAAACCGTATTCTCTTGAGATGACTATCAAAGGCCATTGGTGGGGTATTAATTTTTTAACCTTTCCCTGCACAATCAATTTGATTCCATCCTAAACCATTTACCTTTTATCTTTTTTTGTCATTTTGTGTCAAACCCTCAATTTTCAAATTTCCCTTCAAAGGTGGCTAGTCATTCTTCAAATTTTCCATCAAAGTATGGCATATTTGGAATTGAATGCTATATTTTCCTCGCTCGATCCGTCACATGCAATTTTCTTTCAAATTCATCACATTTCTGCCATTATCCTTGCCAAGGTTTTGGAGGTAGGCACACCGTCATCAATGGATTTCCCAACGTTATGTTATAAACTGAGGGAATTGTCGATAACAAACTTTTATTAAACAACATGACGTGAATTAAATAATATTAAAATATATATCATTGAAATTGAATTCAAATTTTGAAAATATTAATATTTAATTGTATGTAAATTGTAAAATTGAAAAAAAATTATAAAATAATTATTAAAATAATTATTTTTATCATAAGTTCTTATTAGGATTCTTCCATATCATTTGGCCTTTTAGTCAAATTACCAAAGGCGGAGCGAAAGTAAAGTTTTCTTGGTCTGAAGTTTTCCTGGTCTGAGTCCCAATAGAAGGCATTCGTTGAGTTGAAGCGTGGCCTCTACTCTGCACCGGTACTCAGATTGCGACACTTGCATCAACCATTTGAAATCAACCACATAAATGATTTTAGATAATTACGTTTTGGTAAACAATTAGTTTCTTTAAATAGGCAAGAATTAAACACATGTTCTAAGTGGCTCATTTATAACTTTTAAAAAATAGTTATATCTTGAATTACATCATCTTAATAACTAGATATATGAGATGGTATGAATGTAATTTATGATAATAGTGTCAATTACTTAATGTACATCTCATAACAATTCATATAAATTTGTCTTTTAAAATATCTAAATTATTTTTTCCTTGTAGTATAATTTTCCTTTACAAAGTCTATGAATAAAAAAGTGCTACATAGTAGTTAGTAAGTATCTCTTAGCCTAAATATAGTTAAATTAAAGTAAAAATACTAAATTCAAGTTAGTGTTAAGGTTTATAGTCCAATTAATTTAGGTTTTACAGGCTAGTAAATTGAGGTATTTTGTTAATTGTAATTTTGCATTGTGGTGGTGGAGAATCCAAACCTACCCAAATACAACAATAATATCTTCTTGTAATGATAATGTTTTTGTCAAGAATGGAATCTAAAATTTTTTACATTTTTTTGTGTAAAGTATAGATAGATATATTTTAAAAGGGTAGTCTAAAAAGAGCACAAATTGACCCAGAAAATTGCTGAAATTATGGCATCATTTTTGCCAAAATCTTGTCAGAAATCCAAGCTACAACTGTCAAATGTAATGTTCCCTAGTAAAAAAAAGAAAGTAAGTAACTAAATTAATCATTTACCCAATTACTGAATTATACAACAAGGTATACAAATTTCACCATAAGTACATTGATTTTATGATTGAATAACATTATAGCGTAATGGGTTTATAATAATGTTTAAACCATGGTTTTTACCTTGACTCACCCATAACCTGACTTTACTATATCACTCTGCACAGCCTACAAAGGATCTAGAAGTCAATCTAATCATCTACCACATGGAAGATCTCATTTCAGGATCAGTGGAAAATCTACAACGACATTGGGTTGGGGATAGATCAATCGATAAGGTGAGTGAGAGGGAGTTAGAGAGTAACCACCCTGCCCTGCTGCATGCCTCAGGTCCCTAATTCGACTCTGACACAGTTTCGAAACTCTCCTCTGCCATTCCTTTAGTGTTTTCCTGTTTTCCTTCAATTTTCAACATTGTTGGATGTATACTCTAATTCCTGAGTCACATTTCTCTTTAGATAATGATTGGAGCTCAGTCTTGACAAATTTCAAGCTGGAACATTCCTAGTAAGACCTCATTCTCTTTCCTAAACTTCCATTTCTATTTTTTGTCTTTGCTTATGTGACTATCCTGGGTTCGTATATAATGTCCACTAGTTTATGTGTGCAAGGAAAAAATTACGCTCTTTAATTCAACCTCATCGCCCAAATTATGAAATCGTGGCTCCCTTCATGCACCAGATTGTCTCTTCCCATCAATTTATTCTTCTGAGTAATTCCCAACAATAATAACTTGATGTTTCCCTTGGATAGGGTCGCTTTAGGGATGGTGGTCTCCATCTCCTTCATTGATTTCATGATTTACTGTCTTAAACTATTTTACATGTCAATTTCTCTTAAGTTTGATGTGCTCATATTAGATCGCTAATTTATGTTGATTTCTTGTGAAGGTAACCTGGATGGAGCACCTTTTTGCCCATTCTATCATTTTGCAGGACTAGATACAAATTTCAAATGCGTTCTCTCTCAAGCCGCCAGGGGTGACTCTTATTGTCAAGGTTGTAAGTTTTACTAAGTAAAGATATTTCATAACCCTCCAGTAAAAAATCATTTCGTTAATATGTAGTTACAATTTCTACTATTTTATAGGATTCTTGCTCAGGTCTGTAGGGTAAATATGGTTAAATAACTTCAATTAGGCTACAAAAAATCCATCTTAAAATTAATTATTTAATTATATGTACTCTTGAGTGTTTGAATAGTAATTCGAATGTGTTCTTTTAGTCTTATTTTGTAAATTTTAAGTCGAGACCCTAGCTTAATTTTATAGCCTTTCCTTTTAATAGATTTCTTCCATTTTTGTCTAGTTTCACATATGCTATAGGGAACAAAATTCATTTGTCTTGCAATATGGGTTTTCATATGGCTTCAGAAAAAAGGCCAAAACTATGCTAGTTCCAGAATGTTGCTCAAGGTTCATATATATGCACATTGTTCTTGTTTCAATGTTGAATTTTATCTATGAAAAAACACATTAATTCATTGCGATATTTGTTTTGAGTTCTTGGGAGTGTTCTCGAATTATTTCTGGCAAAACATTTTATGAAGGTTTCTCTCTATTTTATATTATCTTTTGTGTTACTTAGTTTTTTTTCTTTTTTCTTTTTCATTGTAACCCTATACACTTGAACATGTCAACAACACATTCGTTTCCTCGAACTTTTCTAATGTGTTCACACTCTTAACAAATAAATTCTTGTGTTCCAAGTACTTACCCTTATTAGGATGAAATGGAGCGAGACTTTCCACGGGTTATTGTTTCCTGGCTTGACCCAACGACTACCCCAAACCACTTTTGAGTAAGTTTCATTCTTGTCATTTCATGTCATTTAAAAATTCCATTTATTGAATTTCGCTTTGACAAAATAACTTCCACTGTCATTAGCACAATTAAATGTATAGCTTGCAGTACACATTTTTTAGTAAACATTCACAGTTCTGTAATGCACATTTTCAATAAATATGCGTAGTTATGCAAGGTACATGTTCTAATAAGAATTCACAATTTTGTAATGTACATTTTCTAGTAAACATGCATAGTACCACAACGTACATTTTCTAATAAGCATTCACAATTCTGCAATTTACATTTTCTAATAAACATGCACAGTGCTACAAGGTAATAATGAACATTCACACCACAGATTAGTTCATTATGTATTGCATACACTTACTTTTAGATTATACTTGACTCTTATTTTAATGACAGGATGACCTAATTTGAAAATACTTATCTGTATTCTTCGCTATCAACTACAATATTGAGGGAATTAAGATGTTCCTCCCCACCTATGAGAACTAGTATCACTACTGGTACTCCCCCCAAGCCAATTTCATACTTGGAAACAGTTTCTGATTCAACCAAACAAGTTTTTCCCTAGACCACCTGGTCCCAACCAGCTCCAGTCAAGGGTACTCAATGAGTTCCACTAGCAAATGAGCTGAAAAACTCAAAATCTAGTAATGTACCATTAACCTCCGTAATGTCCTATCAGAGGCTTACAAATAGTCTCCCCTCTCTCCTCAATGCCTCATGTCCCTCATACCCTTTTGGCTCACTTCTCCATCGCAAAGTTTTTGTTCCCCAAAGAGAGATTAGGTAGGAAACCGCTAGCCCATAACTTCCTTCAACCATTCCTTAGTATGAAATTCACTTTTCTTACATCCTTTCCCGTAACTTGTAGCTGATCCCCATCACTTATTTTTTAAAGGAAATATTTGCAAGTAATTTTTTATTTACAAACACACCTGTAATTTATTTAGTTAGGTCTTTATTCTGGTTCCAAACTTTAGTAAATCAAAGTAAATTCTAAGAGCTACCTAATTTTATGAGGGCTATTACATCTTCACCCCTCGAGGTAAACATCATCCTTAGTGTTTTATAGCCTCTGGAATATGCTCAGATATGTCTCGTGCATAAATTTTTTTCCTCCTAGGTAGTCTCCTCTAGGCTAAAGTTCCTCCATTGCACTTTAACTTGGGGGATAACTTGTCTCTGTAACATTTTTTCTCTCCAATCAAGAATATGCAGGGTTTCGACCAGAAATTCCCCCATCCGGTTTGGCCTACAATGATACACCATTCATTATTACCTCTCAATGGAATTAATTAAAACAACTCACAGAAGAATTTAACTATGCTACCTGTACATCTTTCCATTGAATAATATGTCTAGGGTCAATCCGAGAAATAATCTGGAATGGAAAACATAAATGAGGGGCTAACTTAGAGAAACCACTATGACTCAAGGTAGTTCTTTCAGGTTTTACCCTCACATAAACATGATCCCCCACTTGGAATTCTTGCTAGGATCTTCGCTGGTTAACATAGTTTTTCTGAAAATCCTGAGCAGCTTTCAAGTTGAGTCAAACCTTGTTCACTGTAGCTTCCATCTCCTTGATCACATTAGGCCCTAATATTAACTTATCTTCTAGGTTGTTCCTATTGATAAGTATTCTACACTTCCTCCCATATAACACCTCAAATGGGCTCATTTTTAGCAACGCATGATAACTGTTGTTATACAGAAATTCAGCTAAGTGTAGATACTCTTCCCACCTCATGAGTTGCTACATCACATACATCCTAATCATGTCTTCCCACAACTAGCTCACCCATTTAGTCTTCCCATCCATCTACGGGTGGTAGGTTGTACTTGATTGCACTTGAGTACGCAAACCAGTGAAGAGGGCCTTCCAAAAGGTGGAAGTAAACTTTACATCCCTATATGAAATTACCATTTTGGATATTCCATGTAGTTTGAAGATTTATTTCATGAAGATGTCAACAACTTGCACAAACTTATAGGTTGATTGTACTCATATAAAATGAGAAACTTTGCTCAGTTTGTCCACTAACACCATTATGGAGTCATTTTGTCTTCTTGACTTTGGTATTCTTGTAATAAAATTTATTGTCATGATCTCCCATTTCCATTCAGTAATAGGCAAAGGGTGGAGCAAGCTGATTGGGTAGTGGTTTTCTACTTTCACTTGCTGGCATTCTAAACACTACAACAAGTATTCGGTTGTTTCATTCTTCATACCTAGCCAAAAGTTGTATTTGCTTAGAGTTGTAATCATTTTCTAGTATCCAGGACGTGCAACATATAGATTCCTATGATATTCATCCAAAATAAATCGCTTGACAGCTTTTTGATTGAGTATATAGATTCCATTTATGTAGGTCAGTAGGCTCTCATTATTAATATCATAACCCATTTTCCTTTCAGAGTTGTTTTCCTGCTTAGCTTGCTACCACGTGAAATGATATTTAGGAAATTTTAAAGAAACATATCTAATCTTATTTGAGAAATCAATTTCCATTTTAATAAAGGAAATCACATAAATAAAATTCAATCTCCTGGTTAAGGCATCGACCACTCAATTCTCCTTTCCTTTTAAATGTTTAATGTTAAAGTCAAATTCTCTTAAAAAATAGGTCCACCGTGATTGATGAGCATTGAATTTTGGTTGATGAAATAAATTGGTTAGGAGACTATGATATGTTGTGAGGATAAACTTCTTCGCATGTAAATAATATTGCCAAACTTTCATAGCATGAACTACCGCCATAAGTTCCAAGTCCTAAGTAGAGGAGCACTGCTCAAGCTCCTTTAACTTTCGTGATTCGTAAGCCACTACTTGAACTTCTTGCATTAGTACGCCCCATACTCTTGCTTGACATGCATCAATATAGACAATAAATTCTTTGTATGGGTATATTATTCTCAAAATTGGCATGGTAGTCAACAAGTATATTAGTTGATCAAAGCTTTGTTCACACTCAGTGGTCCACTTAAACACTTTCCCTTTCTTCTGCAAAGATGTCAAGGGATAGGATACTATGGAAAATCCCTCTATAAAGTGGCAGTAATACCCGGCTAGTCCTAGGAAGGAGCAAATATCTACCACATTCTTGGGAAAATGCCACTCCATTATTGTTTTGATCTTCTCTTGATCCACTGCTATGAATTCTTGTGTAATAACATGTACTAGATATCATATATGTTCCTTATAAAATTCACATTTACTATATTTGGCATACAATTAATGTTCCTACAGAGTATGCAACATGATTTGTAAATGTTTCTGATGTTCATCCAAATTCTTAGAATAAATTAAAATTTCGTCAATAAAAATAAGAAAAATTTTGTCAAGGTAAGAATGGAATATTCTGTTCATAAGATACATGAATGTAGCTGAGGCATTAGTTAGCTCAAATGACGGAACTACAAATTCGTAATTTCCATAGTGGGTGCTGAACATTGTCTTACACATTTCTTCCTCTTTTATTTTGATCTGATGGTACCTTGATTGTAAATCAATTTTCGAGGATATAGTTTCACCCTTGACTTGATCGAATAAACTGTCAATCCTTGATAGCGGGTATTTATGTTAACACCTATTTTATATAACTTCCATTAATCAATGCATAACCTTAGGGTGTCATCCTTATTTTTAACAAAAGCATCGGAGCTCCCGATGGTGATACATTGGGGTATATAGTTGTTGTCCAATAATTCCTATAATTGAATTTTTAGTTCAGTTAACTCTAATATACTCATCCCATAGGGTTCCCTAGTCACTAGGGAAACCCCCAGAACTAATTAAATAACTGAATATATATCTCTTTTAGGTGGAAATCCTGGTATATCCTGAGGAAATACATTTGCAAACTCTTGAAATATTAGAAGTTCTTCCAGCACAACTAATTTTTCCTTAGAATTAACATAACCCACATGTATCACATAAATCTAGCAGCCCTTTCAGATACAGTTACCTAATTGGGAGGTGGTAATTGGCCTCAATTGTACATGCCTCTTAATTCCTTGAATTTCAAACCTAAAACTTGCTTCATTCAACTAAATAATGATCTTTTGTTTACAATTTACAAGAGACCAGTGAGCTTCAAGCAAATCCATTCCGATTAAAAAATCATAAGACCCTAGGTGTAAAACATTCAAGTTTACTTTTATAGGTTGATCCGCTAACTCAACCAAACAATTTTCCACTTTTTCCACCACTCTTCTCTTTGCTCATGTGGCTAGTTGGACTAGCCATGGGCTTTTAAATTTGTGAGTTTGTAGCTGACACAATTCTACCACCTTAGGACATACATAATTTAAGATGGCTACAGGATCTGTCAAAATGGAAACATTATGTTTAAATAGCTTACCTTCAATTTCAATCATGTTGAGCTGATATTCTTCTTGATGATTCTCTAGCGTAGCATTAATTTTTGGTATTATTTTTGCCACTTTTCCCATTTTTGAAGCTTCTTGAATGGTTTTTACCTTTTCAAGACTTCCACAATAGGGGAATTTCTTAATATAATGTGGTCCTACACAACCCCAACACTGTAGGGGTGGTTTTTATAATGGATTTCCTTTATAGTTGGTGGTTTGTTGTACTATTTTTGACTCATTATGTGGTTGAAAATTCTGTTCACCCTCCTCTACAACCATTCCTTACTTCCGTTTATAGGTTCTCTTGAAATTAGAAACTTTGTTATTCTTGTTGTATTTCATATTTCTCTGTCCCTTTTTGACTGCCCAACTTTTATCGTTATCCTTCTTTTCCATCTTCTCATAAAAAATTCAAGCTTTTCTTATAACGTCATGCATAGCTTTGCGATTATTAAACTCTAGCCATTCCTTCATATGCATTGGTAAGCTTCTAATGAAACTTTGAACTTTATATTTTTCCTCACGTATATGCGGCATATACCATAATAAAGAGGCAAATTTTTCCACATACTCATCCGTAGTCAACTGTCCTAATCACAGATCATGGAACTCTTTGGCTTTGTCGTCATAAAATTGTTCAATCAACTATTTTCCCTTCAAGTGTTTCTAGAAGGTTTTCCAAGTAACTAGTTTTCATCAATACCATACACCACCTTCATTTCCTCCCACCACAGGGTTTCCTTTCCCTGTAGCTAATAGATTGCTAATTGAGATTTGAAATTTTCATCATATTTGTAGATTTTGAAATATTTCATCATATTTACTAACTGTAGCTTTGTTGCCTCCTTAGCTTCACCATCATAGCTTGGGGGGTTTATCTTCTTGAAATCACCCTACAATTCAACCTTTTGTTCCTTCAATTTATTTTCCATGCCACTTCCACAGGTATCTCCAAACTCCTTCTCCTATGTGTCCTGGTTTCCTTCTAATTCCTATGTTTGACTCCCTTTTAGTATATTGTCTTCCCTCCTCTTGTGAGTCTCTGTCTGGTTGTCGTTTTCAGAACTGGGCTTGGAATTTTAATGGTTTTGTCTATTTGTCAAACTTTTCATGATTCACTCTTTCCCTCCCATCAAACGTTCATTTTCACTGTGGAGGTTTTCCATTCACACTTTAAGTTTTTGTACAATTTACATCAACATTCTATATGTATTGTGAGGTTCACTCTCCGGTGAGACCCATAATTCTGGATTAGTCTCGTCAAAGGGTACTGAACCAAATTTGGTAAAAAGTCTTGTTGGTGGTGTGAATGTTGGACCACCTCTTCTTGTCATGGTGCTTTCCCTATGAATACACAGCGCAAACTATTACTTCTCATTCCACTGAGTCATGTCATAGTGTAGCAACTTAGCTTTGATACCACTTGTAATGTTCACTAGTCAATTTTTTTTAAGTAACTAAGTTAAACATCTACCCACTTACTGAATTATACAGTAGGGTATATGAATTTGACCATAAGTACATTCTTTTCATGATTGAATAACATTATAGTTCAATGGGTTTATAATAATGTTTAAACTGTGGTTTCGACCATTAGTCACCCATAACCCGAGTCTACTATATTTCTCTTCACAGCCTATGAAGGATACAAAAGCCAGTCTAATTGTCTACCACGTGGAAGATATCATTTCGTGATCATTGGTAGATCACAATGAAAATGGGTTGGTGATAGATCAATGGCTAATGGGAATGAGAGCAAGTTAGAGAGTAACTATCCTCTTCTCGCAGGTGCCTTAAGTCCCACATTCGACTCTGACACGGTTTTGAAACCATCCTCTGAAATTCCCTTAGGGTTTTCCTGGTTTCCTTCAATTTCCAGCACTGTTGGTTGTATACTCTGATTTCCCAGTTAGCTTGCTCTTCATATAATAATTGGAGCTTACTCTGGACAAATTTTCAGTTGAAACTTTCCTGGTAAGACCTCATTCTCTTTCCTAAACTTTTGTTTCTATTTTTTTCTTTTCTTATGTGACTGTCTCAAGTTCCTATCTAATGTCCATTGGTTTATGTGTGCATGAGGGAAATTACACTCTTTACTTCAATCTCATTGCCAAAATTCAAAAATTTGAGCTCCCTTCACAAAATGGAGTTTCTCTTCCCATCACTTTATTCTTCTCGGTAATTCCCAAAAAGAATAACTTGACATTTCTCTTAGATAGGGTCACTTTATGGATGATGGTCTCTCTTTCGTTCATTTATTTCATGCTTTCCCGCCTTAAACTATTTTATAGCTCAATTTATCTCAAGTTTGATACGATCGTCTCAAAAACCTAATTTATGTTGATTTCTTATGAAGGTAATGTTGATGGAGCACATGTTTTCTAGTGCTATCTTTTTGTGGAAATGGATATAGATTTCGACTACATTCTCTCTTAGGCCGCCAAGTGTGACTCTTATTGTAAAGGTTGTACATTGTACTAAGTAAAGATATTTCATAACCCTTTAGTGAAAAATCGTTTCCTCAATATGGAGTTACAGTTTCTACTCTTTTAAAGCGTTCTTGCTTAGGTATGTAGGGTAAAAATGGTTAAATAGCTTCAATTAGGCTACAACAAAGCCACCGTGAAAATGATTCTTGAATTATATGTATTTCTTGAGGGTTTGAATAGTAAGTTGAATGTCTTCTTTTGTAAATTTTGGGTCGAGACCCTAGCTTAATTTGATGTCCCTTTCTTTTAATACATTGCTTATGTTTATAGGTAACAAAATTCTTTTGTTTGTAAAATGGGTTTTTATATGGATTTGGAAAAAGGGCCAAAACTATGCCAGTTCTAGACTGTCATTCAATATCCATATACATGCAACATGTTTTTGTTTCAATGTTGAAGTTTATTTAGTAAAAACACATTAAATCGTTGCAAAATTTGTTTTGAGTTCTTGTGAGTGTTCATGAATTATTTCTAGCAACAAATTTTATGAAGGAGTTTCTTTGTTGTATATTGTGTTCTGTGTGAATTTTTTTCTTTTTTCTTTTTCACAGTAACCCTATGTACTTTCACATGTCAACCACAAACTTGTTTCCTCAAACTTTTCCATTGTGTTCACACTTTTAACAAATAACTTCTTGTGTTCCAATACTTACCCTTACTAGGCTGAAAGGGAGCAGGACTACCAATGAGTAGTTATTTCCCAGCTTGACCCCAAGACTAACCCAAACCCCTTTTCAATAAGTTTCATTCTTATCATTCGAAGTCGTTATAAAATTCCTTTTATTGAATTTTTCTTTGACAAAATAACTTCAACTGTCATTAGCAGAGTTAAATAGCATACCCTATAGTACACCACAGTTACTGATCAGATGGGGAAATTACAGATTACTTATTCTTTTGAGGTAACAAAAATATCACCCAATTTTGAAAAGTAGTTATTTAGAACACACTCTTTTTTTTAGCATATTTTTGACACTTTAAATTTTCTTATGTAACTTTCTTTTTTAAACGTTAGTGATTTTCATGCTAATTTTGAAAAGTGTTGATGCGGCGTCAACCCACTTTTTTAAAGGGCTTATTTTTACACTAATTTATTTTATGTATCAAGTATGATCATTGTTTTAAAATGTTAGTGATTTTCATGCTGATTTTGAAAATTGTTGATGCAACATCAACCTTTTTTGTTTAGAGGACTTATTTTTTTCACTTTAAATTTTCTAATGTATTAAGTGTGGATATTTTTTTTTTAAATGTTAGTGGTTTTCATGTTTGTAACAAAACATATAAAAAAAACATCACAAAATAAAATGAAATATAAAAAAATATATAAAAAAGAAATAAAAAAACCATAAAAATGTAAAAAAAAAACAAAATTAACCTATATATATATATATATAATTAAATTTTACTTTATTTTTAAATTAAAAAAAAATTCCAAAAAAATAATTTTTTTTTTGCCCCAGGAAGCCTAGGTCGATTCTGGGAATTGACTTGGCAACCCAGGGCCGCCATTTCGATTCCATGAATCGACTTAGGCCATGCAGACTGCGGGGACTTGGACCGAGGCAGGGCGATATCATGCAACACCGTCCCACACACGGCCGAGGCCCCACGGCCTTAGTCGGGCTGATGTTGTGCAATGTTGTCCCACCCAAGCCTGAGGCACTGTGGCACTGGTCGTCGAAGGCCGATCTTGGCCATGTTTGCCCAAGGCAGCAAGGACTCAGGCATGGGGGGCAGCAGGCCTGTGCAGGCCTGCCCTGCTCAGGCCTGAGGCCTCGCGACCCTGGGTGGCTATGGTCGAGCTCGGCCTTGGCTGCCTAGGATCGCGGGGCCTCGGGCCTTGGTAGGCCAAGGCTAAGGGCTACCTAGGTCGACTCCAAGAATCAACCTAGCTATCGGGTGACAGTGCTAGGTGGCCAAGTCGATTCCAGGAATCAACCTATGTTGTCTGGGGCAATTTTTATTTTTTCTTTAATTGATTTATTTAATTTTTTTTCTTTTAATTTGGTTTTTAATAATGTGGTTTTAATTTTAATTTTAATTTTTATTTTTAACTTTAAAAAAGTTGTTTTTAATGTTGTTTTGTAATATTTTTTTTAATTATTTGTTTATTTATCTATTTATTTATTTTTAATTCTTACGAGTTAATTCCGTTTTTTGTTTTTTTTTTTTTTACATTTTTATGGGTTTTTTATATTTTTATATATTTTATATATTTAGTTTTTTTTCTCATGGTTTTTAAATTTATTTTATGTTTTATTACTAGTTATTATTTTTTAATTTTTTTTTTGTTTTTGTTTTATTCTTTTTATACAATGTTTGAATTTTTGTTTATAATATATATATATATATATATATATATATATATATATATATATATATATATATATATATATATATATATATATATATATATTGATTGCAGGGTCTGTGTCAATGCTCGACCAACAACCCTATCCGATTATGTGTAATTTGATAGTTGATTTTGAAATTTTTGTTATAATGAATTGAGTCTGCCCCCACAATCTGTCCATGTCATGGTTGGTCTTTAAGTTTTCACTACAATGGGTTGAGTTCACCTACATTGCGTGTCAATTTGATTGTTGATTTTTAATTTTTTGTTGCAATGTGTCAAGTTGTCTAAGGCTAAGATTTTAAAATCGATATACATTTAGCATTTAAAAAATAAATTACCCTTGGTATAATAACTCTTTCATTCACATGTTCATTTTTACAGTTTTTTTAGCCGTCAACTTTTTCCATAATGTCATGTTTGAAATATTTTGAAAACTTAGGTTTTTTCGTAGTCATAATATTTGGTTTTAATTCCATGGTTGAAAAATTGTCAAGATTTCAATGTTTTTCTAAGTCATGATATTTAATCTTTAATGCTATGGATGAAAATAGTTTTAAATATTTTTTATTTATCACCAGGACTGAAAATTGTTGGAATTTTAAGGTTTTTCAAAGACATGATATTTTATATTTAAGGTCATGCCTAAAGGTCTTTAGAATTTCAAGGCTTTTCAAAGACGTGATATTTTATCTTTAATGTCATGCTTGAAAATCATTGGAACTTTAAATTTTTTCAGAGTCACCATATTTTATCTTTGATGTCTTTATCTATAAATGTTGAAAATTTACCTGGAAAAAAAAAAGGACGTTATTCCAACATCAACACTTTTCGTTTTTAGGGTTTCTTTTGCACAAAAAAAATTGGTTTTCACTTCCACTTTGAAAATTGGTTTTGCACTAAAAATGTTGAAAATTTAGTTTGAAAAAATGTTATTCCAGCATCAACATTTTTTGTTTTCAACCTGTTTTTTATTTTTTACGGGGTTTTTTGGCTGGAGTTCACATTTTGAAGTAATAGTTCTTGTTTGATCAGTAACTTTGTTGTACACATTTTGTAATAAACATTCACAATTTTGTAATGGAAATTTTAATCACCATGCATAGTTCTGCAAGGTACATTTTCTAATAAGAATTCACAATTCTGTAATGTACGTTTTCTAGTAAACATGTAATGTACATTTTCTAGTAAACATGAACAGTATCGTAAGGTACATTTTCTAATAAGCATTCATAATTTTGTAATGTACCTTTTCTAATAAACATGCATAGTACTACAAGATACATTTTCTAATGAACATTCGCACCACATATTAGTTCATTTGTATATTGGATGCACTTATTTTCAGATTCTAGACTCCTCTTAAACTAACAAGATATCCCAATTTGCAAATATTTATCTGTATTCTTCAGCTATCAACTACAAGCAAAAGGAAATATTGGCAAGTAATTTTATATTTACAAACACATTCATAATTTATTTACTTAGGTCTTTAAATGGCAAGTAATTTTAAATTTACAAACACATCCGTAATTTATTTTGTTAGGTCTTTAAAAGAAAAGTAAATTATGAGAGATACCTAATTTACTGAAGGGTATTACATCAAAATTAAGGATTTTGAATATCCACAGGGTTTTCGATGGTGATGGATCCATTTCCAGCATAAAAAAAATAAAAAAAAATGATTCAAATTCTCATATGATAATATTTTTTAAACCACAAAAATAATCAAATTCCAGTCAAAAATAACTTTCACCCATCTTCCTTTACCGTTCAATGGACATCTTTTTGCATGTTGGTCACAATGTCACACTTGCATCCACATTCTCCTCATGCACAAGGTCATACTTCATGTGTACAAGTTGTATTCACCATGTAAACATCTTTGCACTCATAAAAGAAGTTGTATGCACTATCATGCAAGTGTCGTCGCGGTCGTTCAACGATTTATCCAAAGCATCGCGCTTGTTGGTCGCACTGTCGGTCAGTCACACTAAGTATATGTTGTCTTGATGGATTGAAGTGTCTTGTCATCGATTCATGTTGAGTGTGTGCTTGCCACATAACATATGCACAAGTTCGTTCACCCACACACTTAGTAATTTCATTGAAGTTCTCATAATCGGATCACCCTCCAATAACCAGACCCTCGCTGAGCTGCATTGTGCAGTTTCAACACTCAGTGAACATGTATTGCTGCCCAAAATTACACAGAGCTTGAAGCAGTCTCCCAGGTAGCCTACACTATGCGATCTTGGAATCGACTGAACTATATGTCATCCAGAAAAGCACAGAATTTCATCAACAAGCCATCTCAATCTGTGTTTTTCACAAGCACATCAACCAAGACTCCAGCTGGTCAACCAGAATGTTTGACCAGGCAGCAACCCTGGGACTTACTCCCCCTAAAAATTGCACAAAATTTGTCAAGCATGGCTGCTCTACTAACTAAAGAAACTACATAGATAGGCCGGAAACACACCGAGTGTCCGTCACTATCACTCTCAAAAATTGCGCAGTTTTTCTAGCTAGCCACCTAGTTAGCTAGCCAAGTTCTCACCCAGAAAACTACGCATATTTCATGAGTAGTCCCTCAGCTACCTAACATCACACTCAGCTCAGAAACTGCACAAAGGTGTTTACAAGGTCGGCCTCCCAGCAATTGCGCAGTCTTGTCACCAGTAATCACGCAGCTCGCTGCCATCTCCCTGAAAAAAATGCGCATTTTTTCGTGTTAAGGCTCCTGCAGCCTGCTGCTAGCTCCCTAGAGGAATTATACTGTTTTTACTACCAAGCCCCTCTATTCTATGTACTGCTTCCCCCAAAAAATTTCTCAGATTTTCCCGCTAGAAAACCACATCCCATGGACAGTCATTGCTGATCCCGATTGTACATCTCATTCTCCTAGTGTACGCTGTGCAATTTTCACCAACAGTACCCAGAGCCCACATCCCAGCTTGAAATCTTCCTTGTGCAGTTTCATAGCCTTGTCTTCTCTCTCAGTCACCTGCATCCGAAAGCGAACGACAATGGATCATGGTAGACTAGGGGATTTTTCAATTTGATTTCGTCTCGTCATGAGTGTTTACAGATACAGGTACATGGATGAAACATGATGCGATGACGAATGAGATGAACTAGGAGAGTACATGCGAGGATATTTCTTCCCGAATGAACGAATGGATGATTTATGCAATGAGATTTTTTTGTGAATAGACGATGCATGTGAGGAGATTGTTTCATGAATGGACGAACATGTGAAGCATGGTAAAGTAAAAGGAAAGGAGCAAAGTGCACATGTGACATCAAGCAAACACCGAGACCATTGAAGACTCCACACACCTTGCCATGCGGAGGTGAAGCTATGATACAACAATAGTATATCCATCACTCAGCAACATTGTAAATCGACATGCACACTAGCAACAACATGAACATAGCAGCACTCTCGTGCCAAGTTGTGTCGTGAGCCATGTGGGCCACATCACCACTATGGTCCATATTGATGTAAATCAATGTAATGTAACATGGAAGTCCAAGAGACCCACATGTCATATGAAGAGTCATGTAAAGCTGAAGAGTCAAATAAGTCAAACAGTCATGAGGGAAGTCGAAGAGTCACAAGGGCCATTTTCACCCTTCATTATAAATACCCCCTCATTTGGACATGCAAATGACTTTTCACTTTGGCTCCTCCCAGATAGCCTTGATAGTTTGTAGTCTTTTCTTTGAGGAGTGAGCAGTGGCTCCAACACCCCTTTTACAGGGTTAGTGATGTATGGTGTACCAATGAGTCTTCGAACGTTCGCTTAATTCAGAAGCCTGATAATAGGCCAACATGTTTTTGCACATGTATTGAAATTATTTGTAAGACTAATCTTGGAACACTTGTATTGCATGTTGCTTTGTGTTAAAACATTTCAACTATTTCAGTTGTTCTAATACATATGTTTACGAAAATGTGTTGTATAAGTTGTTAATGCTATCCTTCTTGCGTGGGTTGCCTCACCCAACATCAGACATAACCTTTCCTACAAACTTGTTATAATGACAATCGTACTTGCGTAGACTGCACTGTTGTACGTGCTATCCCTTTTTGTGTGTGACTATTGCATCTGTGTGGAATGCTCCACTAGAAGCTGCACATGTCTTTTTTTTGTGTGTCTTTGACAGACTTGGGACTCTTCCCATGCGACTGGAGACTCACTTCCACCCTCTCTCTGTGGTGAAGAAACTTTACACTAGTAACACTAGCACTCACCAGGCACGCGAACCTTATTGTCCAAAGATAAATCATACCCAATTTACTGAAGGGTATTAGATAATTTTATATAATTTTATGAATTTTCCTAGATTTACTTCGCAATCCAAATATTTCAATAAATTCCTTATCTTAAAACCTTGAATTAAGAACATTCAAGAATTAAAATTTTAGATAATAACAATTTTGATTTCTAGTTTCATAGACCAAGGAAATTAGTATAATCTCACTATGATGCAAGTTACTTTGATACTTAAAATGAACTAAAATATGATCATGTACGTCAATTTAATATTGAACCTATAAAAGATGCCTTTTAGTGCAATCAATGTACATGTTCATTTAAACAATTAATCATATTTTTCTATAATTTTATGAACTTTCCTAAATTTACTTGCCTATCTAATTATTTCAATCAATTTCTTATCTTAAGACCTTCAATTAAGAACATTCAAGAAGTAAAATTTTACAAAATAAAAATTTTGATTTCTAGTTTTATATATTAAGGAAACAAATTCAATCTTAATATGATGCAAGTCAATTTGATATTTAAAATGAACTAAAATATGATCACATACATCAATTTAATACTGAACTTGTAAAAAGTGTGTTTTAGTTCACAATCAACGTATGCTAAATTACAATGATTTTAAAAGGTGCTAAGATGTAAACTACAAATAAATTTTATTCCATTTTATTTATTTTTAGGTTATCTCAAAGAGCTTTATATATATATATATATATATATATATATATATATATGTTACACTTTTTAAAATCGAATATGAAGCATGTGTGTAACTCTTTCCATGTTTTATATCAAAATGACACATGGCATTTATTAATAACATAGAAATATTTCAATATTGTTTGCAACCTAGATAGTTGAATTTTCATTTTAAGTAAAATAATACTATATCAACTTTATTATTAGATACTAAAGTGGATTTTCTAGAAACCAAATGTATGACATGTATATTATAGATCTATAAGATTTCTTCCATGCTCAACATGAATACTATACATAACATTTAAAAAATAATAATATAATTTTTTTAATTAAATCTAAATATAAATCCCTATTGATTTTAAATTTTAATTAAATTTTAGATCTTTGGGGTTCACATAAGAATCCTATGCCTAAAACTAAAATCTCCTTGAAATTTGGAAAACTTTATAAACTTAAGCACCTTCAGGATTGCTTCAAGGGACATGATAACAGGCATCCCATGCTTTTGTGTAGGAGACTCAAGAAGATTATATGTAGCCATAGTGTTAACTGAATATGCTCCCAAATGTGAGTAATTTTGTAGTTGGAGTATTAACTGCACTCTATCTATTCCTGCGGAGAGCTTACAATTCTTATCCAAGTGATCTGGGGCATTTGGATATTTGGAAGTCCACTCTTGCATCTGGTCAACTAATGTGGTTGTTATCTTCAGAAGATTCACTGCTTCCTGTGCATTCTTATCAATGCCAATGAGAGGAGCCATGACCTATTGTATAAGTATCATCTCATCGTATAGTCATTCCATGGTATCCTCCATTGGTCCCAATTCATTTAGCATGGTTGGTTGTCATTCTGTGGTATTGGAGTTCTATGATAACATACACTGGTTCTTCGTTGCAATATTCTCTACTTGTTGTTTAGTCCCAACAAGTTCTCTTCTGATTTTGGAATTCTCATTTAGTAAATACTCTGAGTTATCATGTGCCACTGTAATGAATACAAAATTCACTACAGTAACTTCCCTCAAATTTATTCTAGTGTTGGAGGTGACCACCTATTTCATCACTACTAAGAATGGGTTTTGAGGATCATTGGGAAAGTACCTATGCCTTTGTTGCATGATCCTTTTCTTCAGATGATCAAATGATACATTACAAAAATCTATGAATCTTTATATTCGTGGAGGTGTAATCCCCATCTCTCCAAAAGGAAGATCTCCTCCTGTGAGTGGTTGTTCACCTGGAATATTGGGCTAATCATCCACGGGATGGATGGTTTCTTCTTCATCATACTTCTCCTACTCGATTTCATGAGTCATTTTTTCTTCTTCCAGCCTTTGTGTTGCTTCCTCCTCCTGATACTACCTCTATTGTTCTTCCTCTATCTATCTCCTCTCTTCTTCTTCTACCAGTTGCTTCTCAAGCAACTCATCCTGCTTCATTCTCTCCTATTCTTCTCCTTCTTCTTCTTCTCCTTCTCTCCTCTTTGGTTCTATTTGTGTAGCTCCTATATTTAAAGACCGAATTTCTATTTTCTAATTCTCTCACCTGATAAGTACCTGTCCTTTTCCTAGGAGCTAACTTCTTTATTTGAGGTATTGTTTCCTCGTCCTCCTTTTCCTTCTCCTACAAGTCCTAAGTTGGAGGATTTTGAGGTGAATAGTTATTTATGGCTAGATGTGTTTTCATTTTGGAATTATACCAGTTCTTTATCTTTTCATCCTCTCGTCTACATATTTATGAATATCTTGTATTATTCTCGATCCTTTCATAATGCTTCCTGTCAATTCACCTAGGATCATATGCATGGAAATATTTTGCCGTGAAGTGTAGGTTGTTCAACTCTTCATTTTTGGCTGCCAATGTTTAGTGACTCTTTAATTCATATAATTTTATCCTTAATGGAAATATGGGCCAAGTGGATTTCTTCCTCCTGTAAAGGGTTCCTGATAGTCCCTTGTTTGACTGAATTGTCACCTCCTGCATGACCACCTTGTTTGTCACATATTCTGAAATAAGTTGAGGGGTCTTTTGATGCCTTAAACATTTGATGTAAGTTCCCTCAGGAGATGAAAACTAGTTTGCAATATATTGAAGATACTCCTTCACTTGATCTATCAAGCATGCTGGACCAGTCTTGAATATCAGGCAAAAAATGTTTGCAAAGAAGTGTTTGGCCAATTCATCATACGCGCCTATGAAGCTTCCTTCTGATATAACACCCTATAGTTGACATAAATTGAGAAATTTTCTTTAGGATTCCAGTTCCAATACAACCTGAGGAATGCATATCGTGCACAAATATTGTTTAAGATTTATGCAGATATGTAAAATTCTGGAGCTTGATTGCTTGCAAAGATACTTTGACCCATACCACCTGTCGTTGCAACTCAAACGATAATATATTTTTCCAGTTAAAATCTTTTCCATGGTTCACCACTAGATTGAGTGTATATATCCATTTCTCATGGAATACTTCAATGTTCTTGTGCCCAAACATCCAAAAATACATAAATATCAAATACTAATATATGTATCTTAAGATATTTGTCAAATAAACTATTGTTGGGAGATGGCGAAACTTGGTGGGTTCTCGACACCATTGCTTGATAACATCGGTCGTGTCGAGGTTATGCCATCTTGTGTAAAAGGCATCATTTTCATATTCATTAGGCTTGAGCATCTTAGACTACATCAGCATATCCTCACCATAATATGTGGCAATGTGTCTGCCACTTTCACTGCATAACACAAGGTGTGGGTCATCCATATGCGTAATTATCCATTTTATAGCTTCAACACATGGCATGACCGGGTATTTGCATGCGATCTTGTGTATCCTGTACTTCTTAATGTTTATATATGCATTCAAATCTTCTAAGTCCTCAAGGAATGTCTCCTGCATAAACGTGTTGTAGATCTTTCTCCAAGTAACCTTTATCGTCATGTCAATAAAACACCGAGTGTTCACATATATAGGAATATTGGACTTTGTAACTTCAAGCGGATCATCAGCACTTGCTCCTAAGATTTATTTAGATGCTACATTGTGTAGCGACATGTATTCAATTGATGATGACACTGTGGTGACACTTGTAGCATGAAAATTTGTTTGTGGAATCACACTCATAGTGACAACATCAACTTAAAACAACTAACTATGCATAAATATTCATAAATCATGTTCAACGAGTCATGTGGGGGCAAGTGGGTGCAAGGAGATTCTAGTAATCCCTCACCCTTTCCCCGATAGGGAAAGTCAATTATCAAAAGACCCCTTGCCTCGGTGGGGCAAGGTGATTCTCGGAAATGCCCTTGCAAGGTGGGGCAATGCAATTCCTAGAATTGGTTGAGGTAAGTAGAGGTAAGGGAATTCTCAAAATTTCCCTTGCAAGGTGGGGAAAGGTGATTCCCAAAATTTCCCTTGCAAAGGCAGGACAAGGTGATTCTTGGAATTGCCCAAGGCAAGGTGGAGCAAGGCAATTGCCTAAATCCCCCGGTGCAAGACAAGGCAAGGCAATTCCTAGAACAATGCGAGGTAAGGCAATTCCTAGAATCACCATTACAAGGTGGGGAAAGGTGATTTCCTAAATGATCCCTGCAAGGGGGTGTAATGAAATTCCCTTCATCATCCTTGTAAGGGAGTGTAAGGTGATTCTTGGAATCTCCCTTGCAAGGCAGGGAAAGATGATACTAGAAATCGGCTGAGACAAGGTGATTCTTGGAATTTACCTTGCAAGGCAGGGAAAGAATATTTCCAGAAATGCATGGGGCAAGGCGATTTCTAGAATTGCTCTGGGAAAGGTGAGGCAAGGAGATTCTTGTAATCGCCCTTCAAAGGTAGGGAAAGGTGATTCTCGAAATCACTCGGGGAAGAGTGGGACAAGTTGATTCCCAGAATCACCCTATCAAGGTGGGGCAAGGTGATTCCTAAAATCACCCAAGGCAAGGTGATTCCTGGAAACACCCTTACCCCGATGGGACAATGTTATTCCCAGAAATGCCCTTGCAAGGCAGGGAAAGGCGATTCCCATAATTTCCCTTGTAAGATGGGGCAAGGCAATTCCTGGAATTGCTCGAGGCAATGTAGGGTAAGGAAATTCCTAGAGTATTGCTTGCAAACTGAGGCAAGGAGATTCTCAGAATCTCCCTTTCAAAGTGAGGCAAAGAAATTCCTATAATCACCCTTTCCCCGACAATGCAAGGTGATTCCCGGAATCACCCTTACTCTATCGAGGTAAATAAATTACTAGAATTTCCCTTGCAAGGTTGGGCAAGGCGATTCTCAAATTTTCTTGGGGCGAGGAGGGGCAAGGAAATTCCTGGAATCAGTTGAGGAAAGGACAAGAAAGGTGAATCCTGGAATCAGCCTTGCAAGGCTGGGTAAGGACATTCCCATAATCAACTGGGAAAAGGTGGGGCAAGGTCATTCCCATAATCGTCCTTGCAAGGAAATTCCTGGAATAGCCCGGGGCAAGGCAGGGCAAGGTGATTCCTGGAATCGCCCAGGACAAGGCAGGGAAAGGCGATTCCTGGAATCGCCCGGGGTAAGGTGGGGCAAGTCGACTCCCAGAATCGCCCTTAGCCTAGTGTGGAAAGGCGATTCTTGGAATCGCCCTTACAAGGCAGAGCAAGGCGATTCCCCAAATCACCCTTGTAAGACGGTGCAAGTTGATTCTCGAAATTTCCCTTGCAAGGTGGGGCAAGACGATTCCTAGAAATTAAATAAATAAACTACTAATACATTATAAGTGTATTGTTTGAAACAAATCCAATATTATATAATCCAATATCATATCATATAACATAAGTTTATATTTAAAAAATTACAAATAGGTTTTATCTATTTTTGAGCTTATGTTTATGTAATGTGAATAGCTTTGATTTAATTATGTCATAAGGTGTTTTTCTAGGAAGAAATCCCCTAGCCTTCCACTTTGCACCATTGGGCATTGTTCAATCAATAGTTAGACGATTGAAATATTTGTGACTTCCACATATGTGTGACTATGTATTCTACTATGATGCCTAAGTGACTGTGTGGTGTTTTAGAACATATGAAAATGCAATAATAAGATTCAGTTTTGTTTTTAATCACATATAAAACAAAGAACAAAAAATAGTTAATTTTAATCTTGTGAATGCATTTCCACATATATGTGACATTCATATATGCATGCTTCAATATTTCAACGTTTGTACATGTGTAATTTTTGTATATGTGGATATACATAATATGACTTCTGTATATGCGTAACTTCCATGTATATCAGAGTCCATATATGCACAACTTTCACAGATATGCACATATACATAAGATTACTCCCATATATGTGCAACCTAAAGCTAGGGGAACGATAGAAAGCTCTGACAAAGCCATGAACCGGAAATCTTCCTATAATAGAAATGGGTCGAATCCCTGTAACCGAAGCCTCTCCCTCTCTATTCCCTATCCGAGCCGATGATAGCCTAATCCCATAACCCTTCAAGAACCCGATAGTAAGCATGTGTTGGCGAGTCAACCGATTTGAAGTCTTCTGAATGACCTTAGAGAGAAGAGAGGAGGGGTGTGTAGGTTGGATTCAACGTCAACCCTCTTCAATGATACAATCCTAGATCTTCAGTTAATTGACATTGAGAATCACAATGGGATCCACACTTAGAGCAACCATATGGGTGTACAACATCAAATTTCAAGCAAGTTGGACCACTTTATTATATTAGAAGATGTGTTAAATAAATATGCTTTTCTAGAAGCCATGATTCTGCCCAGCATGGGCTTAGATCACTGACCCATCCAACTAGAAATTGACTTAAAAGAAGTTCCCAAGAACTACCCATTCATATTCGAAAGTTTTTGGCCAAGAAGTCTAGGATTTGTGAATAATCTTGAACAATGGTGTGGAGAAATAGAGGTTGAAGGAAATAGCTTGATGGAGTGATTCCAAAAGAAATTAAATGAATTGAATTTTAAAATCAAATCATGGAACAAAGAAGAATTTGGCGATGTGGTATAGGAAAAGAAGAAACTGGAGGAAAAAATGGAGGAATTTCAAAGCCAAATCATAAGAGAAGGAATATAAGGGTGTATGGCCATAGAGGAAGTAATAATCATACATGAAATAGAAGAAAGGAATAAACAAGAAGAGAGACTATGGAGATAAAATTCACGTATCCAATGGTTGAAAGAGAGCAAAAGGAAAAATAAATTATTTCATCGTTCAATTCTAAACCATAGATGCCAAAATCAAATCAACTCCTTATGCACTAGCTATGGGGAGAGAATCCTTGATCACAGGGGCATGTAAGAGGAACTTCTTTGAATATTTTGAAGGAGGGGGACCAGGATTGTAGAGAAGCTATCAATTAGATCACAGATGTAATACCAAAGCTAATATATATAAAGAAAAATGAAGCCTCAATGTGATTGGTATCAATGGAGGAAATAGAGTCCATAATAAAGGAGATGTCGAATAATAAATAACTGAGACTAGATGGGTATATTGAAAAAGTCTACAAGGCCTATTGGTCGTTCCTTGGGGTAGATATTTTGGCATTGGTTGAAGAAGCACGTAGGAAACAACATATTTGGTCAATGATGAATGAAACTTTTCTCGCACCGATTCCAAAATAACATGAGGCTGATAACCCAACTCATTATAGACTTATAGAATTATGCAACGTCATATACAAGATTATCTCCTCTATCATGATGTGTAGATTAAAACCCCTTTTGAACCTCATAATTAGGTAGAAACAAACAAAATTTGTAGTGGGGCAACAAATCCTTGATGGCATAGTATTGGTTCAGGAAATACTTCACTCTTTGAAAGCTCGATGAAGGTTAGGGATGCTAATGAAACTAGACTTATCCATAGCATATGATCACTTAAATTGGTAATTCCTCTTTGAGATGCTCGCAACCATTGTATTTTTGGAAGACTAGATATGATGGATCAAATGCATGGTAACAAGCCCTTTCTTCTCTATTCCTATGAACATATCTCCCTCAAGGAAATTTTTCTCCATCTAAGGCTTGAGGTAAGGCGATCCCTTATCCCCATTCTTGTTTATTATCACAATAGAAGACTTGGGCCATTTTCTTCACGAGGAAAAGTGAAAGGGTCACATAAAAGGAGAAAGACCCCTGAAGCCGATCTCTCAGCGACACACCAACAATTTGTGGACAATAATATGCTCTTTGGAGAATTGAAAATTCGATAGGCTAAAGCCTTTCATGCTATTTGGTGAGCACCAGTATTGCAGCAATAATGCTGAAACTCCTGGGGCTTCCTACTTTACTTTTATCAACCCTGTAGTTCATAACAAACTTGGAAGCGACGGTGTTGTATGCACAAGTACTAGTTCATATTGTAGGTTGTCACTTGGTCAACTAGTGCAGGATCACTAGAATCTCAAGCCAACTTCTATGGATTCCAGAATAAGCTTTAAATGTGATGAAAGAAAGGAAAGCTCACTCTACAGAGGCTATTCTACTTGCAGAAAGAGAAAGAAGACTGGAATGTAAAGCAAAACCTAGCAAACCCTAATTTACCAACTAACCCTACTTTTGCAGAAAGAGAGATGAAAACCTATGAAATGAATGCCATTACCTACTGAGGAAGTAAACTACATCTATTCAAGCTATTTCTAGAAGGAAATGAGAAAAAAACATCTTTTTGGATTTTTATGTATTTTATGTGAAATTGTCATGCATGTAATTTATTTGTTTGTGGATGTGGTAGTGATTAGGTGGCGATGGAGGGTGACTTTGGAATTTTCAAAGGTGTAGGAAGGTGTGGAGGGGTCCTAGGAGGCCTCTGGAAACCTTCTATAGGCTTTCCCTACAATCGGACTTCAAAAAGTCACCTACAGGAATTTCTACAGGAGGCTGCGGTGGATCTACAGGAGGATCTATAGGAGGATGCCGAGAGATGTTTTATAGGTTTTGAAGGTGGGAAAATGGTTGGAAAGGGTAGCTGGTGGCTAGAAGGATGTGTTAAGGTGTTTGAGGTTCATCAAGGAGGATTAGGGAAGGGAATGATGGTTGGACTTGTTTAAGGGACGAGAGGAAAGTTCATGAGAAAAGTGTAGAAAATTAGGGCAGATTGATGAGGGGCTGTGAATGACTTGTGGAACATGTAGCAAAGAGAGATGGTGATGATTTATTTATTGACTTATTAGGAGCACAGGTGTGCTGCAAGAGAGCTGCAAATCAAACTTTGAAACTGAGCAAGCAAAGAAACTAGCTGCACCAAAAAACATAATTATATCTCATGTTAACCTAAATTCTCATCTAGGAAACTAAAATATTGAACAATGCTATATGGAAAGGAAAGAATTGAAAGAGATTTATTGCAGAAACATAGATGAGTATGGAAAAATGGATCTGAAGCAAAGCATTAACCTCTAAATCAAACTATAACACTAGAAATTGTACTGAGAAGGAAAAACTATGCTTTTGGTGGTAGCAAGAGTGTCTTGACCTCAACTCATGGTCCCAAAGGGAAGAAAGGAGGTCAATGCTCTATTGATGGCCTTTTTGTATCTTTTCCTATCACTATTTAACCTACTCCAGCAAACTAAAATGGAAACAGCTATGTAAATCACCAAAAGCAACCTGTTCTAACCAAGGGAAAATAAAATCTATCTAACAACAACTAATTCATGAACTGAAACAAAACATATGAATAAAAAACAAGAGGTGTTAGGTAGCTTGGCTTGGGCCCTAACCCAAGAGCTTCAGCCCTCTGGAAGAACTCAGGGCTGGCTTAGAAAAGATTTCATCTTCATTATCAACATAATAGTCACATTACATAAAATTGTTCACAAAAGTAAACTCGAAATGAGCTGAGCAAGAGCTGCAACAAAAGTGCGAAAAGTTGACTAACATCCAACTAAACTAATGAGGCCCTAAGCCCCCCTATTTATACAACTAGAGCCCCAACAAATCTCCTAAAATCAAGGAATCTTGGCTCCCAAGACTAGAGATAGACAACAGTTCTTCTTCACTTACTCGGCTGCCGTTTTGATGCAATGATGTGGCTGCTTGTGCTCCGAGCCTTTTGAAGGAGGATTCAAAGTAGGGGGTCATAAATGAGGGGGACACTCTCCTACAAATGCTCTCCCTTGTTTTCCTTGAATATTGGCTACCAAATGTTCATTAAACCTTTGACTTTGTCTCAAAACTGACCAAAAATCTGCATAAAGCACACATTAGGCTTCATGGCATATGACTAACCCAATTCACTCTATTAGCATAAATATAATAAAAAACATGAAATAAACTAATGAGAATGGTGGATTAAGCTAAGTTAGGAGGTCAAATGATCCCATATAATTACCCATTTATGGGGCTCATCATCACCCCCTACTAAATGTGTTGCTCATCCTCTGAGCAACTAGTCAATCTCTTCATCTTTGATGGCCCTGATGGTCTCCCGGACATCCCATGCCTCTAATGTGAGATCCTCTTCCCTATCATGGAATCCTGCCTTTCTGTCCACTTCTTCCCATTGTTGTTGTTCTTCTTCCTGTTTTACACCTTCAAGTAGGCCTAGCAGCAGTGGAGGACTCAATTTGAGGCCAATCCAATTGGTATTCAAACTCTACATTGAGTAATTGTATAGAGGCACTCTCCTTAATGCTCCTTTCATCCTTGTTGGGGAGTGATAATCCCTGATTTGTAGACTATGGGGGAGAGTGTTCCACCTCCTCATACAAGCATGAATATAGTCTTCCCTAAGTAATCTTTCCATGTCTTCAAAATGTGCAATAGCCTGGGCCTGCTCATTGATATACTTAGGGTCAATTTCAGGATTATTTGCAAGCAGTTGGTGTGCTGGGTTGGGGATCAGGTTCTTGTGGCTATGTAGCTTCCTCCTTTTGTCTCTTTTTTTTCAACTCTGTTTGCTCTGTTTCTTCCTTTTTTGTCTCTTCATCCTCCTCCTCTTCTATCTTAGTTTCTTCCTCCTCCTTTTCTTGTCCTGCTGAGTCATCAATTACTTCACCTTCTCATAAAACCTCCTGTCATTTTGTTTATGCTTCCTTGGAAAACCAACTATGGAAATAGAGAGACAAGTTTTTGAAGAAAAACAGAGAGACAAAGACTTTCTTCTTCTTCTTTTTTTTAAATAATAAGCAACAATTTTTTTTATGAATTTCCTCCACCCAACAGTTCTATTTTCTCCTCAAAAACTAAACCACTATTAGCATATTTTGGTATTCAATGGAGGTATGCCAAGAACCTACCTCTGCAGCCCGAGAATTGTGCTAAAAATTGTGTTTTTCCTCTTTAAAACAGCTTACTAACCCTCTTGTAGAACTAGCTGTAGGTGCTCCTGGAGGACCTGTTACTACTACTGTAGAACGCCAATAGCAGAATGATGGTTGAGAGCAATGGAGAACGATGGTTTGGAGGCTATGGGGTGACAAGGAGCTTGGTGCAGCTAAGGGGACGAGGATGGAATGAAAGACAAGGTGGTGAGACTGTTTGAGGAGGGGTACTTATGGTTGTTTATGGATATTTCCGGTGATGGAGGGTGAGTTGGCCAAGTGTATGTTGGTCCCATTTGGACTGTTGGTCCCCACTGCTGTGTCATCATGACTTCTCATGACTTCTGCCCGCAATCACTTCCCATCATTTGCATCAGAGTTTATACACCCGCCACTACCTATCCTTTGGATTTTCTGTGAGTTGACTAGGCACACATGTGGTGGTATCTTCGGATGAGCGCAGTTGACTGGATGAGGGTGGCCAGTTAACTGGCCACCTTTCTTGTCCAACCCTAACCATCTCATTCGTTTATGTAGTTTTTGAATTACACAGATGCAATAGAGGAGAGGGTTAGACACTTACCTGCAAGTCGAATGCTCGTGTTGCGGTGCTGCTTGGTTCTTTTGCTGTTGCATGCTCATATTCAGTTACTGCATGCTTGTATCCCTTCTATTGTATGCTTTTTTCTATTTGATGTGTGGTTGTTTTCCTTGTGCAGGTATCCCCTGGCTAGATCTAGCTTCAAATGTTTTCTTCAACCTTCAGATTTGCACCCTCATGCTGCTGATGCTAGTTTTTAATGGGACAGTGACTTGTTTTGTCCATATCTCCCAAAAGGTAGACTGGATTGACCTGAAATTTTTTGCACATGTTTCCATCATCATTATGCACCACCCATAGAAACATTTTGGTAAATGGATGCATAGATTTCGAGAAAAATTGAAAATGGCTGAAGGTGATGGAGGCCAATTTCTTGGAAACCGTTCACTGGAATTAGTTGAAATTTCTTGGGAATGTTATCACCATCCATATTCATCTCCCCATGAAATATGTTTTTAAATGGATGCACTGATATGGATAAAATGCAAAAATGGCTAAAGGTGATGGAGGCTAATTTCTTGATAACCATGCACTAGAAGTTGCTGAAATTGCTTGAACATGTTACCATCGTCCATATGCAACTCCCCATGAAACAATTTTTTAAATGGATTCACGGTTTTAAAGTTAGAGAAAAAAACAAATTTCTGCTCTGTGTATTTTTGTATAAGAGCATCCTACAGTTTTTGGACAGTAAGAAAAATGAGCTTGGAGTGTGACGCAAGCTTGGAGATGATGGAAGAGATGTTTGAAGACTGCAGGAGGATTTATAAACCCTTTATGAAGCTTCCTTGTTCCCCAAACTGCTTTTAAAATCCATTTCTAGCTCTCTATAATTTCTACAAGAGCCTCCGGTAGAAAGCCTCTGGTAGAAAACATATTTTTCAGAAAAGAAGCACAGTAAGGTGGAAAGAATGTTAAGAATGATGGAGAAAGGTGAGGGAAGGTAGGATAGGTGTTGTTATTGGTTTCAGAGCTTTCTTGGCACCTGTTTCTGCTTCCTGAAGTTCTCCTGCAAACCTGCAATACAATTGGAAATTCATTTTTCTTTTTCTTTCTCTCTTTTTCTTTTTTGAAAACTACTAGGGTGCCTTAAGGAGGTTTTCACCCTAATTTCCTGCCCTGGGCACCTCCAAGGGAGTTTTTCACCCAGGGATCTTATTATCTCTTTTTTTTTCTCTTCTTTTTAACCCATTGACCACCTCATGGAGGTTTTCAATCAATGAGCCAATCCCAGTTGCCTTCGAGGAGGTTTTCACCTTAGATTTTTACTTTTTTCTCTTATTTTTCATTTTTTCTTTTTTCTTTTTTCTCTACCCTACCCTACTTGAAAAACAAAATTATTTTCAAGTATAAGAATACTTCCAATGAAGCCATGTGCACATCGAGATGATAGTCAAAATGATGTGGAGGCTTGAAATGTATGCTTTGACATGTATCCGGATTTCAGAGACCAAATGATTTGACTTTGAAAGAATCAAGCATAGTTGAGGAAGAGAGTGATGTTGCAACTCAGTGACTGTCTAGAACCATATTTGAATATAGTTGAGATGTCCTTGGTCCTTTTGCTAATCTAGATCATTCTTCATGTCTTCTTCTATCATGACCTTCACATCTTCCTCTTTTTGCTGATTTTTCTCTTGAATACATGGAGGATTTGATGGTAACCATGAGGGAGCTCTCTCGATCTTTGATTCTGATGTCTTCTATTCATCAAGTGCAGCCCATGGTTCTTTGATCTTCTCTTTTACATCTTGTTCTGCTGGATGTGGTCCTTCAATGATATTAATATAATCTCTTTTTTTCAATACTCTTCCTGATCTATGGTGAATATCATTGAGCTCAAGAGGATTTGTTTGGAAGTGTTGTACCTCAGCGTTGTAATTGGGTTGAGCTACTCCAATGTGCGGGTTTGGAAATGGTGGTTCCCCACTATATACTTGTTGCTCCTGTTTGTTGTTCAGGTTCGGGTTCGGCTGGGTAGGCATTTGGGGTTGCCTTGGTGGAGCAGGAGGCAATGGTTGTGGTTGAATAGGTGGTGGAGGCAAAAGAGCGGGAGGAGAGTTGTACTGGGGCCTCCACCCCTGATGAGATGCATTCCACTGAGGTTGTGGCTGAGCATAGGGTTGAAATGAATGGGTGGCTGGTTGGGCATGATATGGAGATGTGAATGACCAAGGAGGAGGTGTGGACTAGGAAGGATGAGCAGGGGGGCCCCAAGAAGGTATGGATGTGACTTGGTTGGGGTTGTAGTATGCCTGAGATGTCCCTTGCATCCCTTGCTGATATGGTCTAGGTCCATGCAGCCTCCTTTGGTTTATGTAATAGATCTGTTCAGTGACTCCTTCGGCCCCTTGGTATACAGCTTTAAATCTAGGCAAGGGTGGGCACTTGTTTGTAGAATGATTTTCTTCATAGATTGAACAAACCTTTATGGAGTTCAATGGGCATTCATTCCTAGGATGCCTCCTAGTGCATCTAGGGCAAAAAATGGCCAAAGCCATATCTGCTTCCTCTTGTTTCCTTCTAATATGTAAGGCATCCATTTTCATGGAAAGAATCTGCAGCATCTCACTCTTGAGGTCTTCCACCATGCTTCCAATTTCACCTTTAATGGATGAATTGGAAGAAAAGGTACTGCTCCCAACGTTTCTGTTCTCAACCATTAGCTCCGGAGGAATGTTTTTTTCTTATTCTTCCCCTATAGGTTCTTCAAATATGTCTGGCTATTACCTAATGGTTTTTCTTGATTGCAGCCACCAAAGAAGAGAGAAAGTTGGATGTGTGAAGTAGTGGAGGTGTTGGGCAAACATTTTCCTGAATTATCTATGTTCCTACGAGGCATGAAAGGAAATATTTTTGGATGGTTTTTGTTTTTTCACTGCTTGTACCTGCAAAACTGAAATTGATTGAACAAACAAATTGCAACTAACTGAAATGCACTTGCTGAAAGGAAATTATAGAATTGAAATGAAAGCAAAGACATGACTAATCTGGAATGAAAATTGCAAAATTGAAAGGACTAATCTACTTTTGCTGAAATGGAAATTGCAGAATTGAAAGGACTAATCTACTTTTGCTGAAACGGAAATTGCACAATTGAAAGGACTAATCTAATTTTGCTGAAATGGAAATTTCAAAATTGAAATGAAAGCAAGGAAATGAAAAAATTGAAAGGAACAACTACTCCACTCTTGCTGAAATGAACTACTTAGCAGAATGTTGCAATAGAAAATAAAAGAAAAGTAGTAGTCACAAAATACTCTGATGCTTCACCGGCAACGACGCTAAAAAGTGGTGGGCACTAGTATTGCAGCAATAATGCTGCAACTCTTGGGGCTTCATACTTTACTTTTATCAACCTGGTAGTTCGTAACAAACTTGGAAGCGACGATGTTGTATGCACAAGTACTAGTTCTTACTGCAGGCTGTCACTTGGTTAGCTGGCGCAAGATCACTACGAGCTCAAGCTAACTTCTATGGATTCCAGAAGAAGCTTTAAGTGTGATGAAAGAAAGGAAATCTCACTCTACGAAGGTTATTCTACTTGCAGAAAGAGAAAGAAGACTGGAATGTAAAGCGCAACCTAGCAAACCCTAATTTAACAACTAACCCTACTTTTGTAGAGAGAGAGATGAAAACCTATGAAATGAATGCCATTACCTAATGAGGAAGTAAACTACATCTATTCAAGCTATTTCTATAAGAAAATGAGAAAAAAATATCTTTTTGGATTTTTATGTATTTTATGTGAAATTGTCATGCATGTAATTTATTTGTTTGTGGATGTGGCAGCGATTAGGTGGTGATGGAGGGCGACTTTGGAATTTTCAGAGGTGTAGGAAGGTGTGGAGGGGTCCTAGGAGGCCTCTGGCAACCTTCTGGAGGCTTTCCCTACAATCGGACTTCAAAAAGTCACCTACAGGAATTTCTACAAGAGGCTACAGGGGATCTACAGGAGGATGCCGACAGTTGTTTTAGAGGTATTGAAGGTGGGAAAATGGTTGGAAAGGGTAGTTGAGGGCTAAAAAGATGTGTTAAGGTGTTTGAGGTTCATCAAGGAAGATTAGGGAAGGGAATGATGGTTGGACTTGTTCAAGGGACAAGAGGAAAGTTCATGAGAAAAGTGCAGAAAATTAGGGCAGATTTATGAGGGGTTGTGAATGACCTGTGGAACATGTAGTAAAGAGAGTTGGTGATGGCTGATTTATTGACTTATTATGAATATAGGTTTACAGTAAGAGAGCTACAAATCAAGCTCTGAAACTGAGCAAGCAAAGAAACTCGCTGCACCAAAAAACAGAACTGTATCTCATGTTAACCTAAATTCTGATCTAGGAAAATAAAATGTTGAACAATGTTGTATGGAAAGGAATGCATGGAAAGAGATTTATTGTAGAAACAGAAATGAGTATGGAAAAATGGATCTGAAGCAAAGCATTAACCTCTAAGTCAAACTATAATACTAGAAATTGCATGGAGAAGGCAAAACTGTGTTTTTGGTGGCAGCAAGAGTGTCTTAACCTCAGCTCATGGTCCCAAAGGGAGAAAAGGAGGTGAAGGCTGTGTTGATTGCCTTTTTGTATCTTTTCCTATCACTATTTAACCTACTTCAACAAACTGAAATGGAAACAGCTATGTAAATCACCAAAAGCAACCTGTTCTAACCAAGGGAAAAGAAAATCTATCTAACAGCAACTAATTCATGAACTGAAACAAAACATATGAATACAAAACAAGAGGTGTTGGGTAGCTTGGGTTGGGCCCTAACCCAAGAGCTTCAGCCCTCTGGAAGAACTCAGGGCTGGCTCAGAAAAGATTTCATCTTCATTATCAAAATAATAGTCACATTACATAAAACTGTTCACAAAAGTAAGCTCGAAATGAGCTGAGCAAGAGCTGCAACAAAAGTGCGAAAATTTGACTAACATCCAACTAAACTACTAAGGCCCTAAGCCCCCCTATTTATACAACTAGAGCCCCAACAACTCTCCTAAAATCAAGGAGGCTTGGCTCCCAAGACTAGAGATAGACAACAGTTCTTCTTCACTTGCTCAGCTGCCCTTTTGATGCATTGATGTTGTTGCCTGTGCTCCAAGCCCTCTGAAGGAGGATTAGAAGTAGGGGGTCATAAATGAGGGGGATGCCCTCCTACAAATCCTCCCCCATGTTTTCCTTGAATATTGGCTGCCAAATGTTCATTAAACCTTTGACTTTATCTCAAAACTGACCAAAAATCTACATAAAGCACACATTAGGCTTCATGGCATGATGACTAACCCAATTCACTCTATTAGCATAAATATAATCAAAAGCATGTAATAAACTAATGAGAATGGTGGATTAAGTTGAGTTAGGAGGCCAAATGAGCCCATATAATTAGCCATTTATGGGGCTCATCACTATTCTAGAAACATTTGAGCTATCCACAAGTATGTCTCTCAATAAATAAAAATTAATAATACACCTTTTTAACACCCCTATGTAAATTCAAATATATTTAGCCTAAATCATGGATTCATCGATTGGATCCCACTCCTCGAAGTATCTAGGAGTTCCTTTGGTGGCAAATCCCCTATCAATCACATGCTGGAATGAGGTCGGTAGTAAATTAACTCACATGCTATCATCATGGACCTTCCACTTTCTTAATCTTTCAAGGAGAGGTGCCTTGCTAAAAGCAGTTGTGCAAGACATCCCGATATATCAAATTTCAGTGATGCTCTCACCTAGGAGTGTCTATAAGGAATTGGTGTCAATCTTTAGAAAAAAAAATTGGTAGGGAACAAACACACAGAAAATAGGTGCTGGTATCATGGGAGAAATTTTGTTTGCAAAAGCTAAATGTCGGGATGGGGCTGAGAGATCCATAAATTCTAAATAAGGTAATGGGTGTGAAAATTTGGTGCTGCTGGATCCAAGGGGTTGTGAACTATGGAAACAAATCTGGAACCAAAAATATGGGAGAGGTGACAACCAAGAGGGGATTCTTTGATTAGAACACCTTGCCTCAAATTCTCCAATATGGAATTTAGCCTACAGTAACAATTATATGGTCAAATATCACCTTTTTTGGGAAATCCACGACAACAATTCAACCTTCTTTTGGAATGAATCATGGCAACAACTCCCTAAACCTTAAAGGAATCCAAATCTAGATCCCTTCCGAGCCTTTATGTGGTCTTCGAATGCCATTAGAGTAAAGGATTACTGGAAGAACATAAACATAAAGTAGTAGTGGAGACAGTGGAAAATAGAGGGAGACTATTAGGGTTTGGAAGCCATACCAGAGTGGAAACATTTTATAGATGTATTAAAGGAACATTGAGCCTTTCCCTCTGAGAGTCAAGATAAGGTTTGATTGGGGTATAAATTGGTGGGGATGTTTACTATCAAGGAATCCTATTCACTAGTTGTTGATCACCACTCTTGGCCTAGAGATCCTATGTGGAGGAAACTTTGAATGTACAAACTCTACCGTAAGGTTGCTCATTTGCTATGGTTTCTCTGTAGAAAATGTCTTCTTACTTGGGACCTCCTGCTCAAAAATGGATTCATTGGACCTTCTAGATGCCCATTTTGTCGGCAACAAGAAGAGAATATGAAACATCTTCTAAAATCTTGCCAAGTAGCAAGCACTCTCTTGGAGTGGTTTTAACACACCTTTGGTCATTTGGATTGGTCCCCTAATAGCTTGGTTGAAACAATAAAACACTAGTCAATGTATCTCTCCACAAATTTGATTGTTAATTAAGCTGGGGTCCTCACCCTAGGATTCCTCCTTCGGAAGATATGGGAGGGACGTAACAAAGGAATTTGCAAAGACCAACAAGCTTCTATATATTAACTTTGGAAGACTACCAAAGACAATTTCAGGGAAACTGTCTTATCTGAGTCCTAGACAGAGGATGACTCGAAAGCTACTAGAGACGAGGTTTCAATTTTGGAAATTCTAGACCTTTCCCCAACTGTGTTATTCCCTATGATTCACCTGCGTCCGAAGGATCATGTCCCCCTCCCCCCTTGAGGGATTTAAAAAAAAAAACTTTGATGGGGCCTCAAAAGAGAATACAGGCCCTGCAAGGTTTGGTGGAATTATAAGGGATAGATTTGGCCAACCAATGGTTAGATTCATGGGGCCCTGTGAACACACAAAAAATAATGTGGCATAAGTAACTACCCTTGAAAATGGGTTGCAGATGGCCAAAAGAATGAACTTGAAGAAGATTTAGATTTAAGTCAATGTGATACAAAAGATTCTCAATGGAGCACCAATGGATTATTAAATTAATACGAAGATGGAGATTAGAAGCTCAAAGTTATCATATCAAAGACCTTCTTCTATCTTTCCCATACATGATAAAAACTCACACTAGACAAGATGTAAATAAAATAGTGGATTGGCTAGCTAATCAAGGTGCCTTGGAGGACTCCCGAGACCTTGCATTGGGCTGACCACCGTATGTGGATTCAAACAAAATGCATTGTTTAGAAGAACATGTTCGCAAGGAGAAGCTCTCCCTAATTGGGGTGAGTCCTGATAATAATAAAAGGACAAGAAGTATTACTCCCCTCACACACATTGATTAGAATGCAAATGAGGAATAAAAAGCTAGCATTGGAAGGAGGCCCGAGAAACATTTTGAATGCAGTGACTAGTATAATTACAAGGGCAGTGAGAACAATGGAAAATTTGGTGAACTAAGAGATGAGTTTAGGAAATGCAGAGGTAATTTCATTTGTTGTGGAGAGTATCCTTGGAACCATTGTATGGTTCTCTAATGGAGGATAGAATTGTCCCATTGGCATAACAAAAAATAAATCCCATAGAGCACCAAGAATCTACAACATGCCCATGATTTGGGATCCTGGAGTGAATTATTTGCTGAAACAAGTACGGCTAGAAGGTTCTTGGTCTATCATTTCCACTTCAAAACTTGGATGGTGGTGGAAAAATGGGGTTCATGTTTCTTATAGAGGCCCAAGGCCTTCTCTGTTAGTCTTTTAGATAACAAATATCTCTCTTTTATTTCTTACTTGGGTAATTAATATTTTCATACACTATATTGAATCCTTTCCCACAAGCCTGCTGAGCTCCCCATTCTCCTCACTCTGTTGTTGGAGGGAAGGTTATCCAGGTGGATATTGGTGGCCACCTGGACCCCCACCATTTTCTTTCTCAGCATTTTCAGTTTCCTTAATTGTAGCACAACTTACTATTTTTAGCAGTTTTTCGGGTCCTAAACTTCCGGAGCCGTTTTGAGGCCCTAAACGACATTTTTTGGGGAATCCGAGGGAAACATGAGTCCATGGTATGGACAAATGTTGCCCGTTCCAACAATGATAGTGCTTGGATAGATCTTTCTAACGAGCTATTGTACGCGTCAAACGGAGATCATATGCCAAAGTTACGTCCCCGGGAAGTTGATGTACCAATTTACCCCAAACGGGGCCCACATTTTGGCGTTTCATCTCCAAGGGTTAGGTTTTGGAATGTGAAGGGTTTTTCCATTGTTTCCCAACAATAAATAGGCCTTTGAGCCTCATTGTAACACAGTTCAGAGGCATGTAGCCATCACATCTCTTCTCAGAGATAAGCTACCATCGCCCTAGCTGATTTATTTCCATTTCTGATTGTAAGCATATTTCAGCATTTTTCCATTAATGAAATGAAGTATTATTTCCGCTGCATCTATGTGTATATGGTTATCTCTGTGATTTGTTGCGTTCCTGTTTAAATTCAGATCAGTGGTATCAGAGCGGTCTACTTTTTCTCTGTTTTTCTTTGCATGTCCCCAACAAGGTCGGGATATAAGGAGTTAGGGCTTGAACTGGTTGAACCTTTGCAAGACCAACCTCGCAAATCCCGACGGCCTCCCATGGCGGACCTGAAGAAAGACGAGGGGGCAGGAGATCCCATCAAAATCTTGCTCGAAGAAGCCCTCGAGCGACAACGGAACGCGATGATGGACAACTTTGCCCAGATCCTTGAGCGGCTACCCAGAAGTGGCGCATCGGCTTCCAACAACTACTCTGGAAACGCCACACCCTTTAAGGTACAAGTTAATTTTGAAATCCCCATATTCGAGGGTCGGACAGACGCAGATGCCGTAGATAAATGGTTAAATCTGCTAGAGGGTTATTTTTCTGTTCATGAATTTTCGAATCGAGAAAAGATTGTTTTTGCTCTTCTCAAATCAGCCCCCCACGTCAAGGACTGGTGGGAAACCTATTGCGAGCAGAAGGATGAAAGTACTGGCTCACTATTTTCAGCCGCACCCACCTGGGATTTCTTCCGGGATGCCATCAAGGAGCAATACTACCCTGTCGGAAGCTATGAGGATGAATACATAAAGTGGACCACGCTGCGGCAGGGAAGGGACGAGGACGTGCTAGAGTTCACAAATCTTTTCCATACCCTTCGCACAAAGTTGGGTATCAAGGATTCGGAGCAAAATTTGATACTCAAATACCGTGGTTGCCTGCACAAGTACATCCAGGAAGAAATACAATTCCTAAACATCCCCTCGCTTGGCACAGCATACCGGTATGCAGTCAAGGTCAAGCAGAAGTTTAAACAAAAGAAGCGAGATTTTGGATCTGCGAATCCAAAACAGGGGAAAGGTGCCCCTAAACCATAGAACAAAGGACAAAGCCAAGGCGGGACAGCCCAAGACAACCAGTCGAAGCTGCAAGCAAAGAACAGCATCGCGAAACCGAGAAAGGACACTGGAAAATGGTGCGAGTTCCATAAGAGCTCCACTCACAACACAAGTGAGTGTCGGGCCAAGCAGTCACTGGTGGCTGAGCTAAAGGTTTCAGAATCAGATGCATGTTCCGACTCTGAGTCAGAACCCGATAAGGGGTCTGAAAAAGGGAAGCAGATCATTGATGCGGATCCCAGCGCCACTGTTGCTGCTGCAAAGATCCAGAAAAATGAACCCGAAGATCCAGAGGAGGAGGAGCGTCTCTTCCACTCCGAGATGTGGGTAAAGGGCTCCCCGATATAGTTCATTGTTGATAGCGGGAGTCAAAGAACCTCATTTCAGCAGAGGTCGTGAAGCGGTTGGGCTTACCGACCACAGCACATCCACAACCATACACCATTGGGTGGCTTCACCAAGGATGAGATCTTCGCGTGAGCCAGCAGTGTCGCCTTCCATACAACATCAAGCCCTTCACGGATGAGGTATTGTGTGACATTGCTGCCCTTGAAGTTTGTGATGTATTACTAGGACAACCATACTTGTGGAAGCGACATGCTGTGTATGAATCAAGGCCCCGTGCTGTTATTATTACATTGGGAAATAAGTTGTTCAGGATACCAGAGGTAGCACCACCTGCCGCCCTCTCTTTGATTACTGCGAAACAATACAGTAAGATCATTTCCAAAACCAGGAAATTTGTTTTCCTGATGATACACCCTCAAGGAAAGAAGAAGACAGTGGCCGCGGCCTCCAAACGGGGTCCCTCTGCACGACAACTACAGATGGACAAGGTTGTGGAGGAGTACGAGGACATCTTCACCTCCCCGGCAGGGGTTCCTCTGCACTGTCAAGTCAAGCACTCCATCGATATGACCCCAGGTGCGCCGCTACCCAATGGACCAATTTATCGGCGCTCCGTTCTGGAGAACGATGAAATCAAGAGGCAGATTCAGGAGCTCCTGCAGAAAGGTCACATCCATCCGAGTTCATCGCCCTGTGGGAGCCCGATCGTGTTGGTACAGAAGAAGGATGGGACGTGGAGACTCTGTATTGACTATCGGGCGCTGAACAAGATCACTGTCCGTAATAGGTACCCGATCCCGCGGATTGACGACCTCCTAGACCAACTAAAGGGGGCGAAATATTTCAGCAAGATCGATCTGAAGTCAGGATATCACCAGGTACCGATCGAACCCTCCGATGTGTGAAAGACTGCCTTCAAATCCAAGGAGGGCCTCTTCGAATGGTTGGTCATGCCGTTCGGATTGACGAATGCTCCTGCAACCTTTATGAGGCTAATGGATGACATCTTGCGGCCATTCACCAACTCCTTTGTAGTAGTATACTTGGATGACATTCTGATCTTCAGCCAGAGTTGGGAAGAGCACCTCCACCACATCCGATAGGTTCTCCAAACACTGCGGCAACACAAGCTATGTGCCAATTTGGAGAAATGCACTTTTGGCATGACCCCGGTTCAGTATCTGGGATACATCATCGATGAACAGGGGGTGCATGTCGATCCAGCCAAGATCCAAGTCATTCGGGATTGGCCCTCTCCAACCACTCTAACAGAGCTCCGCAACTTTCTAGGTCTTGCCAACTTCTACCACAGGTTTGTGTTGGGGTTTTCTCATATTTCTTGGCCCTTGAGTCAAGTCACCAAGGGCGGGGCGAAAGCAAAATTCTTTTGGTCTGAATCTCAACAGAAGGCATTCAGGGAGTTGAAGGATCGCCTCTGCACGACACTAGTGCTCGCGTTACCAGATTTACAACAACCATTTGAGGTCGAGACAGATGCCTCTGACTATGCTATTGGGGCAGTCCTTACTCAACATGGACATCTAGTGGCATATCATAGTGAAACAATTTCAGACACAGTTCAGAAGTACCCCACTTATGATAAAGAGGTGTATTCCATTGTACAGGCCTGCCGATAGTGGAAGCATTACATTTTGGGGAAGGAAACGGTCATCCACACAGACCATCGACCTCTGCAGTTCATACAGACCCAAGGGAAATTGCAGAATGATCGCCATCAGAAGTCGTCTACATACCTGCAACAGTTTCACTTGAATATCAAGTATAAAAAGGGTAGCACCAATAATGTTGCAGATTGCGTCAGTCGACCACCGATCATGGCGCTAACCACCGTGCTCAACTCTTGTGGGCACGAGACTTCTGATTGGCCACTTCTCTACAAAAGCGACCCAGAATTCGGCCACACATACCAGACACTCTTGGAGGATCGACATGTTGCTGATTTTCACCTCCAGGATTCATTATTATGCCACCTCGGTCACCTTTGTGTTCCTTCAAGCGAGCGTGCCAAGATGATTTGGGAAGCACACTACAGTCGGGCTGTTGGGCATTTCGGGGTCGAGAAAATAGTGGCAGTACTGCAAAATTATTTCTATTGGCCGAATCTTCGACAGGATGTCGGGAAGTACATCCGATCATGTACTGCCTGTGCCATTGCCAAACTGTCCATTAAGAAGCACGGCCTCTATACCCCATTGCCTACCCCTAGTCGACCGTGGGAATCCATCTCCATGGATTACATGTCAGGCCTTCCTTCCACTAAGAATGGAAATGACTGTGTTTTTGTGGTCGTCGACAGGTTCTCGAAGATGGCCATTATGATGGCCTGCAAGAAGAATATCACAGCAGAAGCCACTGCTAAACTCTTCTTTGAACGAGTGTGGGTGCACTTTGGGATCCCACAGTCTATCATCTCAGATCGGGACAGTCGGTTTCTCAGCACATTTTCGTCCAGTCTCTGGTCAGTGCTGGACACCAAACTCACGAAGTCCACAGCCTTCCATCCTCAAACCGATGGCCAGACAGAGGTTGTCAATAGGATGATTGTGCACATTCTGCGCATGTATAACTCCAAGCATCCACGCACATGGGACGAGAGCCTCCCCTATGTTCAGCACAGCTACAACCGAGCTCTTCACAGCTCCACTGGCCATAGCCCTTTTCAGGTGGGTTTGGGATTCCAGCCACTATGCCCCATTGATGTGGCCATGCCACTTGCAGCTACTCACATGAATTCAGCTCATGTCCAGTCTGAAACAAATAAGGCCACCAGCTTCATTGAGCGCATCCAACATATTCGCTAGCAGGTCCATGACATTCTTGAGAAATCAAATGCCAAGTACAAGCAGTGACATGATCAACATCGGGTGCCACACAAGTTTCAGGTGGGTGACAAAGTCTGGTTGCATTTGCAAAAGGAACGCCTTACTGGAGCCTATCGGAAATTGAGACCACTCCGATATGGTCCTTACACCATTACTAAGGCTATGGGAGACAATGCATTTGAGCTCAGCATTCCCCCATTCCTTGGCCTGCACCCAGTGTTCAATGTGGACTGCCTTCGGCCATACTTTCCACCATTGCTAGACACATCCGACATTGCAGAACAGCTCAAACCCACAGAATTAAATCCAGATTGCATGGAACAAGCTGCAACTGATCGGATCATGGACACACAGATCAAGAACACTCGCCAACAGAATATCCAACTGTATCGAGTTGTCAAAGCAGGCCAACTCCTTCAGCAGGGCAAGTGGCTCACCAGAGAACAAGTTTAGCAGAAGTTTCCTCATCTCATGGAGGAGCTCAACGCAATGGGGACCATTACTTCCTAAGGGGGGAGGAATGATCCATGTGGATATTGGTGGCCACCTGCCAAGTCCACCTGGACCCCCACCATTATCTTTCTCAACATTTTTAGTTTCCTTAATTGTAGCACAACTTACTATTTTTAGCATTTTTTCGGGTCCTAAACTTCCGGAGCCGTTTTGAGGCCCTAAACGACGTTTTTTGGGGAATCCGGGGGCAACATGAGTCTATGGAATGGACCGATGTTGCCCGTTCCAACAATGATAGTGCTCGGATAGATCTTTCTAACGAGCTATTGTACGCGTCAAACAGAGATCATATGCCAAAGTTACGACCCCGGGAAGTTGATGTACCAATTTACCCCAAACGGGACCCACATTTTGGCGTTTCATCTCCAAGGGTTAGGTTTTGGAATGTGAAGGGGTTTTCCATTGTTTCCCAACAATAAACAGGCCTTCGAGCCTCATTGTAACAAAGTTCAGAGGCATGTAGCCATCACATCTCTTCTTAGAGATAAGCTACCATCGCCCTAGCTGATTTATTTCCATTTCTGATTGTAAGCATATTTCAGCATTTTTCCATTAATGAAATGAAGTATTATTTCCGCTGCATCTTTGTGTATATGGTTATCTCTGTGATTTGTTGTGTTCCTGTTTAAATTCAGATCAGAAGGTTCAATGGTGCATTTGATTTTTGAATTGTCTCGGAAGGTGAGAATTGGAAGCAGGCCCGCTCGGGGTGTTATCGCTTGCCTCGAATGTTTTCCAATTCTAAAGTAGTTTAAATTGAACACATCTGGCATGAAATTAGACTTTGGAGCTAGAATAGCCTCTCTATATCGCTACCTGGGTGGTTGGCCACACAATGAAGGGGTGAAGAGTATGTGGTGTCGCAGTATTTCTTTATCGGGAGCATCCATTAGAGAGTTTCATTACATTATTGGAATATTTACAATGGTTCATCAATGAGGCCATCCTCGGTGCTGTTGTGGACATCAATGTAGAGGAAATCAAGAGGAGGAAGGGGAGCTAGTAGCCCCTCGTGGAGATTCGCCCATAAATGTGGACATGTCATCTCCTTTTGACTCTATCAAGGCTCAAATTCATCTTCTCCAACATTAAGTAGACCAGTTTTCCGAAACACAACAAGTGGACCACATTGACCTAGTTAGTTTCTTTGCAGACATCCTGCATAAATAAGGGTGCATTCTCGATCTTCAGTCATCCCTCCGCAGGAACCAGCAGTAGCTTCAAGATTGTATAGACAAATTTGAGGCTCAAATGGCTCACATGGAATCCCACATTCATGATGCCTTCCACCATCCAACTAATAGAGGTACTAAGGAAAATTACCCTAATGAATAAAATATCCCATGATGAAACAAAATTCCCTAATATTTCAATGTGTGTTGTGTGCATTTCATAGTTAAGGTAGTTGGGTAGAAAGAAATTTTCTGACATGTTTATGCCTTCTAATAAGACTAAAAAAATCCATTCCAATGAATTATCATAGTTAAGTAAATACATTTGTATATGATTGTCTGTCAAACATAAAATTCTCTTACGTTAAAAATGCTAATGTCTGACATAAAAGATAAATCAGTGGATGCTCGAATCTTTGAGATCATACAAGCTTCCCAAATTTACTAATTAACAGTGCAATTAGTTGGAATCTAAAACTGGGTTTTTCTTGTTATTTTGCAGTGACATAATGTATTCTACAAACATATCTAAATTCTTCGATGAAAATCTATCTTCCGACACAGATTTCTTGGCCATCGAATTATATCAATTACATAACTATGTTATGCCAATCTTATGACACCTACAGCAGAGCACATGAGACCACACTTGCTGTAAATATATAATGTATGCTAACTAACTATAACCCAAATACAATTTCAAACGTACTATGAACAAATGCCACTTGTCATTCCTGAGTACCATTCAGTGAGTGGGAGCCCAAGTGCAACCATTTATGACGAACGATTAGTACGATCCATTACGGATTCATTTGATTAGTACGATCCATTACGGATTCATTTCACTGCACCTTTTTTATGTGTCGTCTAAATTATAGCTATAGTCAATGCTTCAGATGAAACATATTCCTAATATATTAAATCCTCACAGTTGAGTTAAAAAGTCAACATATCCTCATCCATCATATAAAAACCTTTGGCTAGTTAAATTTTGATATTAAATTTTAATTATTATTATTTTAATGAAAATATGTATTAAATAAAATAAAAAATTTCAAATAATAATAACAAAAATAATCGAAAATTTTAAATAATAATAATCATAATAAAAATATAATAATAGTTCATAAATTCTAAGCCATAACCATGATAAAGTGTTAAAAATAATAAAAATGAAAATTATAAATAAAAAGACTTAAATGACGAACAACTTTCCTTTAATGACGAACGCAATCTCGGAGGCTCCGGGATGGATGTGAGGAGGAACCAGCCCTCTATTCCCGAAGTCCACTCCCTCGGTGTTGAATCACGATATGTTTTTGCTAGTGTTCAGCGTGACGTTGAAGCCGAAGGGGTCTGCGCTTGTATTCCCTGTGACGTCCAGAGCTGATGTCTTAACAGGGTTACATGCAGGATTGTCTCTGTTGGCTCCCACGGCCAGTGAAAGTTTTTAGAAGACGTAGATCCATTTCTGAGGTAGAGTTGGGTCGGGCGTTTTGCATTCCCATGCGGACCAGTTCGAAGAAGGGTAGGATGAGAATCGCCACTTTGATTTGCAGTGACCTCACACTGTATTCCCCCTTAAAATAAAAACGATTTGAAATCCATGTTGCGGGTGCTGAGAAACGGATGGTGTCCTGGAATCTGAAACTGGGTTTTTCTTGTTATTTTACAGTGACATAATGGCTTCTACAAACATATCATATCTAAATTCTTAGATGAAGATCCATCTTTCCACAGATTTCTTGGCCAATTCCTTGAGCCTGTCACAGTTTTCCTTCAATGATTTAACTCTTCCATCTCCGTTTTGATCATCATCCGTCAGATTCCTCACACACTTTTCTGTTTGATCCCTTGTAACCATTTCATCATACTCACTCTTCACGCTTCGTCCACGATAAGCATCATGTTGAAGCGCGGATATACAAACAATGACCTTCAAGCGTAGAGTTCCATCCACAATGAGTAACAAAACCTCATCGCCTGAAGTTTTTGTTTCACCTGATCACATCAAAACAATGATTACTATTAATTTCATAAAAGAATTTAGGTGGGACTACCAAATTTGAATTCAAAATTTTTGGCGGCACTGTCTAATTTGAAATGCTGGACGGGGACTTAGCGAGGTGTTATTGAATGAATGTACGTGGACGTATTGAATGAAGAGTTGAAATCGGAGCGGTGGAGTCAGATAAATCAAGTTGCAATGATGGAGCTGCCGGAGTCAAGCCGTCAACCCATGGTGATGTATGCACATGTATGTTAATATTGCCATGCTTAGTTTGGCTTAGTGACTTGCTTTTAAGAATTTCCAATGAGGAATAGCCACACGGCCAGGTTCACTTGACTTCCACATGCCATCTCTAGAATTCGCAAGTACGGTGGTGATGCTTTTTTGGTTGTTGGACAAAAGCGATTAATTCTATCTTAACCCTAACCCTTTTTCACTTCCTTCCCTTCATATCATTTTTTCATTTTACCTTTAGTAAGGCAGCTAAGCGTCTCTCTGCAACTAGGTGAAACCCTTGTGGGTTAATTCCACTTCCAATGTAACACTGTAAACTGGATTTTCGAGCCTATAGTTCCATGGCCAAAGTGAATCAGAAGGAGGGTTCGACAATTCTTTGCTAGGTTTGTTTATTTGACTCAAATTCAGTGTTTTTCTGGAGTTTCCATATTTAAATTGTAGGTCACACATTTGAAATTTCCAATTTCTCTTACCTAATGCTTATGATTTGTAGGTGGCACCTCTGGTTGCAGAGGAAAAAGTTGATACTCTTGGTCTTTGGTCCTATAGGTGTTGTCAGCCATGAAGGTGAGCCTTGGCCTTTCTTTTATATTAGTTTCTTTTTTCAATTTTGAATTTATTCTATTCGTGTTGATTTCTTACCCATTCGACTCGGTATCTCTGGATAAGAAATGGGTTCTCCTCTTTTTCTATCTAACTAATTCTTACCCATTCGACTCGGTATCTCTGGATAAGAAATGGGTTCTCCTCTTTTTCCATCTAACTTATATTTTTCCAATTACCAATATTTGGTCGTAACCTCACAACGAATTTTCATGGGAGTTTTCTTGTGCAGATGAGTTTGGGAGATTTTTGGGAAAACTGGCTAGTCTCTCTCAAGGTAAGCGTTTATTATATTTTTTCTTTTGTTCAGGTTTCTGTATCACACCAGCAATTATATTTCGGACTACTTTCACTTTCTAAACCCTAACTGGGTCGTCCACTTTCATTGCACGTATTGTTAGTGATTTGGGTAGCCCGGTAGGAAGCTTTTTCAAGCGTTCACAGTTGGAATTTTTAAACACTTTCACTCCAGTTATCTTATGATGGGCCGACACGCCTCCTTCCTTTCGCATGGTATGATTTTAATGACTTTTCTCTACCTCCTTCAGCTTGAGGGAGCCTCTATAAACTACTGGTTGTATATTTTGGGTTAATTGCGCCCTCGCCAACCACCTCAAAACTTAATTGTATATGTAAATTCCTGTTAATATATAAATAAAAATGGCTAATTATTTCTAGAAATGTGTAATTGTTTTAAAGAGATGTTGATACATGATAGATAAATTACACATTTTAATGAAGATAAGTCATATGCTGAAACTCAGAAGGTATCACTAAGGACATGTTATAGTTACATGAAATCCTCAAACCTCAATGACCACGAGCCTCTCACTATGAGTAAATGGAATGTAGAAAATGTCTACTTGGACGGATGATCATAACCTCACCATTGGTACTCATTATATTGTTCTCAATATTAATGCTAATGTAGTATCACTAAGGGACATGTTATAGCTACATGAAATCCTCAAACCTCAACGACCACGAGCCTCTCACCATGACTGAATGGAATGTAGAAAATGTCTACTTAAACGAATGATCATAACCTCACCATTGGTACTGATTATATTGTTCTCAATATTAATGTTAATGTAGATCCAATATTTTAAGAAAGATATCCTTTACATGCATCCAATCCAAAAATACATTATGAATAAGTAAATTTGTGAAAGTAATATTTATACAATGATAATTACATGCATTTCATAAGAGTGGGAATCGTGAGTAAAAATACATTTTATTTCTATATGGAATTTGAAATGGAAGCTAGATATTAACCATATGTATTAGTATAAATTTAATATACTAACTTGCATTTTTCTTAAATGGGATATTATATGAAAAAATAAATAAAATTATAAAAGTTAATAGGAAACATTGAAAATTGGATAAAAGGTAATAGGAAACATTGAAAATTGGAACAATTTTTGAGAGACGAAGTAATAGTATACATTTTTAGAAATTAGACTTATTTATGGAAGAGAAATGTGGATGAATCAATAATAAATATATTAGTGAATACATAATTAGAAATTTTGAATGAGTGGACATGTCTTATTTTGTACAAATAATGTAAGAAGAGTGAGCAGCTATATAAGACATCTAGATTTTTTTTTTCTTGGAAATTTTCAAAATAAAATAAATATTTTTCTCTTAATTATATTTAATTTTGATTAAGTTTTATTTTAAAATGGATATTCCGTATCTCGTTTATATCTATATAATTAATTAGTGGAAAGTTAACTGGAATCATTTAATTATTGTTAATTTGTAAACATTCATATAACCTCTATAACTTCAAACAGATAGCTCCACTCACTCTTTCATTCAGAAAATTGGATAATGAAAAAATCTTAAACCTTTCATTCAGAAAATTGGATAATGAAAAAATCTTAAACCATTAGCATAAAAATCTTATCATCGTTTTAATAAAAAAAATAAAAAACTAGAAGAACAAATTACAACTTATATTCATAAAATAACTAAATTAAAAATAATACATATAAATTTAATAGGCATAAACTCATTTTAATTTTTTTGAAATTTTATATTAACTTATTGTATATCCATAAGACAGCTAAATTAAAAGTACTCCATACAAATGTAATAGGCATTAACTCATTTTAATATCTTTTGAAGCTTTATGCTAACATATTGCTAACTTGTACAAATTCCTATACACGCTGTTTATTGTATCTGGATGCCAACTTTATGTATTACATGAGAAAGCGATGAAAGCCAACGATCCCTAAGAGTTTGGAATATTCAATTATCTTTTGAAAAATTTTGGAAATGTTGGAGGCTTAAGAGTCAAAAGATAGAAGTTTGTTGTATTCAAATGCAAATTTAACTGACATGTGGAAAGCCATTGGCTTTCCGAATCCTCATGGCTTGCCGTCAAATCTCTACAACAGTATTTTCACATGACATAAGTTATAAGTTGCATTGCACGTTTAATATGAATTTAAGATCAAGTTTAATATCTAAATTTTAGATAAATATCTAATCGTTAAAGAGATGCTATTAAGTTTAACATGTAAATGGTAACAAAATGTCAATAAGATTAAGCTTAATCTATACATTTAAATTTAACTAAAATAATATTACTTTTTTTTTTTATTAATTTAATTAAAATAAATTTAAAACTAATTAAAATGAAAGCATAAACTTAAAAATATATAGATTTTATATATAAATATCATCATACATTAATATTACTTTTCACACATATTTACCATAACGCTCCATCATCTTAGCATTATTTTTTTACTGACTACTCATTTGACCACATTTATGACCGGAAACTTATACCTTTTGAGCTTATCTATGATTGTAAGATTATTATCTTATATTTTTAAATTTGATTTTAATATTTTTAAAATTTATATTATTAATTTTTAAACTTTAAACATTGCAATATCTTTTAATAATATAATTTTACAAACAATTAAATAAATAAATATAATTAATTTTATATACATATATTTATTTATGTTTAATTAATTTTTTAATATATTTAATCTTACTTTAATCTATTTTTTAAAAATAAAAAAAATACCATATCATCACTTTACCTTAACACAAACACTACTTCAGCAAACACACATATAAATAGGTAAAAACAAGAGGTGGTGTATGCAAGTGAACCAGACAAACTTTTCTTGAAAATATTTAATTAATTTTTATTTGAATATAAAGATGCACATGTGAAGACAAAGATATATTTTTAGTGATGAAGGTTTAAGTTTATATATATAAATGATATTAATTTATTTCATTAGGATAGTAATATTTGCATTTTGATATTTTAAAGTATATATAATTTATATAGTTAATATATTTATCTGAAATTTTATTTGGAATAGGGTTAGCCAAATTTTATAATTTTGGCGGTTTTATAATTTGTAATGGTGTAATTAAGTGGCAAAATTACAACTAAATGATTTGTATTCATGGACTTTAACTTAGCATTGTAGATTATGTAATATTAGATAACCATATTTCGAGCCAAATTGGAAATCTTGACCTATTGAATGACCATGATCTTGACTTCCATCATAGTAAATATGATAATAGACTTTTAACCTAAACTCTAAACTTTTCCATACAAAGCAAGCACATGCATGAACTTTGAGAGAGTCAAAGGTAACTACTTTTGGACAAGAGAAAAAATTGTTAGCTTCTTAAAGTATTTAAATAGGGATTTACACCTCTTAACTTATAATGATAATAGACCTTTAACCTAAACTCTAAACTTTTCCATACAAAACAAGCACATGCATGAACTTTGAGAGAGTCAAAGGTAACTACTTTTGGACAAGAGAAAAAATTGTTAGCTTCTTAAAGTATTTAAATAGGGATTTACACCTCTTAACTTATAATGATAACATTGAAAACCTTTATGATAATTTCACAACAACCATTAACAAGTTCTCTAGCAAGGTGTCATATAAAAATAATAATAGAACTACCCATCTTTGGTATGAAAATGATTGTAAAATTGCTAGAAAAACTATTAGAGATGCTCCTAAGCTTGATAATATAAATACCTACAAATCTTGTATTAAAAGAAAGAAAATATATTTTACAAGTAAAAAGAAAGAGAAGTTACTACACCACTTTGAGTTCAATGCTAAAAATTTTTAGAGGAAAATTGTCATTCTTAAGTCTTAAGAAAATATTTTGATTCTTTTGAAGAACTAGAATATTTACCTTAAAAAAGTCTATGAATCCCCTAACACCATGGTCACAATTTTGAATGCCTTATAGAGAATGATATCTTTTCTTTGGAAGATATTGAGTTTGGGGTTAAGCAACTTGGTAGTGAGAAAGCTCAGAACATTGAAGGATACAAAGTTGAAATTTTTGAAATGGGAGAATCTATCTTCATCTTGCACATACACAACCACTTTAATTTAGTAGTGAACCCAAGCTTCCCTAAGACTTGGATATAGAGCCTTATTGCTTCTATATTTAAGAGCGAGCATAAAAGAATTCCCTCTAATTACAAGACCTTTATGTTTAGCAACATTTTAGCCAAACTATATGGGCTTATTTTTGGAAAAGAAGATTAGCCTCTCGCTTCAAAAACATGGTAAAAGAGGTAAAGGCCATGTTGGGTTTAATAGATATCATTCAACCATGAACCATCTTGTTACTCTTAGGATAATTGTAGAGGAGTTCTTCAATAACAAAATTGATCTCTTCTGTGGTTTTTTTTACTTTAGAAAAGCTTTTAGCACCATTTCTAGAAAATAGTATTGGAAGAGGCTAGAAGAGATAATGGTTCCTATCGAGTTCAAATATTTTATGGCAAGGCCATATGAGAATATTATTGGAAATTTTATGGCCACTCAGGATTGTTCGAAGGAAATTATATGCAATATTGGAGTCAAGTAAGTTTATCCCGTATCACTTACCATTTTTGGCATATACATTGATAAACTATAAGACGTTTTGGAAGATGTAGGTTGTGTTGGCCTCATAGTCACTTGTACGATCATAACACTTCTCCTTTACATTCATGATATTTTTCTCTTTTCAAGGAACCATTATGATCTTGACAAATGAATATGACTACAAATACCAACAAAACTAAAGCTATAATATACAAAAAAATACCACCTATGATATTTTCATTAATGAAAACAACTCCTTGCAAGAAGTTCATTCATACAAATATCTAGGAAATGACATCCATCATAAGCACAATTGGAATTAATACATTGAGAAAAGGATAAATGGAGGGTGAAAAGTTTACTATGGGTTGGAAATGATTGCAAGTTGGTAGATTTTTAGAATTGGTATAAAAAACATATCCTCTTTGAGACTCTTGTTAGTCCTATTCTTTTACACAGGTGTCAGGTTTGGGGTTGCAATATATCTAGATATTCATGGAAAAAGATTGAAACAATCCAAAAGTAGTTTATTACCTAAAACATCGAGAATAAATGAAATACTCCCTACCTTGTCCTATTAATTAAAGAAAGAAATTCCCACATAAAAAAAACTTGGTTATGACTAGGTTTCATATGGATAAGAAGTCATACAACATGAAGGGCAAGAGGTTTCCAAATATTCCTTCCAACTCTAGTAAAAATTCCCACCAACTCAAGCAAGGGCGGCATAAGGATCACTAGTATTGGCTAGATCATTGGGGAATGAAGGAGGAGATCATCTTTCACAATTTGGATAATGCTAAAAATATTATTACTTCCAAATTTAAGGAGAAATTAAAGAAGGAGATCATCTTTAAAAGTTTGGATAATACTAAAAATATTATTACTTCCAAATTCAAGGAGAAATTTGGGAAAATGAAGAGGTGGAGGGAAAAACAAAAATACGATATTATGAGGTGGTTAACCCCAATCTCAAAAACCAAAATTATCTCTCTACCTTGAGTAGTAATAAGAATAAAATGAACATTGCACATATTAGAACTAATTATCAGGAGCTTCATATTGAAACTAGGTATTTATTGATTTCCAAAATTCCATAGGATGAAAGAGTTTATCATGTCTGCTATCGCGGGAGGGTTGAAGAGGGATTTTGCATCTTATACTCATATTAGATCTATTTTTCAAAATATTTGTAATGCTATAAACCTTTCTAACCTTTTAACTCAGTAAAATGATCGTGATCTCGGACTGCTCCTAGAATTATATTTTCTTTTGTGGAAATCAATTTCAGGTGAATTATGGATTTCATGGAGGCACACATTTTCTTTCGCATGATGGAAGTTGTTTTTGGTTTGTTGGTGCAAAGAGGAACTTTGTTTCTTTTTTTTAACTTCATGGTCTCTCCTCTTAATGTATTTCAACCTTGAAAATAGTGTAGGGAAGTACTTATAGACTTGGTCTCATTTTGTCCTGTTTGTATCCACTGTGGAAATGATAACTATGCCTAGATGTAATGGAGTGAGAATTTTTCTCTATGGCTTTGTTGTACTTGTGTTTTTGTTGTTTTTATGTTTTACTAAAAGGATCTGAATGCCAAGCTCTATAATCATTTTTTTTTAGATGAAATATAAGTAACTAAATTTACAAAAAAAGAATCAAAAAATGGAAATGAGAACTAAAAGGAGAGGGATACAATTTTGAAAATAATCAAAATGTTTGAGGGTGGTTGAATTCAATCATGATATTGGGTAAGAAGTTGTATTTAACTTTGAGTATTTTTATTTGATGAGAGAATTCTTGTATTCCTAGTGATTTATTTCATAAGGGCCAACATATTTGGTGTGAAACTATATGCAATTTCATATCCCAAAATCTCATGTGATATGCATAGCTAAGCGCCACATCAATTTTTGGTTTCTAGTTTATATTCTATTTAATTTCATTATTGTTTTAAATTGGCCTAAATTAAAATAGTGGGGTTTGAACTTCCATGGATGGCATACACTTTCCATGAATTCTAGTTATTTTTAATTGCCTATATGTGTCCAAACCAACACCTACATTCATGTAATTCACAATTTAATCTACAAATAATAATATTAACAATAATGTTCTTTCACAACAAATGCAAAATGATATAGGAAGTGGTAGAAAAAAACAATAATTAATATTTTCCTTGTCTTTTGATGTTCAATAACTTTGCCAAAATTGTTGCTTATACCCACATAATTCTATCATTATGGAAATTGTTAGTAGGACCCAACATTAACACCTATAATAGGAAAAAAAACATACCAAATTAAATATCTTATCATTGTCAATCTAGAAGAGAATGAATAAAATAGTGTGAATTGAAATGAATTAATTAGTTAACACATGGTCTGTGATTGAATATTGAAATTCATCTTGTTGCCGTGAGTGAAATAATTGTTAAAAATGGGAATATACATGGGTTATTTAATTATGTGAATGAGACCATCATCATAGTTATACATGGAGCACTGGTCCACCCATATTTTCCTCCCTCTAAAGATTGAAATCCCATATCCATCACTTAATTTCCTCAAGCCACTATGAAGGCTAGATATGTTTACTATAATGTTTCTTACATGCTTATAGCTTTGAATGCGCATGGAAAAAATGATTATGTTTATAACATTTTTTATCATGATACACAAGCTCTTACAAATATGCATGTTGGTTTCTCATCCATAGATTGCTTTGAAACTATAAACGATCAACTCTTAGTTTAGTTAGATAACCATGTCATTGTGGAAAATGGCCTAGAGTAGCTCCATTTGAATCACACCTTCTCACACCCCACTATCACCTAGCTAAGCGAAATTAGGAATCAACTTTTCCCTTATTACCACATTTGTCTAGGAAGTCAATTGAACTCAACAATACATCAATGTGGTTTGAAAATGGACCAAATAAGAGGGTAAACCAAGTATATAGGTTCATGGTATAGAAGGGTTAATGGTGTAGTTGAGTAAATCAACTAACGGATCTAGTATACTAGAGTAACACATATTGTAACCCATGTGTGTAGACTCTTGTCCAATTCAAGCTTTTATTAGTCTAATTTTATATTTTCTATAGATTCAAATTTTCTTTTTCAACATGGCTCACAAAACTTTGGATTCCAATGCTAATCATGCAGCCACTAGTCTATAATTCCTATTAGCATCATTTTAAATACTTAGTGACATATTGAAGGTGGATTACTAACTAAATTATTTTGTTCTAGTTCCCCTATACCATAATTTTAATTTATTATGAGGGTGCCATTATGAATTCACTAATCTAGAAACAACAGAGAACCTTTAAAAATATGCAAATGTTCATAATGTTATAGATTTACTACTCCCCAGATCGCCTCAAATACATGTCAGTTTGGATTTTAAAGAATATGTGAACAATTTCAAATGCTTGTGCATGATTTCAAGAATGTGTATGAATTCTAAAAGCATGAGTTAGCCTTCAACAATGTATCACATCGCATCGCTTCTCCAACATGTGTTGGAGAGATGCACAACTAGATTAAATAAACACACAACATAATAAATCACATAAAGACATAGAGAATTAACGTGGTTCACCCAACCAATCTGGGCTACGTCCACCAAACTAAGGCATCGGCAATATTATTAATCAAACAGGAGATTACATCAATTCTCTCACACACTACACCCAGCTATCCGTATGACTACCTATTTTATAGCAAGGAGAATCTAACTGCTTCTCATATCAAATTTAGGATGCATTAAATCTCTCCCAACAGCTTGGAGATAATGCAGCAACAGATTTTCTACTGTTGTCACACACTGGGATTTTGCCTATTTTGACTAAAACAGAAAAATCTCAACAATCTCCACCTTGACAACAATTAGCCTGATGCCCTGTTTGTTTATTATTTTCATCTTTTCTGCAAGCCAAGAGAAGCCAAACACCAACATAGATTCTCTAACAAAACTGGTTTTGTGAACATGTCTGCACAACTTTCCTTACTAGGCACCTTTTCAAGAGAAACGCCCCTTTCAGTGATAACCTGTCTTACAAAATGATACTTGATTGGAATATGCTTTGATTTACTATGATAGGCTGGATTCTTAGCCAAGTGTATTGCACTTTGACTGTCACAAAGTAACCTGATGTTGTCCTGTAACCTACCAAACTCACCAAGCAAACCTTTCAACGATACCGCCTCTTTGCAAGCATATGAAGCAGCAATATATTCTGCTTCAGTAGTGGATAAAGCAACAACGTTTTGTAGCTTTGACATCCAACTAATAGCTCCACCTGCAAGAGTAAAGACATACCCTGAAGTTGACCTTCTCTTATCCAAATCACCTGCAAAATCAGAATCAACATATCCGCAAACAGATTCACTACTCTTATTGTAAGAAATACAATAACTACTTGTGCCTCTCATATACCGAAGCACCCATTTTACTGCTGACCAGTGCTCTTTACCCGGATTTGCCATGTACCTGCTGACAACCCCAACTGCATGTGAAATATTTGGTCGCGTACACACCATCGCATACATCAAACATCCTACTATATTGGCATATGGAATTCGAGACATATAATCCTTTTCTTCATCTGTATTAGGACATAAACTGGAAGAAAGCTTGAAATGGGAAGCTAAAGGGACTGACACAGGCTTCACATTATTCATACCAAACCTCAAAAGTATTTTCTCAACATACTTCTGTTGTGATAGCCAGAGCTTACCATTACTCCTGTCTCTGAAAATCTCGATGCCCAAAATATGTCTTGCTGCTCCTGGATCTTTCATATCAAACGTCCTTGCCATCTAAGTTTTCAACCTGTTGATTTTGTCAATGCTTTTGCTTGCTAAAAGCATATCATCAACATACAACACTAAGATAATGAACATGCCATTAGTTAACTGTTTAAAGTAAACACAATGATCATATTCACTTCTTACATATTTCTGACTCAACATGAAAGAATCAAACTTCTTATACCACTGCCGAGGTGACTGCTTCAGACCATATAATGACTTCTTGAGCCTGCAGAAAAATTTCTCATTGCGATGCTGAACAAACCCTTCCGGTTGTTCCATATATATTTCCTCATCTAAGTCTCCGTGTAGAAATGCAGTCTTAACATCTAATTGCTGCAACTCTAAATCAAGCAAAGCCACTAATGCTAACACAATTCTAATTGAAACAATTTTAACCACTGGTGAAAATATCTCATGAAAGTCTATGCCAGATTTCTAAGAAAACCCTTTTGCAACCAGTCTCGCTTTGTACCTGTCTTCCGTATCATTCACACCCCGTTTCACCTTGAACACCCACTTGCATCCCACAGTTTTCCTGCCTTTGGGAAGTTCAACCAGATCCCACGTGCCATTCTTACCTAAGGCCATCATTTCTTCCTTCAGGGCTGCTTTCCATTTGTCACTATTTGAACCTTCTACAGCTTCCTGATAACTCAAAGGTTCATCATCATTAGCGGTCAAAGCAACTGAAGTAACATAATCATCATACCTTCTCGGAGGGCGTTTGATCCTTGTAGACCTCCTTAAGAATGTTTCTGGGGCTTCCACAATTGGCTGTCTATCATCTGTAGGTACTTCTTCATGATCGCCATTTGAGACCTGTTCATGTCCTCCATCTGAACCCTGTTCATAATCTGATTCTGAAACCTGTTCATGACTAGAATCTGAACTATGATCATCATGACTATCAGAAGAAGTGCTATCAAACTAAATGTGCTGAAAATCAGATACATCAACCTGTTCCAATTTATTATCTACATCTAACTATACAAGAGAGGATTCATTAAACTTTACATCTTTGTTGATGATGATTTTGTGGGTAGTAGGATCCCACAATCTATATCCCTTTGTTCCATCACCATACCCAACAAAGACATACCTTTTCGATTTCGGGTCTAATTTAGTTTGCTAATGTTTAGGCACTAGAGCATATGCATCACAACCAAACACTCTGAGTTTAGAATAGTCACAAGGGTGTCCTTTCCATACCTCTTGCGGAATCTTGCAGCCTATTGCCGTTGATGGAGATCGTTTTATCACATAACAAGTTGTTGCCACTGCTTCCGTCCACAACTCCTTTTGCAACCCGGAGTTACTCAGCATACACCTTGCTCTCTCTAGAAGAGTCCTGTTCATTCGTTCAACAACTCCATTTTTCTGAGGAGTATAAACCGTGGTCTTATGTCTCTCGATCCCTGCATCCTTGCAATAGCTATCAAACTCCTTGGAAGTAAACTCACCACCATTGTCAGTTCTTAAACATTTTATAGTTCTACCAGTGTTGTTTCCTACCAATGCTCTAAACTGCTTGAAAACTGTAAAAACATCAGACTTCATTTTCAACATATAGACCCACACTTTCCTAGAAAAGTCATCAATAAAAGATACAAAATATGACGAGCCACCATACGACATTGTAGGGGCTGGACCCCAAACATCTGAATGAATATAATCAAGTATCCCTTTACTAGCATGTTTGCCTGTTTTAAATTTTTGTTTGCTTTGTTTTCCAAACAAGCAATGTTTACAGAAATCTAACTTTCTAGATCTTAGATTAGGCAGTAACTTGCGATCAGCCAAAATTTTCAACCCTCGTTCGCTCATATGGCCCAACCTTTGATGCCATAGGCGAATGGAACTACTGTCCTGTTCAGACACCGACACATAATCTGACCCAGTTCTACCTTCTAATTGAAAAAGATTTCCTACCTTCTTAGCCTTCATTACTAGTAAGATACCTTTATAAATTTTCATAACTCCACCTTGAATTACAATTTTATATCCATTCGTATCCAGTGCTCCTAATGAAATTAGATTTTTTCTTAGATCTGGGACATGTCTGACATCAGTTAACAATCTGGTTATACCATCTAACATTTGCAGTTGTATACTTCCTATTCCAACAATACTGCAAGTGACATCATTACCCATGTACACGACTCCATCATCAACCGATCTATATGTCTTAAACCAGTCTCTATGTAAACACATGTGGTTAGATGCCCTAGAATCTAACAACCAATGTTGATCATGTTTTGAAACATTAACAGACAATACCTCATCACTCATACCTGAACCAGATACTGAACCTGTGTCTGTGGTGTTGGCTTCCTTCTTTTCTGTCGAAGTGCCTTCTTTAGCAGCCTGCTTTCGCTTCCAGCAATCCTTTTTTAGATGTCCAGCCTTGCCACAGTGCCAACACTTCACCTTTGTCTTCTTTCCTTTGGACTTTGAACGAGAGTCACTATGCTTTCCCCCAGAGTGTCTCTCTCTTGAGCGACCTCTGGCCATCATTACCTCTGATGTAGAGGTATTTGCATTCGACCTCTTCCTCGTCTCCTCAGCCAACAAGGCTCCAACAACATCGTCAAACTCAAGGATGTCTGTTGTACTAAAGCTTATGGAAGTAACAAAGTGATCCCAGGATTCGGGCAATGAACACAATAGAGTTATTGCCTTATCCTCTAAATCAAATTTCACATCTAGACTGTCTAATTGCACCAGTAAGGTATTAAAAACATTCAGGTGATCAGTAATCGAGGTACCTTCTTTCATCCGCAAACCATAAAGCTGCCATTTCAGGAGAATCCGATTTGTCAAAGATTTCGTCATATAGAGCTTCTCAAGCTTTGACCACAGGCCTGCGGCGGTTTTCTCTGACACAATGTTGAACAAAACATCGTCCGCCAGACATAACCGAATTGCGCTTAGAGCTCTATCGTCCATCTCATCCCATTCATCCTCCGTCATGGAAGGAGGCCTTTTGTGCTTTCGCCACACCTTGTTGAACCAGCAGATCGTGCATCTTTACCTTCCAGATCTCGAAATTATTTTTCCCATTAAATTTCTCGATTTCAAAACGGGCACTCTGAGTCTTGGCCATCTTGTCACAAAAAACAAAGAATCTCCAATTTTAAATAAAAACAAAATTGAATCTGTATAAATGCCTTTGCCTCACAAACCTCTGTGCTTTGCTATATAAAACTCAGATTAGCATGTAAAATACAAATGGCGCTTGCGAATAATTACAAGAACCGCGCCAGTTAAAAAACGCTTTAAGTGATGACAAATTGGCGTGTTTATACCTTTAAAATTTGCGCTAATCAGAGAATTGGCGCATTGGCGCACTTAAATAATGTTTTTCCGCGCTAATTAAGTTGGTTGGCGCGACTGTATTCATAAATCCCACGCCAATCCCAAAACAAAAAAAAAATAACTCAGTGGAACTCCACCTACAGCGATCCACTAACACGCATAAAAAATATCAGCGTAATACCTCAAACATGCCAGCTCAAAACATGTTGCAGGTCCACGCAGCAATGTTGTCTTGCCACATCCTCGCAACAAAGTTTAATTCAACAAGCACACCGCACACTTTTATCTCTGCGTGTTCTGGAATTACAGGTCCCGGCGGCTTCAAGCACAACAGCACACCATATATACAGCGCATATATTAATCTATCCACGCAGTTTTAAATATATACCCACGTAGGTTATATATCCACGATGTCAGGTTATATATCCACGCTGTTTATCAATGTATATCCGCACCGTTTTAATATGTATCAACGCCGTTTTTAATTATATATTCACGCTGTGTTAAAAAATATATTCATGTTGCTTGTAAATACATACCCACGTTGTTTGTTGTTCAATGATGTGCTAACAGCACCTTGGAATTGATACGTATTGCAATGACAAAGTTTGTCCATGCAGACGCTGGTAATTTCTCCACGCAGACCCACGCTGATCTGGTGTGCACAACGTTCCAGTCATACGCACCTCCAGCACGCAATTTCAGCACCTCCAACTTGCTCTGATACCACTTGTTGGGGAGATGCACAGCTAAATTAAATAAACACACAACAGAATAAATCACATAAAGACACAGAGAATTAACGTGGTTCACCCAACCAATCTGGGCTACATCCACCAAACTAAGGCATCGGCAATATTATTAATCAAACAGGAGATTACATCAATTCTCTCACACACTACACCCAGCTATCCGTATGACTACCTATTTTATAGTAAGGAGAATCTAACTGCTTCTCATATCAAATTTAGGATGCATTAAATCTCTCCCAACAACCTGGAGATAATCCAGCAACAGATTTTCTATTGTTGTCACACACTGGGATTTTGCCTATTTTGACTAAAACAGAAAAATCTCAATGAAGGTGGATTACTAACTAAATTATTTTTTTCTAGTTCCCCTATACCATAATTTTAATTTATTATGAGGGTGCCACCATGAATTCACTAATCTAGAAACAATTGAGAACCTTTAAAAATATGCAAATGTTCATAATGTTATAGATTTAGTACTCCCCAGATTGCCTCAAATACATGTCAGTTTGGATTTTGAAGAATATGTGAACAATTTCAAATGCTTGTGCATGATTTCAAGAATGTGTATGAATTCTAAAAGCATGAGTTAGCCTTCAACAATGTATCGCATCGCATCGCTTCTCCAGCGTGTACCACTGCTTCAAGCTATCGAAATACTATTTGTATTAAAGTTATTGATAATAGAGAAAATATGAAAAGCTTTTAAATTAATAAAATGGAATTTTCAATGAACACGTTAGCCCCTCTGATATTTAATATAGAATTGTTTCTTTATTTGACACATATCATGACTTTGATATAAAATATTAAAGATATATAAAATTATGAATTTTCAAATGATTTTAAAATATTATTTGTATTGGAGTTATTAATAATATAAAAATTATGAAAACTCCTAGAAATTTTTTTCAAACCCTAGTCTCTTTAGATGACTGTCAAAGGCCATTAGTGAGTATTAATTTTTTAACCTTTGCGTACACAATCAATTTGATTCCATCCTAAACAATTTACCTTTGTCTTCTTTTTTTTCTTTTTTTTTGTCATTTTGTGTCAAACCCTCAATTTTTAAATTTCCCTTCAAAGGTGGCTAGTCATTCTTCAAATTTTCCATCAAAGTATGTCATATTCGGAATTGAGTCCTATATTTTCCTCCCTTGATCCATCACCAGACAATTTTCCCTTAGATTCATCACATTTCCGCCGTTATCCTTGCCAAGGTTTTGGAGCTAGGCACAGTTCTGTCATCGACGAATTTCCCAACGTTATGTTATAAACCGAGGAAATGGTCGATAACAAACTTTTCTTACATGACATGACGTGAAATTAAAACTGTGGAAATATTAATATTTAAAATTAAAATTGTATGTAAATTGTAAAATTGAAAAAAAATTATAGAATAATTATTAAAAAAATTATTTTTATCAGATGTTTTTGTTGGAATTTTTCCATATCATTTGGCCTTTGAGTCAAATTACCAAGTGCGGGGTGAAAGCAAAGTTTTCTTTGTCTAAAATTTTCTTGGTCTAAGTCCAAATAGAAGGCGTTTTTATTGTGAAGCTTTACTGGTCTGAGTCCCAACAGAAGATGTAGTTGAAGCGTGGCCTTTGCACTACACTGGTATTCACATTGTGAGACTTGCATCAACCATTTGAAATCACCTACTTAAATGATTTTAGATAATTATGTTTTGGTAAACAAATAGTTTTTTTAAATAGGAAAGAATTAAACACGTGCTAAGTGGCTCATTTATAACTTTTAAAATATAGTTATATCTTGAATTACATCATCTTAATAACTAGATATCTGAGATGGTATGAATGTAATTTATGATAATAGTCTCAATTCCTTAATGTACATCTCATAACAATTCATGTAAATTTGTCTTTTAAAATATCTAAATTATTTTTTCCTTGTAGTATAATTTTCCTTTACAAAGTCTATGAATAAGAAAGTGTTACATAGTAGCTAGTAAGTATCTCTTCGCTTAAATATATTTAAATTAAAGTAAGAATACTAAATTCAAGATAGTGTTAAGGTTTAGAGTCTAGTTAATTTAGGTTTTACAGACTAGTAAATTGATGTATTTTGTTAACTGTAATTTTGCATTGTGGTGGTGGAGAATCCAAACCTACCCAACTACAACAATAATGTCTTCTTGTAATGATAATGTTTTTGTTGATAATGGAATCTAAAATATTTTACATTTTTTTGTGTAAAGTATAGATAGATATATTTTAAAAGGGCAGTCTAAAAAGAGCACAAATTGACCCAGAAAATTGTTGAAATTATGGCATCATTTTTGCCAAAATCTTGTCGGAAATCTAGGTTATAGCTATCAAATGTAGTTCCCTAGTAAAAAAAAAGAAAGTAACTAACTAATTTAAACATTTACCCAAATACTGAATTATACAACAAGGTATACAAATTTGACCATAAGTACATTGATTTTATGATTTAATAACATTATAGTGTAATGCGTTTATAATAATGTTTAAACAATGGTTTTTACCTTCAGTCACCGATAACCCAAGTTTACTCTACCGCCCTTCACACCCTACGAAGGATCCAGAAGCCAATCTAATTGTCTACCACATCGAAGATCTCATTTCGAGATCAGTGGAAAATCTACAACGACAATGGGTTGGGGACATATCCATAGATAAGGGGAGTGAGAGGGAGTTAGAGAGTAACCACCCTCTCCTCCTGTGTGCCTCGGGTCCCTCATTCGACTCTGACATGATTGCGAAACTCTCCTCTGCAATTAATTTAGGGTTTGCCTATTTTCCTTCAATTTTCAACATTGTTGGATGTATACTCTAATTCCTGGGTTAGATTTCTCTTTAGATAATGATTGGAGCTTAGTCTGGACGAATTTCTAGTTGGAACATTCCTAGTAAGACCCCATTCTCTTTCCTAAACTTTCATTTCTATTTTTTTTCTTTTCTTATGTGACTATCTTGGGTTCGTATATAATGTCCACTGGTTTATGTAAGCAAGGAGGAAATTACGCTCTTTAATTCAACCTCATCACCCAAATTCTAAAATCATGGCTCCCTTCATGCACCAAATTTTCTCTTCCCATCAATTTATTCTTCTCGGTAATTCCCAACAAAAATAACATGATGTTTCCCTTGGATAGGGTGGCTTCAGGGATGGTGGTCTCTCTCTCCTTCCTTGATTTCATGATTTCCTGTCTTAAACTTTTTTACAGGTCAATTTCTCTTAATTTTGATGTGCTCATAATAGATCGCTAATTTATGTTGATTTCTTGTAAAGGTAACCTAGATGGAGCACCATTTTTCTAGTTCTATCATTTTGCAGAACTAGATACAAATTTCAACTGCGTTCTCTCTCAGGCTGCCACATGTGACTCTCATTATCCAAGTTGTAAGTTGTACTAAGTAAAGATATTTCATAACCCTCCAGTCAAAAATCATTTCCTTAATATGTAGTTACAATTTCTACTATTTTATATGATTCTTGCTTAGGTCTGTAGGGTAAATATGGTTAAATAACTTCAATTACGCTACAAAAAATCCATTCTAGAAATCATTGTTGAATTATATGTACTCTTGAGTGTTTGAATAGTAAGTCAAATGTGCTCTTTTAGTCTTATTTTGTAAATTTTGGTTCGACACCCTAGCTTAATTTTATAGCCTTTTCTTTTAATAGATTTCTTCCATTTTCGTCTGGTTTCACATATGCTATAGGGAACAAAATTCATTTGTTTTGCAACATGGGTTTTCATATGGCTTCGGAAAAAGGGCTAGAACTATGCTAGTTCCAGAATGTTGTTCAAGGTTCATATATATGCACATTGTTCTGGTTTCAATGTTGAATTTTATTTATGAAAAAACACATTAATTCGTTGCGATATTTGTTTTGAGTTCTAGGGAGTGTTCTCGAATTATTTCTCGCAAAACATTTTATGAAGGTTTTTCTCCATTTTATTTTATCTTCTGTGTTAATTAGTTTTTTTTCTTTCTTCTTTTTCATAGTAACCCTATATACTTCAACATGTTGACCACACATTTATTACCTCAAACTTTTCTACTGTGTTCACACTCTTAACAAATAAATTCTTGTGTTCCAGGTACTTACCCTTATTAGGCTGAAAGTGAGCAATACTTTCCACGGGTTATTGTTTTCGTGCTTGACCCAACGACTACCCCAAACCCCTTTTTGGTAAGTTTCATTCTTGCCATTTCAAGTCATTTAAAAATTCCATTTATTGAATTTCTCTTTGACAAAATAACTTCCACTGTCATTAGCTCAATTAAATAGTATAGCTTGTAGTACACATTTTTTAGTAAACATTCACAGTTCTGTAATGCACATTTTTAATAAATATGCATAGTTATGCAAGGTACATTTTCTAATAAGAATTCACAATTTTGTAATGTACATTTTCTAGTAAACATGCATAGTACCACAACATACGTTTTCCAATAAGCATTCACAATTGTATAATTTACATTCTCTAATAAACATGCACAGTACTGCAAGGTAATAATGAACATTCACACCATAGATTAGTTCATTTATGTATTGCATAAACTTACTTTTAGATTATACTTGACTCTTATTTTAATGAAAAGATAACCGAATTTGCAGAGACTCCTCCATAAGATAGTCGTTGGAGGCTCTGCTCAAACTATTTAACATGCTAAGCTGGATCTGTCTCTTCAACTTGTCCTGACGATGAACCACACTGGTTGTTTCGAAATGCGTCAACAAATGTTTTATATTGTGATTTACGCCGAAGAATTTCTCTTAAACTTGATATGGATCACAGAAGCCTCAATTCAACAATTGCAAATACTTATCTGTATTCTTCGGTATCAACTACAATATTGTGGGAATTAAGATGTTCCTCCCAACCTACGAGAACCAGTATCACTACTGGTACTCCCCCCGAGCCAGCTTCATACTCGGAAACAGTTTTTGATTCAACCTAAATAGGCTTTTCCCTAGACCACCTGGTCACAACCAGCTCCAGTCACGAGTATTCAATGAGTTCCACTAGCAAACGAGCTGAAAAACTCGAAATCTAGTAATGTAACATTAACCTCTAAAACGTATTGTCAGAGGCTTACAAATAGTCTCCCCTCTGTCCTCGATGCCTCACGTCCCTCATACCATTTTGGCCCACATCTCCATCACAAAATTTTTCTTCCCTGGAGAGAGGTTGGGCAGGAAACCACTATCCCGTAACTTCCTTCAACGATTCCTTAGTATGAAATTCACTTTTCTTACATCCTTTCCTGTAACTTGTAGCTGAACCCCATCACTTATTTTTGAAAGGAAATATTTCCAAGTAATTTTATATTTACAAACACATCCATAATTTATTCAATTAGGTCTTTATTTTGGTTCCAAACTTTAGTAAATCAAAGTAAATTCTAAGAGTTACCTAATTTATTGAGGGGTATTACATCATCCCCTCTCAAGGTAAACATCGTCCTTGGTGTTTTATAGCCTCCGGAATAGGCTCAGATATGTCACGTGCATACTTTTTTATCCTCCTAGGTAGTCTCCTCCGGGCTAAAGTTCCTCCATTGTACTTTAACTTGTGGGATAACTCGTTTCCGTAACATTGTTTTTCTCCATTCGATAATATGTAGGGTTTCGACTAGAAATTCCCTCGTCCGGTTCAACCTACAATGATCCACCATTCATTATTACCTCTCAATAGAATTAATTAAAACAACTCATGGAAGAATTTAACTATGCTACATATACATCTTTCCATTGAATAATATGTCTAGGGTCATGTATGTATTTTTTAGAAAGGAGACATGAAACACATTATGAACGTGTATATGACTAGGTAGGGCTAAATGGTAAGCTATTGGACCAAACCAAGAAATAATCTGGAATGGACCACAGAAACGAGGGGCTAACTTAGAGAAACAACTCCGACTCAAGGTACTTCTTTTGGGTTTTACCCTCACATAAACATGATCCCCTCCTTGGAATTCTTGGTAGGATCTTCGCTGGTCAACATAGTTTTTCTGACGATCCTGAGTAGCTTTCAAGTTGAGTCGAACCTTTTTCGTTGTAGCTTCCATCTCCTTGATCACATTAGGTGCTAATATTAACTAATCTTCTAGGTCGTTCCTATTGATAAGTGTTCTACACTTCCTCCCATATAACACCTCAAATTGGCTCATTTTCAATGACGCGTGATAACTTTTGTTATACGGAAATTCAACTAAGCGTAGATACTCTTCCCACCTCATGAGTTGCTACATCACATACATAGTAAGCATGTCTTCCAACACCTGGCTCACTCATTCAGTCTTCCCATCCATCTACAAGTGGTAGGTTGTACTTGATTGCACTTGAGTACCCAAACTAGTGAAGAGGGCCTTCCAAAAGGCAGAAGTAAAATTTACATCCCTGTATGAAATTACCATTTTGGGTATTCAATGTAGGCTGAAGATTTATTTCATGAAGATGTCAACAACTTGCACAAACTTATAGGTTCATTGTACTTGTATAAAATGAGAAACTTTGCTCAGTTTTTCCACTACCACCATTATGGAGTCATTTTGTTTTCTTGACTTTGGTATTCTTGTAATAAAATTTAATGTCACAATCTCCCATTTCCATTCAGGAATAGGCAGAGGGTGGAGCAAGCCAATTGGTTAGTGGTGTTCTAATTTCACTTGCTGGCATTCTAAACACTACAACAAGTATTTGGTTGTTTCTTTCTTTATACCCATCCAAAACTTGTCTTTCCTTAGAGTTGTAATAATATTCTAGTATCCAGGATGCGCAATAGATATATTCCTATGATATTCATCCAAAATAAATCGCTTGAAATCTTGTTGATTGAGTACATATATTCCATTTATCTAGGTCAACAGACTCTCACTATTAATATCATAACCCAATTTCCTTTCAGAGTTGTTTTCCTGTATAGCTTGCTACCACATGAAATGATATTTAGGGCCTTCTAAAGAAACATATCTAATCTGATTTGAGAAATCAATTTTTATTTTAATAAAGGAAATATCATAAATACAATTCAATCTCCTGCTTAAGGAATCGACCACTCGATTCTCCTTTCCTTTTAAATGTTTAATGTCAAAGTCAAATTCTCTTAAAAAATAGGTCCACCATAATTGAAGAGCATTCAATTTTGGTTGATGAAAGAAATTGGTTAGGATACTATGATCTGTCATGAGAATAAACTTATTCCCAAGTAAATAATGTTGCCAAACTTTCATAGCATGAACTACTGTCGTAAGTTCCAAGTTCTAAGCAGAGGAGCGTTGCTCAAGCTCCCTTAACTTTCGTGATTCGTGAGCCACTACTTGAACTTCCTGCATCAGTACAACCCATACTCTTGCTTGGCATGCATCAGTATAGACAATAAATTCTTTGTACGGGTATCTTATTCTCAAAATTGGCACGGTAGTCAACAATTATATTAGTTGATCAAAGCTTTGTTGACACTCAGTGGTCCACTTAAATGCTTTCCCTTTCTTCTACAGAGATTTAAAGGGGTAGGATACTATGGAAAATCCCTCTATAATGTGGCAGTAATACCCGGCTAGTCCTAGGAAGGAGTAGATATCCGCCACATTCTTGGGACAATGCCACTCCATCATTATTATGATCTTCTCTCGATCCACTGCTATGACTTCTTCCGTAATAATATGTCCTAGATATTGTATATGTTCCTTATAAAATTTACATTTACTATATTTGGGATACAATTAATGTTCCTACAGAGTATGTAACACGATTTTTAAATGTTTCTCATGTTCCTCCAAATTCTTAGAATAAATTAAAATGTCTTCAATAAAAATAAGCACAAATTTGTCAAGGTAAGGATGGAATATTTGGTTCATAAGACACATGAATGTAGCCGAGGCATTAGTCAGCTCAAACGATGGAACTACAAATTCGTAATTTCCATAGCATGTGTTGAACATCTTACACATTTCTTCCTCTTTTATTTTGAGCTGATGGTACCTTGATCATAAATCAATTTTTGAGGATACAATTGCAGCCTTGACCTGATCGAATAATTTGTCAATCCTTGGTAGTGGGTATTCATTTTAACACCTATTTTATATAACTTCCATTAATAAATGCATAACCTTAGGGTGTCATCCTTATTTTTAACAAAAAGCATCAAAGCTTCCCATGGTGATACGTTGGGGTGTATATATTTCTTGTCCAATAATTCCTGTAATATAATTTTCAGTTCATTTAACTCTGATATAATCATCCTATAGGGTTCCCTAGATACTAGGAAAACCCCTAGAACTAATTAAATAACCAAATACATATCTCTTTTTGGTGGAAATCATGGTATATCCTTAGCAAATACATCTGCAGACTCTTGAAATATTGGAAGTTCTTACAGTACAACTAATTTTTCCTTAGAATTAACATAACCCACATGTATCACATAAATATGGCAGCCCTTTCAGATACAATTACCTAATTGGTAGGTGGTAATCGGCCTCAATTGTACATGCCTCTTAATTCCTTGAATTTCACACCTAAAACTTGCTTCATTCAACTAACTAGTGATCTTTTCTTTACAATTTACAAGAGACCAGTGAGATTCAAGCCAATCCACTCTGATTAAAACATCATAAGACCCTAGGGGTAAAACATTCAAGTTTACTTTTATAGGCTGATCCGCTAACTCAACCAAACAATTTTCCATTTTTTCCACCACTCTTCCCTTTGTTCATGTGGCTAGTTGGACTAGCCACGTGCTTTTAAATTTGTGAGTTTGTAACTGACACAATTCTACCACCTTAGGACATACATAACTTAAGATGGTTACAGGATCTATCAAAATGGAAACATTATGTTTAAAAAGCTTACCTTCAATTTCAATCATGTTGGGTTGATATTCTTCCTGACGATTCTCTAGAGTAGCACTAATTTTCGGTATTATTTTTTCCACTTTGCCCACTGTTGAAGCTTCCTGAATGGTTGTTACTTTCTCAAGACTTCCACGATAAGGGAATTTCTTAATATAATGTGGTCCTCCACAACCCCAACATTGTAGGGGTGGTTTTTGTAATGGATTTCCTTCAAAGTTGGGGTGTTGTTGTACTATTTTTGACTCATTCTGTGGTCGAGGATTTTGTTGACCCTCCTCTACAACCATTCCTTACTTCCGTTTATAGGTTCTCTTGAAATTAGAAACTTTGTTATTCTTGTTGTTTTTCATATTTCTTTGTCCATTTTTTACTACCCAACTTTTATCGTTATCCTTCTCTTCCATCTGCTAATAAAAAATTCGAGCTTTTCTTATAACGTCATGCATAGTTTTGGGATTATCAAACTCTAGTCATTCCTTCATATTCATTGGTAGGCTTCTAATGAACCTTTGAACTTTATATTTTTCCTCACGTATATATGGTACATACCATAATAAAGAGGTAAATTTTTCCACATACTCATTCGTAGTCAACTGTCCTAATCACATATCATGGAACTCTTTGGCTTTTTCATCGTAAAACTGTTCAGTCAAATATTTACCCTTCCAGTGTTTCTAGAAGGTTTCCCAGTAGTTTTAATCAATACCATACACCACCTTCATTTCCTCCCACCACAAGGTTTCCTTTCCCTGCAGCTAATAGATTGGTAATTGAGATTTGAAATTTTCATCATATTCGTAGATTTTGAAATATTTCGTGATATTTACCAACCGTAGTTTTGTTGCCTCCTCAGCTTCACCATCATAGCTTGGGGGATTTATCTTTTTGAAATCGCCCTACAATTCAACCTTCTGTTCCTTCACTTTCTTTTCCATGCCACTTCCACAAGTATCTCCAGACTCCTCCTATGTGTCTTGGTTTCCTTCTGATTCCTATGTTTGACTCCATTTTTGTATATTGTCTTCCCTCCTCTTGTGAGACTCTGCTCAGTTTTAATTTTCAAAACTGGGCTTGGAATTCTGATGGTTTTGTCTATCTGTCAAACTTTTTATGATTCACTCTTTCCCTCCCATCAAACGTTCATTTTCAGTCCAAAGGATTTCCATTCACACTCTATGTTTTTGTACAATTTACATCAACATTGTACTTGTATTGTGAGATTCATTCTCCAGTGAGATCCGTAATTTTGGATTAGTCTCATCAAAGGGTACTGAACCAAATTTGGCAATAAGTCTTGTTGGTGGTGTGAATGTTGGACCACCTCTTCTTGTCATGGTGATTTCCCTATGAATACACAACAAAGACTATTACTTCTCATTCCATTGGGTCATGTCACAATGTAGCAGCTTAACTTTGATATCACTTGTAATGTTCCCTAGTCAATCTTTTTAAGTAACTAAATTTAACAACTACCCAATTACTGAATTATATAATAGGGTAGATGAATTTCACCATAACTACATTCTTTTCATGATTGAATAACATTATAGTGTAATGTGTTTATAATAATGTTTAAACCATGGTTTCGACCATGAGTCACCCATAACCCGAGTCTACTCTATTTCTCTTCACACCCTATGAAGGATCTAGAAGCCAGTCTAATTGTCTACCACATGGTAGATCTCTTTTTGGGATCATTGGTAGATCATGACGATAATGGGTTGGTGATAGATCAATGACTAATGGGAGTGAGAGGGAGTTAGGGAGTAACTATCCTCTTCTCCCGCATGCCTTAAGTCCCACATTTGACTCTGACATGGTTTTGAAACCATCCTCTGCAATTGACTTAGGGTTTTCCTATTTCCCTTTAATTTCCAGCAATGTTGGTTGTATACTCTGATTTCCTAGCCAGCTTGCTCTTCGGATAATAATTGGAGCTCAATCTAGACAAATTTTCAGTTTCAACTTTCCTAATAAGACCTCATTCTCTTTCCTAAACTTTCGTTTCTATTTTTCTTTTCTTTTCTTATGTGACTGTCTCGAGTTTGTATCTAATGTCCATTGATTTATGTGTGCATGTGGGAAATTACACTCTTTACTTCAACCTCACCACCCAAATTCAAAAATTTTAGCTCCCTTCACAAAATCAAGTTTCTCTTCCCATCACTTTATTCTTCTCGGTAATTCCCAAAAAGGACAACTTGACGTTTCTCTTAGATAGTGTCACTTTAGGGATGATGGTCTCTCTTTCCTTCATTTATTTCATGCTTTCCTGTCTTAAACTATTTTATAACTCGATTTCTCTCAAGTTTGATGTGCCCATCTCAAAAACCTAATTTGTGTTGATTTCTTATGAAGGTAATGTTGATGGAGCACATGTTTTCTGGTGCTATATTTTTGTGGAAATGGATATAGCTTTCGACTACATTCTCTCTTAGGCTGCTAGGTGTGACTCTTATTATAAAGGTTGTACGTTGTACTAAGTAAAGATATTTCATAACCCTTCAGTGAAAAATCATTTCCTCAATATGAGTTACAGTTTCTACTCTTTTAAAGAGTCCCTGCTTAGGTATGTAGTGTAAATATGGTTAAATAGCTTCAATTAGGCTACAACAAAGCCGCCCTGAAAATGATTGTTCAATTATATGTATTTCTTGAGGGTTTGAACAGTAAGTTGAATGTCTTCTTTTGTAGATTTTGGGTGGAGACCCTAGCTTAATTTTATGTCCCTTTCTTTTAATACATTTTTTATGTTTTTATCCGCTTTCACATATGCTATAGGGAACAAAATTCTTTTGTTTGTAACATGGGCTTTTATATGGATTTGGAAAAAGCGACAAAACTAAGCCAGCACTAGACTATCATACAATGTTCGTATACATGCAACGTGTCTTTTTTTCAATGTTGAAGTTTATTTATGCAAAAACACATTAATTCATTGCAAAATTTGTTTTGGTTTCTTGGGAGTATTCTTGAATTATTTCTAGCAATAAATTTTACGAAGGAGTTTCTTTGTTGTATTTTGTGTTCTGTGTGAATTAGTTTTTTTTCCTTTTTCGTAGTAACCCTATGTACTTTCATATGTCGACCACAAACTTGTTTCCTCAAACTTTTCTGTTGTTTTCACACTTTTAACAAATAACTTCTTGTGTTCCAATACTTACCCTTACTAGGCTGAAAGGGAGCAGGACTACCGACGAGTAGTTATTTCCTAGCTTGACCCTAAGACTAACCCAAACCCCTTTTCGATAAGTTTCATTCTTATCAATCCAAGTCGTTATAAAATTCATTTTATTGAATTTCTCTTTGACAAAATAACTTCAATTGTCATTAGCAGAGTTAAATAGTATACCCTGTAGTACACCATAGTTACCGATCAGACGGGGAAATTACAGATTACTTATTCTTTTAAGGTAGCAAAAATATCACCCAATTTTGAAAAGTGGTTATTGAAAACACACCCTTTTTTTAGCATATTTTTGACACTTTAAGTTTTCTTATTTAACATTTGTTTTTAAACATTAGTGATTTTCATGCTATTTTTGGAAAGTGTTGATGTAACATCAACCCAATTCTTTTAAAGGGGTTAATTTTTACACTTTAACTTATTTTATGTATCAAGTATGGTCATTGTTTTAAAATGTTAGTGATTTTCATGCTGATTTTGAAAAGTGTTGATGAAACATCAACCCTTTTTGTTTAGAGAGCTTATTTTTTACATTTCAAATTTTCTAATATATTAAGTGTGGATATTTTTTTAACTGTTGGTGATTTTCATGTTCATAACAAAACATATAAACAAAAAACATCACAAAAGAAAATCAAATATAAAAAATTATATAAAAAAGAAAAGAAAAAAAGCCATAAAAATGTTAAAAAAAAAATAAAATTAACCTCTATATATATATATAACTGCATAATTAATAAAAAAACTTTATTTTTTTTTAAATTATAAAAAAAAATTCCAAAAAAAAGAAAATATTTTTATTGCCCTGGGCAGCGTAGGTCAATTCTAGGAATCGACTTGGAAACCCAGGGCCGCCATTTCGATTCCATGAATCAGCTTAGGCCACCAAGGCTGCGGGGCCTCAGCTAGAGGCAGGGCGATGTCATGCAACGTCGTCCCACACAGGACCGAGGCCCTGTGGCCCTAGTCGGGTCGACGTTGTCCAATGTCATCCCACCCAAGCCCAAGGCCATATGGCATTAGCCATCAAAGGCCGCCCTTGGCCATGAACACCCGAGGCCACGAGGACTCGGGCATATGGGGGGCGGGCCTGTGTAGGCCCATCCCACTCAGGCCCAAGGCCTCGCGACCCTGGGTGGTCATGGTCGAGCTCGACCTTGGCCGCCTAGGGTCATGAGGCCTCGGGCCTCGACGAGCCATGCCTGAGGGCTGCTTAGGTCGACTCCGAGAATCAACCTAGCTACCGGGTGATCACGCTAGGTGGCCAGGTTGATTCCAAGAATCGACCTATGTTGTCTAGGGAAATTTTTTTATTTTTTATTTTTCTTTAATTGATTTATTTGATTTTTTTTTTAGTAACACGATTTTATTTTTTTTTATTTCTAACTTTATAAAAAGTTGTTTTTGATGTTGTTTTGTTAATTTTTTTTTTTTAATTATTTGTTTATTTATTTTTATTTTTTTTATTCTTACAAGTTAATTTTGTTTTTTTTTTACATTTTTTACGGTTTTTTGTATTTTTATATATTTTTTATATTTAATTTTTTTTCTCATGGTTTTTAAATTTATTTTATGTTTTATTACTATTTATTATTTAAAAAAAAAAATTGTTTTTGTTTTATTCTTTTTGTACAAAGTTTGAATTTTTGTTTTCATATATATATATATATATATATATATATATATATATATATTGCAAGGTCCGTGTCAATGCTCGACTAACAACCTTATCCCATCATGTGTAATTTGATAGTTGATTTTAAAATATTTGTTATAATGAATCGAGTTTGTCCCCACAATCTGTCCATTTCATGGTTGGTATTTAAGTTTTCACTACAATGGGTTGAGTTCACCTACATTGCATGTCAATTTGATTGTTGATTTTTAAATTTTTGTTAATGTATCAAGTTGTCTAACGCTAAGATTTTAAAATCGATATACATTTAGCCTTTAAAAAATAAATTACTCTTGGTATAATAACTCTTTCATTCATCTGTTCATTTTTAAAGTTTTTTTAGCCATCAATTTTTTCCATAATGTCATGCTTGAAATATTTTGAAAACTTAGGTTTTTTTATAGTCATAATATTTGGTTTTAATTCCATGGTTGAAAAATTGTTAAGATTTCAATGCTTTTCTAAGTCATGATATTTAATCTTTAATACTATGGATAAAAACAGTGTTAAATATTTCTTATTTATCACCCTGACTGAAAATTGTTCGAATTTTAAGATTTTTCAAAGACGTGATATTTTATATTTGATGTCATGCCTAAAAGTCTTTGGAATTTTAAGGCTTTTCAAAGATGTGATATTTTATCTTTAATGTCGTGCTTGAAAATCATTGGAACTTTAAAGTTTTTCAGAGTCATGATATTTTATCTTTAATGTCATTATAAAAAATGTTGAAAATTTACCCTGAAAAAAAAAGACATTATTCCAACATCAACACTTTTCATTTTCAAGGTTTCTTTTGCACAAAAAAAATTGGTTTTCACTTCCACTTTTAGAAAATGTTGAAAATTTAGTTCGAAAAAAATGTTATTCCAACATCAACACTTTTCGTTTTCAACCTGTTTTTTAATTTTTTTGGGGGGTTTTTTGGCTAGAGTTCTCATTTTGAAGTAATAGTTCTCGTTTGATCAGTGAATTTGTTGTACACATTTTCTAATAAACATTCACAATTTTGTAATTCACATTTTTAATAATCATGCACAGTTCTGCAAGGTACATTTTCTAATAAGAATTCATAATTATGTAATGTACATTTTCTCGTAAACATGCATAGTATCACAAGTTACATTTTCTAATAAGCGTACACAATTTTGTAATGTAGATTTTCTAATAAACATGCATAGTACTACAAGATACATTTTCTAATGAACATTCACACCACATATTAGTTCATTTCTGTATTGGATGCACTTATTTTCATATTCTCAACTGTTCTTAAACTAACAAGATATCCCAATTTGCAAATATTTATCTTTATTCTTCAGCTATCAACTACAAGTAAAAGGAAATATTGGCAAGTAATTTTATATTTACAAACACATTCGTAATTTATTTAGTTAGGACTTTAAATGGAAAATAAGTTTATATTTACAAACACATCTCTAATTTATTTTATTAGGTTTTTAGAATCAAAGTAAATTATGAGAGTTACCCAATTTACTAAAGGGTATTACATTAAAATTCAAGATTTTGGGTACCCACAGGGTTTCTGATGGTAATGGATCCATTTCCACCATAAAAAAAATAATAATTCAAACACTCATATGATTATATTTTTTAAAACACAAAAATAATCAAATTCTAGTCAAAAATAACTTTCTGAAAGAAAGAATTTGTGACATGGGTAGACAAAACACTCATATGATTATATTTTTTAAAACAAAAAGATCATAAAATTCTAGCCAGAAATAACTTTCTAAAAGAAAGAATTTGTTGTCTTGGTAAACAACGCCTATTTTAAATAATAGTTGTTCATGAAAGATAACTTGAATATATTCTTTAAAAAAATATAAATATAAAAATGTATTTTCTTTATTTACTTAATTATTTGTTGTTTGAATTGATAATATTTTTAATTTATTATTAATGATTTTTCATTAATTTCTTATTAATATTAAGTAAAATTATATTTTTTTTACTATCATTAAAAAAAACAATAAATATTTATATAATATAAATAAGTGATTTTTTATTTTTAGAATAATTATATAATAATTAAATAAATCTACATTATTTTTTTTCAACTATCTAACAATTTTTAATATAATTTTCATGCAATTATTAGAGTTTTATCCCATTGCATTTGTTTATTAACTAATTTTTGTTACGTTGCTCTGATATTTCTCCACCAGAAACTTGGATAGAGTTATATTGTTCCATTCCCCTATCTTTCGTACCATAAATTTATCTCCATACTTTAATCCAAATGGCTTGGGAACCCCACCATGAATGTAGCAGAGTATCCCAATCAGCAGCATGCAGCTAAAAACTAATTTGATTGCTCATTTTGGTAGATAGGACTCATGTTTGTCTTCTCAGGTAAAAAACAATACTGGTGTTGCTTGCCTCTACTCTTCGCAATGTCGGGCTTTCTTTTAGTATCCATCATTTTGTGCTTACTTTGATTTCATCAAACTTGATAAATTACAGTAGGAATGTATGTTGACTAGAGGTAGATGGAAAAAGTAAGCTGCGAATTTTAAGCATAGGATAGAGTTGGAAGTCAAACTTTGATGTTTTACTAACTTTTATGCTCAAAACCATAGACCATGACATATTTTTATGTTCGCAGGGGGCTTAACCATCAGAAATCAATTATCACTTCCTCTTATGAAATATTGCAAACATTCAACTAGCGACTTATTGAACGCAGTCAAGGCCCTCTCACATGCTAATACATTATAGTTAAAATGACAACCCTTATCCAGGTTGCAAATTCCCACAACCTTTATGTGGTTGGTTGGGCTGACCTTTCCATCAATGTGTTCAGATTGATGAACGTTGACATTCTTTAACGAAATTGTTTATCGTCGAAAAACTTTTGTATCAAGAAACCTATCATGTATAAATTTTCTCTGACATTTGTTATTATTTCAATGCCTTATAGTGGGGAGATTGAAAATGGAATTCAATTTAACCCATTCCACTACAACGCCACATGAGTCCTAGCCTATGCAAAGTCATAAATGCACAGGGACATAATTAATGCATTGTAAGTTTAGGTAAAAAATATTTATCATACTAAATCCACTGGTTGGCATGGACATTCCACTCACCTGATGGCTAATAATAGAATATTTATTCAAAATTTAAAGAGCTATTACTATTGAGATCATATATATATATATATATATATATATATATATATATATATATATATATATATATATATAATATATATATATAATATATATATATATATATATATATATATATATATATATATATATATATTAATTATAGAAGGGGAGGGTTTGAGAATGCACTCTGAGGGCTCACGTTTCTTCACCAGTGGCAGAGGCATGGCGAGATCTGCTAGGGGCATGGCGAGATCTACCAGGCTACGGAGGAAAAACCCATCAGGGTCGAAGCCAGGCTCCCCACGTCTAGGACTTTCATCTGCTTCTGATTCATGCTCATGCCCACGTGCTCGGTCAAGGCCCCTTAGCTCATTTTATGCTCCCTGCAGACTCAGGCTCAGGAGGCGTAGCCATATGCTGCTCAGGGAAAGCCCAATGCCGAGAGGCATGACATCACTGATGCGTAATCCAGGAGCGAGAGATCTGAGGGTGAGGGCAGCTGGAATACCCTCTTGCGCTGAAGTGGCTTCTCTGCTTGATGGTTGGGAAGATATGGCAGATCCGGACAGGGTTTTCACCTCCCAGACAATAGAAACAAAGGCAGCCATGTAGAATACGCCAGACAAATGCTGATCCAAAACAACCATCATTCAAAAATGGACAGATCCATTCATGGGCAAGGATTGATTTCTCTTGAGCCAGATCAGAATTTTATCCATGGATGGAGACACAACCCATCAGATCTGAACTACCAGAAGACAGATCTACCCTCGATCTGGCGAGATCTGGAAGGATTTACCCGAATCAGCAATGCCCAATATCGTTCTGCTAGCGCTAAAATAAATGGAGACAGAGGGTTGCATGAAAAATCTGGCAGCTTACTTCTTGATCTTTTGCTTCAAGCATATGGGCTTTTAACCAAAAGTTAAAAGGATGGTAGTTTTCAGCCACTCTAGTAGAGGATATAGAAGAGGAAGAAAATGCAGAAATTACCACAAATACCACATTCCAAGAAGAAGAACACCCAGAAGCCGAACAACCAGGAAATATCCCAGCTTTCAATGAACAAAGCACTCAATTTAAATCACAAAATGATGAGAACCAGAACTGCTTTGCGTTAGTTCCAAGGACAACTGACTCACAATAGAAAAGTGAGCAACTCATTCCAGGGAAAGAAATCGGTGGCAGTAAGCGAATACACTCAACAGAAAGCTCAAATTCCGACAAAGAAACCCCAACTACTACCACAGAGGTAGAAATGTCCATTGTAACTTCCACTCCCAACACTGGAGGTTGGCGGAAAGTGGAAAAAAAGAAAGGTAGGAAAGCATAGATAGTTTATAAATGATTGTTCTTTTAGATCCTATGTATCAGGACAAGTTTATACAACATATGCTAATTTAGCATCTACAACATGTAATTTTGCTCAATATGAATAAAATTACGATTTTTCCATTGGAATATATATATATATATATCTTTTCTAATTAAAAGGGTAATAAATAATAATAACTATTATTAAATTTTAAAGTCGTAACCAAGCTACTAGTGAGATTCCTCATTGGGATGTTGTTGTAGCGGCTGCAACACCCTCCAAAATTTTGGCTTGCATCCAATTTCAAAGCCTCCCTTAGCTTTTTTCTTGATGTTTGCAAGCACTCGGGCTCATCTAATGAGCTCATGTTGAGTCTTTGCACCCATCCTCCTTGACCTTTCAATGGACATCTTTTTGCATGTTGGTCACAATCTCACGCTTGCAGCCATCTTCTCCTCATGCACAAGGTCCTGCTTCATGTGTACAAGTTTTATTGACCATGTAAAAATCTCTCGCACTCACATACAAAGTTGTATGAACTGTCGTGCAAGCGTCATCGCAGTCGTTCAACAATCTATCAAGAGTGTCATGCTTGTCGCTTGCACCAACAACCAATCACACTAAGTATATGTTGTTTTGATGGATTGAGGTGTCTTGTCATCAATTCATGTTGAATGTGTGCTCGGCAAATAATGTATGCACAAGTTCACTGACTCACACACTTAGTCATTTTGTTGAAGTTCTCACAACCGGATCACCCTCCAATAACCAGACCCTCGCTGAACTGCATTATGTAGTTTCAACACTCAGTGAACATGTACTACTGCCTAAAATTGTGTAGAGCTTGAGGTTCTCTCCCAGGCAGCCTGCACTATGCAATCTTGGAATCGACCAAACTAAATGTAATCCAGAAAAGCGCAGAAGTTCCTCAACAAGCCATCTCAATCCATGTTTTCCGCAAGCACATCAACCAAGCCTCTAGCTAGTCAACCAGAATGTTTGACCATGCAGTGGCCCCGGGACTCACTCCCCCAAAAAATTGCACAAAATCTGCCAAGCATGCCCACTTTACTGACTAAAGAAACTACGTAGATATGTTGGAAAGACACTGAGTGTCTGTCACTGGCTCCCTCAAAAATTGCGCATTTTTTTCAGCCAGCCACCCAGTCAGCCGGCTAGGTGCTCACCCAGAAAACTATGCAAATTCATGAGTATTCCCTTAGCTTCCCAACATCACACTCAGCTCAGAAACTACATAGATGTGTTTAGTAGGTCAACCTCCCTGCAATTGCGCAGTCTTATCACTAGCAATCCTGCATCCCGCTGCCATCTCCCTAAAAAAAATGCACATTTTTTCACGGTAAGGGTCCTACAACCCGCTGCCAGCTCCCTAGAGGAATTATGTAGTTTTTAGTACCAAGCCCCTCTGTTGCGTGTACTGCTTCCCCCAAAAAATTGCGCAGATTTTCCCACCAGCCGAACCAAATCCCATGGATAGTCACTGTTGATCCCAATTGTCCATCTCATTCTCCCAATGTATGCTGCGTAATTTCCACCAGAAGTACCTAGAGCCCACATCCCAGCTTGAAATCTTCCTTGCATAGTTTCATAGCCTTTTCTTCTCTCCTGCTCACTTGCATCCGAAAGCAAACAACAATGGATCATGGTAGACTAGGAGATTTATGGTTTTGATTTCATCTCATCATGAGTGATTGCAGATACAGGTACATGGATGATACATGGCACGATGATGAATGATATGAACGAGATGAACTAGGAAAGCACATGTGAGGAGATTTGTTCCTGAATGAATGAACAGATGATTCATGCAATGATATTTTTTTTGCGAACAGACGATGCATGTGAAGAGATTGTTTCATGAATGGATGAACATGTGAAGCATGGAAAAGTAAAAGGAAAGGAGTAAAGTTCACATGTGACGTCAATTGAACACGAAGACCATCGAAGACTCCACACACCTTGCCATGCGTAGGTGAAGCTACGATACACCAATAAAATATCCATCACTCAGCAACACTCTAGCTTGACATGCACACCAGTAGCAACATGAACATACCAGCACTGTTGTGCCGAGTTGTGTCATGAGCCATGTGGACCACATCATCACTATGGGCCATATTGTTGTAAATCAATGTAATCTAATGTGGAAGTCCAAGAGACCCACGTGTCATATGAAGAGTCATGTAAAGTTGTGGAGTCAAATAAGTCAAACAGTCATGAGGGAGGTCGAAGAGTCACAATTTCCATTTTCACCCTTCGCTATAAATACCCCCTCATTTGTACATGCAAAGGACTTTTCGCCTTGGATCCCCCCACATAGCCTTGAGAGTCTGTAGTTTTTTCTTTGAGGAGCGAGCAGTGGCTCCAACCCCCCTTTTACGAGGTTAGTGATGTATGGTGTACTGATGTGTCTTAGAATGTTCACTTAATTCAGAAACCTGATAACAAGCCAACACGATTTCGCACATCTATTGTAATTATTTTTAAGACTAGTCTTGGAACACCTATATTGCATGTTTCTTTGTGTTAAAACATTTGAACTATCTCAATTGATCTAATACATATGTTTTTGAAAATGTGTTGTATAAGTTGTTAGTGCTATTCTTCCTGCGTGGGTTTCCTCACCTAACATTAGACATAACCTTTCCTATAAACTTGTTATAATGACCATCGCACTCCCGCAGACTGCTTCGTTGTATGTGCTATCCCGTTTTGTGTGTGTGACTGTCGCATCCATATGGACTGCTCCACCAGAAGCTGCACATGTCTTATTTTCTTTTGTGTCTATGACAGGGTTGGGACTCTTCCCATTTGACTGGAGATTCACTTCCACCCTCTCTCTCTGTGGTGAAAAACCTTGACACAAGTAACACTAGCACTCACCAGGCACGTGAACCTCATTGTTCAAAGATAAAGCATACGCAATTTACTAAAGGGTATTAGATAATTTTATATAATTTTATGAACTTTCCTAGATTTACTTCTCAATCCAAATATTTCAATCAATTCCTTATCTTAAAACCTTGAATTAAGAACATTCAAGAATTAAAATTTTAGATAATAACAATTTTGATTTCTAGTTTCATAGACCAAGGAAATTAGTATAATATCACTATGATGCAAGTTACTTTGATACTTAAAATGAAATAAAATATGATCATGTACGTCAATTTAATATTGAACCTGTAAAAGATGCCTTTTAGTGCAATCAATGTACGCTAAATTACAATGATTTTAAAGGGTGCTAAGATGTAAACTACAAATAAATTTTATTCATTTTTGTTTATTTTTAGGTTATCTAAAGATATATAGATATATATATATATGTTACACTTTTTACAATCGAATATGAAGCATGTGTGTAACTCTTTCCATGGTTTATATCAAAATGACACATGACATTCATTAATAACATAGAAATATTTCAATATTGTTCGCAACCTAGATAGTTGAATTTTCATTTTAAGTAAAATAACAATATATCAACTTTATTGTTAGATACTAAAATGGATTTTCTAGAAACCAAATGTATGACATGTATATAGATTTATAAGATTTCTTCCATGCTCAACATGAATACTATACATAACATTTAAAAAAAATTAATATAATTTTTTTAATTAAATCTAAATCTAAATCCCTACTGATTTTAAATTTTCATTAAATTTTAGATCTATGGGGTTCACATAAGAATCCTATGCCTAAAAATAAAATCTCCTTTAAATTTGGAAAACTTTATAAACTTTAAGCACCTTAAGGATTGCTTCAAGGAACCTAATGGCAGGCATCCCATGATTTTCTGTAGGAGACTCAAGAAGATTATATGCAGCCATAGTGTTAACTGAATATGATCCCAAATGCGAGTAATTTTGTAGTTGGAGTATCAATTGCACTCTATATATTCCTACGGAGAGCTTACAATTCTTATACAAATGATCTGGGGCATTTGGATATTTGGCAATCCACTCTTGCCTCTGGTCAACTGATATGGCTGTTATCTTCAGGAGATTCACCACTTCCTGTGCATTCTTATCAATTCCAATGAGAGGATCCATAACCTCTTGTATAAGTATCATCACATCATATAGTCATTCCATGTTATCCTCCATTAGTCCCAATTCATCTAGCATGGTTGACTGTCATTCTGTGGTATTGGAGTTCTATGATAACATACACTGGTTCTTCGTTGTGATATTCTCTATATGTTGCTCAGTCTTAGCAAGTTCTCTTCTCATTCTGGAATTCTCATTTAGAAAATACTAGGAGAAATCATGTGCTCTGTAATGAATACATAATTCACTACGATAACTACCCTCTGATTTATTCTAGTGTTGGAGGTGACCACCTTTTTCGTCACTACTAAGAATGGGTTTTGAGGATCATTGGGAAGGTACCTATGGCTTTTTTTCATGATCCTTTTCTTCAGATGATCAAATGATACATTACAAAAATCTATGACTCTTTCTACTGGGGGAGGTGTAATCCCCATCTCTCCAAATGGAAGATGTCCTCCTGTGAGTGGTTGTTCACCTGGAATACTAGGCTCATCATCCATGGGATGGATGGTGTCTTCTTCCTCATACTTCTCCTCCTCCAGTTCATGAGTCAATTTTTCTTCTTCCAGCCTTTGTGTTGCTTCCTCCTCCTGATACTTCCTTTGTTGTTCTTCCTCTATCTATATCCTCTCTTCTTCTTCTACCAGTTGCTTCTCAAGCAACTCACCCTGCTTCTCTCTCCTATTCTTCAGCGTCTTCTTCTTCACCTTCTCCCCTCTTTCATTCTAATTGTATAGCACCTATATTTAAAGGATCAACTTTCCATTTTCTACTTCTCTTGCCTGATGAGTACCTGATCCTTTTCATCGGAGATAACTTCTTTATTTGAGGTGTTGTTTCCTCATCCTCCTTTTCCTTCTCCTGCAAGTCCTAAGTTGGAGGATTTTGAGGCGAACTGGTATTTATGTCTAGATGTGTTTTCATTCTGGAACTATACTAGTTCTTTATCTTTTCATTCTCTGTTCGACATATTTATGAATATCTTGTATTATTCTTGATCCTTTCATAATGCTTCCTGACAATTCACCAAGGATCATATGCATGGAAAATTTTTGTGGTGAAGTGTATGTTGTTCAACTCTTCATTTTTCACTGCCAATGTTAAGTGACTCTTTAATTCATATAATTTTACCCTTAATGGAAATATAGGCCAAGGGGATTTCCTCCTGTTGTGAATGGTTCCTGATAGTCCCTTGTCCAACTGATTTGTCACCTCCTGCATGACCACTTTGTTTGTCACATATTTTGGCATAAGATGAGGGGTTTTTTGACATCTTAAACATTTGATGTAAGTTCCCTCGAGAGATTCAAACTAGTTTTCAATATCTTGAAGATAATATTTCACTTTATCTATCAATCATGGTGGAATAGTCTTGAATATCAGGCAAAAAATGGTTCCAAAGAAGTGTTCAATCAATTCGTCATATGCACCTATGAAGTTTCCTTCTAATAACACCCTATAGTTGACATAAACTGGGAACTTTTCTTTAGGAGTCCAGTTCCAATACAACCCAAGGAATGCACAACTTGCATAAATATTGTTTAAGATTTATGCATATATGTAAAATTCTATAGCTTGATTGCTTACAAAGATGCTTTGACCCATCCCACCTGCCGCTGCAACTCAAATGATAATATATTTTCCCAATTAAAATATTTTCCATGTTTCACCACTAGATTGAGTGCATATATCCATTTCTCTTGGAATACTTCAATGTTCTTATGCCCAAATATCCAACAATACATAAAGATCAAATACTAATATATGTATCTTAGGATAATTTTCAAATAAACTATTGTTGGGTGATGGCGAAACTTGGTGGGTTCTCGACACCATTACTTGATAACATCGGTCGTGTCGAGGTTATCCCATCTTGTGTAAAAGGCATCATTTTCATATTCATTAGGCTTGAGTATCTTATAATACGTCTACATATCCTCACCATAATAGGTGGTGAGGTGTCTGCCACTTTCACTGTGTAGCACAAGGTGTGGGTCATCCATACGTGTAATTATCCATTTTATAGCTTCAACACATGGCATGACTGAGTATCTACATTTGATCTTGTGGATCATGCACTTCTTAATTTTTATATATGCATTCACATCTTCTAAGTCCTCAGGGAATGTCTCTTGCATAAACGTGTTGTAGATCTTTCTCCAAGTAACCTCTATTGTCTTGTCAATAAAACACCGAGTGTCCACATATATAGGAATATTGGACTTTGTAACTTCAAGCAGATCATCAGCACTTACTCCTAAGATTTCTTTAGAGGCTACATTGTGTAGTGACGTGTATTCAATTGATGATGACACTGTGGTGACACTTGTAGCATGAAAACTTGTTTGTGGAATCACACTCATAGTGACAACATCAACTTATAACACTAACTATATTGAAATATTCATAAATCATGTTCAACGAGTCACATGGGGGCAAGTGGGTGCAAGGAGATTCTAGTAATAACTCTCCCTTGCCTCGACAGGGAAAGTGAATTATCAGAGGACCCCTTGCCCCGGTGGGCCAAGGTGATTCTCGGAAACACCCTTGCAAGGTGGGGCAAGGCAATTCCTAGAATCGACTGAGGTAAGGAGAGGTAAGGTGATTCTCAGAATTTCCCTTGCAAGGTGGGGCAAGGTGATTCCCAAAATTTCCCTTACAAACGTGGGACAAGGTGATTCCTGGAATCTCCCAGGGCAAGGTGGAGCAATGAAATTGCCTAAATCACCTGGGGCAAGGCAAGGCAAGGCAATTCCTATAATAATGTGAGGCAAGGCGATTCCTAGAATCACCATTGTAAGATGGGGAAAGGTGATTACCTAAATGATCCTTGCAAGGGGGTGTAAGAAAATTCCCTGAATCATCCTTGTAAGGGAGTGCAAGGTGATTCTTAGAATATCCCTTGCAAGTCAAGGAAAGACGATACTAGAAATCGGTCGAGACAAGGTGATTCCTGGAATTTCCCTTGCAAGGTGGGGAAAGGCGATTTCCAGAAATGCATAGGGCAAGGAAATTTCTAGAATTGCTCTGAGAAAGGCGAGGCAAGGAGATTCCTAGAATCACCCTTGAAAGGTAGGGAAAGGTGATTCACGGAATCGCCCAGGGAAAAGTGGGACAAGCTGATTCCCGAAATCACCTTAGCAAGGCGGGGCAAGGCGATTCCCAGAATCACCCAAGGGAAGGTGATTCCTGGAAACACCCTTACTCCAGCAGGACAACATGATTCACAAAAATGCCATTTCAAGGTGGGGAAAGGTGATTCCCATAATTTCGCTTGTAAGGCAGGGCAAGGCGATTCCCAGAATTTCCTGTGGCAATGCAGGGTAAGGAAATTCCTAGAATATTTCTTGCAAAGTAGGGTAAGGAGATTCTCATAATCACCCTTTCAAAGTGGGGAAAATAAATTCCTAGAATCTTCCTTGCCCCGACAACATAAGGTGATTCCCAGAATCAACAATGCTTCGTCGAGGCAAAGAAATTCCTAGAATTTCCCTTGCAAGGTGGGGCAAGGCAATTCTCAAATTTTCCTGGGGCAAGGAGGGGAAAGGCAATTCTTGGAATCAGTCGAGGTAAGGAAAGGCAAGGTGAATCCTAGAATCGTCCTTGCAAAGATGGCTAAGGCGATTACCATAATCAACTGGGGAAAGGTGGGGCAAGGTGATTCCCATAATCGCCCTTGCAAGTAAATTCCTGGAATCGCCAGGTGTAAGGCAGGGCAAGGTGATTCCCAGAATCTTCCGGGACAAGGGAGGGCAAGGTGATTCCTGGAATCTTTCGGGACAAGGCAAGGCAAGGCGATTCTTGGAATCACCCGGGGTAAGGTGGGGCAAGTCGACTCCTAGAATCACCCTTACCCCAGTGGGGAAAGGTGATTCTTGGAATCACCCTTGCAAGGCGAGGCAAGGTAATTCCCCAAATCACCCTTGTAAGACGACGCAAGTTGATTCTCAAAATCGCCCTTCCAAGGTGGAGCAAGACAATTCCCAGAAACTAAATAAATAAACTACTAATACATTATAAGTATATTGTTTGAAACAAATCCAATTTTATATAATCCAATATCATATTATATAACATAAGTTTATATTTAAAAAATTACAAATGGGTTATATCTATTTTTGAGCTTATGTTTATGTAATGTGAATAACTTTGATTTAATTACGTCGTAAGGTGTTTTTCTAGGAAGAAATCCCCTAGCCTGCCACTTTGCACCATTGGGCACGTTCAATCAATAGTTAAACAATTGAAATATTTGTGACTTCCACATATGTGTGACTATGTATTCTCCTATGATGCCTAAGTGATTGTTGTGTTTTAGAACATATGAAAATGCAAGAATAAGAATGAGTTTTGTTTTTAATTACACATAATACAAAGAAAAAAAAATGGTTAATTTTAATCTTGTGAATGCATTTCCACATATATGTGACATCCGTATATGCACGCTTCCATATTTCAACGTTCGTATATGTGGATATGCGGAATATGAATTCTATATATGCGTAACTTCCATGTATATCAGAGTCCATATATGCACATATAAAGATGATTACTTCCATATATGTGCAACCTTTATATATGTGTACATATACAAAAGATGACTTTTGTATATGCCACTGTTACTATCCTATGTGCATATACAACTATGCATATATATGAAATCTTCTCTATATGTGTACATATATGGAAGCTTCCATATATGCACATATACAACTATATACATATATGAAAGCTTCATTATATGTGCAGATATATGGAAGTGTGCATATAGGGAAAATGACTTCCATAGCTATGTGCATGTATAGAAGTTGTGCATATATCAAAGTCATCTTATGTATATGCATACTTCGATATCTATGTGCATATATAGAGGTTATTCATATATAGAGGTCATCTTCTGTATATACACACTTCCATACATATGTGCGTAGAAAAAAGACATGCATATAAAGAAGTCATCTTCAGTATATGTGAAAATTTTGTATATGCCCACACACACACACACATATAGAAGCATGCATATATGGAAGATAGCTTTCATGTATGTGTGACCTTAGTAAATCTTTTCTCTATATGCACATCTTATATAACATAGATATGAAAGTGTGTATACGCAGAAGCCATCTTCCTATATGCATTATTCCACACACACATATATACAGAAGATGCACATATACAAATGTCATATTTTATATATACAGTACATACGGAAATGAAATACATAGAGATGACTTATGTATATGTGAAACTTCTATATATGCACATATATATGAAATTGTGCATATATGGAAGATGACCTCCATATATGCACAACTTCAATATATACACATAGATATGGAAGTCATCTTCCGTATAGAATATGCACATATACATAAGCCATATATTGAAGTTGCACATATACATAAACTATATTTCATATATGCACGCTTCCCTATATATATGTGCATATACAAAATATGCACATATGCGAAAGATGAATTCCTTATATGTGTTGCTTCTGTGTATACACATATGTATGGAAGTGTGCATATAGGGAAGATGACCTCCATATATGCACAACCTCTATATATGCACATAGATATAGAATCATGCATATATAAAAGATGACTTATGTATATGCACAACTTCTATATATGCATGTAGGTATGGAAGCCATATTCCATATATGCAGCTTCCATATCTATGTGCTTGTATAGAAGTTTCACATTTACAAAATATGACTTCCATATATGTGCATATTATGTATATGCACACATAGACACACACACACATATGGGAGAGGATATATACAGAAGATGGCTTCCGTATATACACACTTGCATATTTATGTCATAGAAGATGCACATATGAGGAAGCCATATATTGCAGTTGCACATATATGGAAGTTATATTTTGTATATGCATGCTTCCATATATATATGTGCATACAAAAAATTTGGATATATACAAAAGATAACTTCCTTATATGTCTGGCTTCTGTATATGCACATATGTGTGGAAGTGTGCATATATGGAAGATGGCCTCCATATATGTATAATCTATATATACGCAAATAGATATCAAAGTATGCATATACAGAAGATGACTTATGTATATGCACATAGATATGGAATCCATCTTCCGTATATGGATGCTTCCATATCTATGTACATATACAGAAGCTACGCATACACATAAATCATCTTCTGTTTATGCACTCTTCCATATGTGTGTGTGTGTGTGTGCATACACAAAATATTCACATATACAAAAGCCATATTCATTATATGTGCAACTTTTTTATATGCACGCTTCCATATTTATAAGCATAGAGAGAGGTTGTGCATATAAGTATATTGTCTTCCATATATGAATACTTCCATACATATGTGCATATAGAGAAGCCACACATATAAGGAATGCATCTTGCGTATATGTGTATATTTTATATATCCACACAAACACACATACAGATATATATATATATATATATATGGAAGATTACTTCCGTATATGCACAACTTCAGTATATTGCTTTTGTATATGCCCTACTTTTGTATATGTGAATATATATGGAAGTAATTTTCTGTATATGCATGCTTCTATATATATGAGTGTATATGCAATTTAAAGTTTTGCATATACAAAAGTTGATTTTTGTCAATGCGCATATTTTGTACCCACACACGCATATATAGAAGTGTGCATTTGTGGAAGATAACTTTCTTATATTTGCAACCTCTATATATGTACAACTTCTCTACATGTACATAGATATGGAAGTGTTCATATATGGAAGATGGCTTCCATATATGTGTATATATACAAAAGTTGAGTATATACAGAAGCAATATTCTGTATATGCACAATTTCATATCTATGTTATAGAAGATGCACATATACATAAGCCATATACTGAAGTTGGGCATATATAGAAGCAGTCTTCCGTATATGAAAAATTCTATGTGTGTGTGTGTGTGTGTGTACAAAATCTACACATTTATGGAATACGACTTTCATATATTCACAACTTTTGTATATGCACAACTTATATACATGCACATAGATGAACATGGCTTTCGTATATGTGCAACTTCAATATATGGCTTCTATATATGTGCAACTTCTTATACGCATGCTTCCATTGATATGCATAACATCTGTGATTTTTTTCTATATATGATTAAGAAGAAATTAAGAAGGAAGTCTATCTATGATTAAGAAGCAATCAATAAGGAATCTAATTTTATTTTTAGAAAAATGGTGGGTAAAGTCGTAATTGATGTATTGAATTTTAGAAATTGGTGGGTAGTGAAGGTTTATTATGCCAATAGGTATGGGTATTTTTGAATTAGGCTTGCAAAATTTTAATTTAATTTTCAATAATTATTAGGTGGATGGTAAGGAAGGATATTGTAGAATACTCTTAACAATATACAAAAATCAAATGCTAGGATTTATTTCCAAAGTAGTTTTGTCTTTTTTTTCCTTTTTAATTAAATTCATTGATTAAAAAAAAAATTCATCTAAACAAGTGTTATATGACATGAGTTATGTTTTTTTGAGCTCGTGTTATTGATAAGCTATGGTATTTACCCATTATATTGTAACAAAGCCTATTTATAGATCAAGAATATCTATGATAATGTAGGGGTGAAACTCTATGCTTAAGAATCTTGTTATATGTTCTTTTAAAATCATTTAACTTATATATTAATTATTTTTATCATTAATAATAAAAATAATAATAATTTAGTCAACTTTTATGATTTTTTTTTTAATTTTAATATTTTAAAATATCTCATAAGTTTTTTGATAGTTGGTTACAATTAAAATATCTAATTCAATTCCCCATGTACAATCACTAAAGTGGAACTGACGTAACACAACCAATATGATCTTCTGCACATGTCACGAAACCTATAGGAGCCAACCAACCCTTCCATGTGATAAATAAGAGCTAATCGACCCTTTGTGACCTTAAATAAAAGAGAGGAGGGGTGTGCAGGTTGGATTCAGCCTCAATCCTCTTCAATGACATAGTACAGGATCTTCAGTTAATTGACATTGAGACTCACAATGGGATCCACACATAGAACAACCGTATGGGTGTACAACATCAAATTGCAAGCAAGTTGGACCACTTGATTATATTAGAAGATGTGTTAAATCAAGATGCTTTTTTAGAAGCCATGATTATGCATAGCATGGGCTTAGATCACTAACCCATCCAACCAGAAATTGACTTAAAAGAAGTTCCAAAGAACTACCCATTCAGATTCAAAAAAAATTGGCGAAGAAGTCTAGGATTTGTAAATAATCTTGGACAATGGTGTGGAGAAATAGAGGTTGAAGGAAATAGCTTGATCGAGTGATTCCAAAAGAAATTAAAAGAATTGAATTTGAAAATTAAATCATGGAACAAAGAGGAATTTGGTGATATGGTATAGGAAAATAAGAAACTGGAGGAAAAAATGGAGGAATTTCGAAGTCAAATCATAAGAGAAGGAATATAAGAGTATATGGCCATAGAGGAAGTAATAATCATATATGAACTAGAAGAAAGGCACAAACAAGAAGAGATACTATGGAGATAAAATTCACGTATACAATAGTTGAAAGAGAGCGAAAGGAAAAATAGATTCTTTCATCGTTCAATTCTCAACCATAGATGCCAAAACCAAATCAACTCCTTATGCACTAGCTATGGGGAGAGAATCCTTGATCACAGGGGCATGTAAGAGGAATTGCTCTCATATTTTTTGAATATTTTGAAGGAGGGGGGCCAGGATTGTAGAGAAGTTATTAATTAGATCACATATGTAATATCAAAGCTAATATCTATAGAGAAAAATGAAGCCTCAATGTGACTGGTATCAATGGAGGAAATAGAGTCCATAATAAAGGAGATGTCGAATAATAAATAACTGAGACTAGATGGTTATACTGTAGAATTCTACAAGGCTTATTGATCGTTCCTTGGGGCAAATATTTTGGCATTAGTTGAAGAAGCACGTAGGAAACAACATATTTGGTCAATGATGAATGAAACTTTTCTTGCACAAATTCCAAAGTAACATGAGGCTAACAACCCAACTCGTTATAGACTTATAGAATTATTCAACGCCATATACAAGATTATCTCCTCTATCATGATGTGTAGATTAAAACCCCTTTTGAACATCATAATTAGGTAGAAACAAACAAAATTTGTAGTGGGGCCACAAATCCTTGATGGCATAGTATCGGTTCATGAAATACTTCACCCTTTTAAAGATCGATGAAGGTTAGGGATGCTGATGAAACTGGACTTATCCATAGCATATGATGACTGAAATTGGCAATTGCTCTTTGAGATGCTGGTAACCATTGTATTTTCTGAACATTGGATATGATGGAACAAATGCATGGTAACAACCCCTTTCTTTTTTATTCTTATGAACATATCTCCCGCAAGAAAATTTTTCTCCATCTAAGGCTTGAGGTAAGGCGATCCCTTATCCCCATTCTTGTGTATTATCACAATAGAAGACTTGGGCCATTTTCTTCACAAGGAAAAGTGAAAGGGTCACATAAAAGGAAAAAGACCCATAAAACTGATCTCTCAGCTATACAACAACAATTTGTTGACAATAATATGCTCTTTGGAGAATTGAAAATTCGATAGAATAAATCCTTTCATGTTATTCTAGAAACATTTGAGCTAGCCACAAGTATGTCTCCCAATACATAAAAATCAATAATACACTTTTTTAACACCACTATCTAAATTCAAAGATATTTGGCATGAATCATGGATTTATCGATTGGATCCCACTCCTCGAAGTATCTAGGAGATCCTTTGGTGGCAAATCCCCTATCGATCACATGCTCAAATGAGGTCTATAGTAAATTAACTTAGATGTTATCATCATGGACCTTCCACTTTCTTAATCTTTTAAGAAGAGGTGCCTTGCTAAAGGCAGTTGTGCAAGCCATCCCGATATATCAAATTTCGGTGATGCCCTCACCTAGGAGTGTCTATAAGGAATTGGTGTCAATATTTAGAAAAAAAAATTGGTATGGAACAAGCACACATAAAATAAGTGCTGGTATCATGGGAGAAATTTTGTTTGCCAAAGCTTAATGGTGGGATGGGGCTGAGAGATCCATAAATTCTAAATAAGGTAATGGGTGTGAAACTTTGGTGGTGCTAGATCTAGGGGGTTGTGAAATATGGAAACAAATTTGGAACCAAAAATATGGGAGAGGTGACAACTAATAGGGGATTCTTCGATTAGAACACGCTCCCTCAGATTCTCCAATATGGAATTTAGCCTACAGTAACAATTATATGGTCAAATATCACCTTTTTTTGGAAATCCACGACGACAGTTCAACCTTCTTTTGGAATGAATCATGGAAAAACTCCCTAAACCTTAAAGGAATCCAAATCTGGATCCATTATGAGCCTTTATGTGGTCTCCTAATGCCATTAGAGTAAAGGATTACTGGAAGAACACAAGCATAAATAAGGAGTGGAGACGCTGGAAAATAGAGGCAAACTATTAGGGTTTGGAAGCCATACCAAAGTGGAAACCTTTTGGAGCTGTATTAAATAAACCTTAAGTCTTTCCCTCTGAGAGGCAAGATAAGTTTCGATTGGGGTATAAATTGGTGGGGATGTTTACTATCAAGGAACCTTATTCACTAGTTGCCGATCACCACTCTTGGCCCAGAGATCCTATGTGGAGGAAAATTTGAATGTACAAACTCTACCCTAAGGTTGCTCATTTGCTATGGTTTCTCTATATAAAATATCTTCTTACGTGGGACCTCCTGCTCAAAAAGGGATTCATTGGACCTTTTGGATGACTATTTTGTCGGCAGCAAAAAGAGAATATGGAACATCTTCCAAAATCTTGCCAAGTAGAAAGCACTCTCTTGGAGTGGTTTTAACACACCTTTGGTCATTTGGATTGGTGCCCTAATAGCTTGGTTGAAACAATAAAACGCTAGTCAATGTATCTCTCCACAAATTTGATTGTTAATTAGGCATGGGTCCTCACCCTAGGCTTCCTCCTTTGGAACATATGGAAGCGACGTAACAAAGGCATTCGCAAATACCAACACGCATCTATATATTAGATTTGGAAGACTACCAAAGACAATTTCAGGGAAACTGTCTTATTTGAGTCCTAGACAAAGGATGACTCGAAAGCTACTAGAGATGAGGCTTTGATTTGGCAATTCTAGACCTTTCCCCAACTGTGTTATTCCCTATGATTCACCCACATCCCAAGGATCATGTCTCCTCCTTAGCTATTTTTCTCCCACCCCCCCAACCCCCTTGAAGGACTTAAAAAAAGAACTTTGATGGGGCCTCAAAAGTGAATACATGCCCTGCAATGTTTGGTGGAATTATAAGGGATAGATTGGGCCAACCAATCATTAGATTCAAGGGGCCCACCGGACACACAAAAAATAATGTGGCATAAGTAACTGCCCTTGAAAACGGGTTGAAGATGGCGAAAAGAATGAACTTCAAGAAGATTTAGATTTACCTCGAGGTGATACAAAATATTCTCAATGGAGCACCAATGGATAAATTAATACGAAGATGGAGATTAGAAGCTCAAAGTTATCATATCAAATACCTTCTTCTATCTTTCCCATACGTGATAAAAACTCACACTAGACAAGATGTAAATAAAATAGTGGATTGGCTAGCTAATCAAGGCACATTGGAGGACTCCCAAGACCTGGCATTGGGCTGACCACTGAATGTGGATTCAAACAAAATGCATTGTTTAGAATAACTTGTTCGCAAGGAGAAGGTCTCCCTAATTTGGGTGAGTCCCGATAATAATTAAAGGACAAGGAGTATTACTCCCCTCACACACATTGATTAGAATGCAAGCAAAGGATAACAAACAAGCATTGGAAGGAGGTCTGGGAAGCATTCTGAATGCAGTGACTGGTATAATTACAAGGGCAGTGAGAACAATGGAAAATTTGGTGAACCAAGAGATGAGTTTAGGAACTACAGACGTAATTTCATTTGCTGTGGAGAGTATCCTTGGAACCATTTTATGGTTCTCTAATGGAGGATAGAATTGTCCCATTGGCATAACAAAAAATAAATCCCATAGGGCACCAAGAATCTACAACATGCCCATCATTTGGGACCCTGGAGTGAATTATTTTTTGAAACAAGTATGGCTAGAAGGTTCTTGGTCTATCATTTCCACATCAAATCTTGGATGGTTGTGGAAAAATGGGGTTCGTGTTTCTTATCGAGGCCCAAGGCCTTCTCTACTAGTCTTTTAGGTAACAAATGTCTCTCTTTTATTTCTTACTTATGTAATTAATATTTTCATACACTGTATTGAATCCTTTCCCACAAGCCTAGTGAGCTCCTCATCCTCCTCGCTCTGTTGCTGGAGGGAAGGTTCAATGGTGCATTTGATTTTTAGTTTGTCTTGGAAGGTGAGAATTGGAAGAAGGCCTGCTCGGGGTGTTATCTCTTGTCTTGAATGTTTTACAATTCTAAAGTAGTTTAAATTCAACACATCTTGGGTGAAATTGTACTTTGGAGCTAGAATAGCCTCTCTCTATCGCTACCTAGGTGGTTGGCCGCACAATGAAGGGGTGAAGAGTATGTGGTGCCATGGTATTTCTTTATCGGGAGTGTCCATTAGAGAGTTTCATTATATTACTGGAATATTTACGATGCTTCATCAATGAGGCCATCCTTGGTGCCGATGTGGACATCAATGTAGAGGAAATCAAGAGGAGGAAGGGGAGCTAGTAGCCCCTCACAGAAATTCGCCCATAAATGTGGACCTGTCATCTCCCTTTGAATCTATCAAGTCTCAAATTCATCTTCTCCAACATTAAGTAGACCAGTTTTGCCAAACACAGCAAGTGGACCACGTTGACCTAGTTAGTTTCTTTGTAGACATCCTGCATAACCAAGGGTGCATTCTCGATCTTCAGGCATCCCTCCACCGGAACCAACAGCAACTTCAAGCTTGTATAGACAAATTCGAGGCTCAAACGGCTCACATGGAATCCCACATTCATGATGCCTTCCACCATCGAGCTAATAAACATACTAAGGCAAATTACCCCAATGAAAAAAATATCCCATGATGAAACAAAATTCCCTAATATTTCAATGTGTGCTGTGTGCATTTCATAGTTAATATAGTTGGGTAGAAAGAAATTTTCTGAGATGTTTATGCCTTCTAATAAGACTAAAAAAATCCATTCCAATGAATTATCATAGTTAATTAAATATATTTGTATATGATTGTGTGTCAAACATACTGTAGAAAGCCTATCTTATAACCTTTATAAATTCAAATTCTCTAACGTTTAAAATGCTAATGTCTGACATAAAATATTTGTCCTAGTTTCCCGAAGTGGATGCTTGGATCTTCGAGATCATATAAGCTTCCCAAATTTACTAATTAACAATGCAATTAGTTGGAATCTAAAACTGGGTTTTTCTTGTTATTTTGCAGTGACATAATGTCTTCTACAAACATATCTAAATTCTTAGATGAAAATCTATCTTCCGACACAGATTTCCTGGCCATCAAATTATATCAATTATATAACTATGTTATGCCAATCTTATGACACCAAGGGTAGAGCACATGAGACCACACTTGCTGTAAATATATAATGTATGTTTACTAACTATAACCCAAATACAATTTCAAACGTACTCCACTTGTCGTTCCTAAGTACCATTCAATGAGTGGGAGCCCAAGTGCAACCATTTACGACGAACGATCCGGATGATCCATTTGCATTCATTTTACTGCACCTTTTTTATGCGTCGTCTAAATTATAGCTATAGTAAATGCTTGAGATGAAACATATTCCTAGTATATTAAATCTTTCACAGTTGAATTAAAAAGTCAACACACTAACCATTTTAAGCATACTAACTTTAAATATCAACTTTCAAGTAAGGAAGAAAACACTATAAAAAATAATTTAACAACTCTATAATACTAACCACTTTTTGATTTTAAAAATCATTTAATTTTATAAGAATAACATACCAACATTCAATTGAGGAAGTAAGCATTACAAAAAAATCATTTAACAATCTATAACACTAACCACTATCTCTATAATGATAGTTTTTAAAAAATAAAACAATTTGTTATAATTTACTTGTTATTTAGTAATGGAGATAGTTACTGTTAATTATTATTTATAAATCGTATTGACTCTGAATAGTCATTTTTAAATGTAAAATGTAAAATTATGTTATAAAAAAAATTCATTTCCAAAATAAATTTTGATTCTTAATTATTTTTTTAATTATATTTTAAAAACCTATTAAAAAATACTAATTAAACAATTCTGAAAGGAGAATTTAAAGATTACCTCAAAAATAGTCAAATAACCCAGCATTGGACACTAAGTACGTTGGACACGGAGTGGGAATATTTTAAAATTCAAGACGCTGGACACTGTGGGAACATTTTAAAATTCATGAAACAGGACCGAGGTTAATTGAACTTTCTGAAATTCAAGAAAGAATTTCGAAATCAATTAAGCTTGGCTTTTATCACTTTTAATTCCAAATTATTTCAAAATAAATAAATTTGAAACAACGATATCAATTAATTTTATATGAATTTAACTTTTTGATATGTGTTATGTTCTATTCCACTTTGCATCTGGAAGTTACCACAGTTCATCGATCATATGCAGGGTCCTCAGCAACCAAAAATGGCCTATGTCGCCCCTCTCACTAGAACTCCTGGAATATCATCCAGAAAAGGGAATCATGGAAACAATGGAATAGTGAGGACTCTTCATCATGTGAGAAGCAAAGAAGGATTTATCTCAGAGACTATCCAGAATACCAGCGACTGACCAAAATGGTGCGAAATTGCGAATCTCCAAGTATCGCAGTGAATGATCAATTATTTTCGATTGTGAAGATGGGTATTAATCAGGAGAAGCAAATCGTGCTGTCAAATATGGCTCACGCTCCAATCAGATTCTTACGTATCTTCTGCAAATTTGAAACGCCCATTCCAGAACAGTCGGAGGATCTCTGTGCGGGGGCTTTCACTGTTGAACCCCGAAATGGTGAGAGAAGTGGATTTTCCCACATTGAAGACAAAGTGCAGTTTATTCACTTTCGGGATGGATGTGAGGAGGAACCGAAGTATGTTTCACGATAGGTTTTTTCTAGTGTTCAGCGTGACGTTGAAGCCGAAGGGGTCGGCGCTTGTATTCCCTGTGACGTCCAGAGCTGATGTCTTAACAGGGTTACATGCAGGATTGTCTCTGTTGGCTCCCACGGCCAGTGAAAGTTTTTAGAAGACGTAGATCCATTTCTGAGGTAGAGTTGGGTCGGGCGTTTTGCATTCCCATGCGGACCAGTTCGAAGAAGGGTAGGATGAGAGTCGCCGCTTTGATTTGCAGCGAACTCACACTATATTCCCCCTTAAAATAAAAACGATTTGAAATCCATGTTGCGGGTGCTGAGAAACGGATGGTGTCCTGGAATCTGAAACTGGGTTTTTCTTGTTATTTTACAGTGACATAATGGCTTCTACAAACATATCATATCTAAATTCTTAGATGAAGATCCATCTTTCGACACAGATTTCTTGGCCAATTCCTTCAGCCTGTCACAGTTTTCCTTCAATGGTTTAACTCTTCCATCTCCATTTTGATCATCATCCGTCAGATTCCTCACATACTTCTCTATTTGATCGCTCGTAACCATTTCATCAAACTCACTCTTCACGCTTCGTCCACGATAAGCATCACGTTGAAGTACTGATCTGCAAACAATAGAAGAATGCCCATGGAGATGCCTTCAAGTGTAGAGTTCCACCCACAACGAGTAAAAAAACCTCCTCTTGCTCACATCAAAACAATGATTACACATTTCTATTCATTTCATAAAAGAATTTGGGCTGGAATACCAAATTTGAATTCAAAATTTTTGGCGGTAATTTGAAATGCTGGACGGGGACCAGCGAGGTGTCATTGAATGAATGTACATGGACGTATTGAATGAAGAGTTGAAGTCGGAGTGGTGGAGTCAGATAAATCAGTTGCAATGACGGAGCTGCCGGAGTCAAGCCGTGAACCCTTCCAGAGAAACCATCGTGATGCATGCACACATGTATATTAATCTTGCTATGTACTAAACGAATGATTATCTTAGTGACTTGTTTTTAAAAATTTCCAACGAGAAATAGTCACACGGTTAGATACACTTGAATTTCACATACCATTTCTATAATTCGCAAGTACGGTGGCCACGTTTTTTTTTATTGTTGGACAATAGCGATTAATTCTATGTTAACCCTAATCCTTTTTCACTTCCTTGCTTTCGTATCATTTTTTTCATTTTTCCTTTAGTAAGGCAGCTAAGCATCTCTCTGCAACTAGGTGAAACCCTTGTGGGTTAATTCCACTTCCAAAGGAACACTGTAAATTGGATTTTCGAACCTACAGTTCCATGGCTAAAGTGAATCAGGAGGAGGGTTGGACAATTCTTTGCTAGGTTTGTTTATGTGACTCAAATTCGGTGTTTTTCTGGAGTTTCCATATTTAAATTGTAGGTCACACATTTGAAATTCGCAATTTCTCTTACATAATGCTTATGATTTGTAGGTGGCACCTCTGGTTGCAGAGGAAAAAGTCGATACTCTTGGTCTTTGGTCCACCGGGTGTTGTCAGCCGTGAAGGTGAGCATTGGCCTTTCTTTTATATTAGTTTATTTTTTCAATTTTGAATTTATTCTACTGGTGTTGATTTCTCAAATGTACATAGGACCATCACACTATGAAATCAGGGTTGCTCTAGCATATAACGCTCCTCGGTAATTCTCTCTACCCGTAACCACATCGAAAATTCATGTATATAGTTGATATAAAGAACTTTTGTATGAAGAAAAATTATGACGGTAACTAATTCTTACCCATTCGACTCGGTATCTTTGGATAAGAAATCGGTTCTCCTCTTTTTCTATCTAACTTATGTTTTTCCAATTAACAATATTTGGTCGTAACCTCACAACGAATTTTCATGGGATTTTTCTTGTGCAGATGAGTTTGGGAGATTTTTGGGAAAACTGGCTAGTCTCTCTCAAGGTAAGCGTTTATTATATTTTTTCTTTTGTTTAGATTTTTGTATCACAGCAGCAATTATATTTCGGACTCGTTTCACTTTCTAAACGCTAAATGGGGCGTCCACTTTCATTGCAGGTATTGTTAGTAATTTGGGTAGCCTGGTAGGAAGCTTTTTCGAGTGTTCACAGTTGGAATTTTTTAACACTTTGACTCCAGTTATCTTATCATGGGTCGACACGCCTCCTTCCTTTCGCATGGTTGAATTTACAGAGTCCGTGCCTCAAGATTGATGTATTTAGGGTTGTTTATGATTTTAATGACTTTTCTCTGCCTCCTTCGGTTTGAGGGAGCCTCTACAAACTACTGGTGGTATATTTTGGGTTAATTGCGCCCTCACCAACCACCTCAAAACTTAACGGTATATGTAAATTCCTATGAATATATAAATAAAAATTGTTAATTATTTTTAGAAATGTGTGATTGTTTTAAAGAGATGTTGATACATGATAGAGAAATTACACATTTTAATGAAGGTAAGCCATATGATGAAATTCAGAAAGTATCACTAAGTGACATGTTATAGCTACATGAAATCCTCAAACGTCAATGACCACGAGCCACTCATCATGAGTAAATAGAATGTAGAAAATGTCTACTTACAGTGATGATCATAACCTCACCATTGGTCCTGATTATATTGGTCTCAATATCAATGTTAATGTAATTCCAATATTTGTAATATTTATACAATAATAATTACATGCATTTCATAAGAATGGGCATCCTGGGTAAAAATACATTTTATTTCTATATCGAATTTGAAATGAAAGCTAGACATTAACAATTTGTATTAATATAAATTTAATATACTAACTTGCATTTTTCTTAAATGGAATATCACATGAAAAAATAAATAATGTTATAAAAGGTAATAGGAAATATTGAAAATTGGAACAATTTTTTAGAGAGGAAATAATAGTATACATTTTTAGAAATTAGACTTATTTATGGAAGAGATGTGGATGAATGAATAATAAATATATTAGTGAATACATAATTAGAAATTTTGGATGAGTGGATATGTCTTATTTTGTACAAATAATGTAAGAAGAGTGAGCAGCAATATAAGACATCTAAATTTCTTTTTTCTTAGAAATTTTCAAAATAAATTTTTAAATACTTTTCTCCTAATTATATTGAATTTTGATTAAGTTTTATTTTAAAATAGATATTCCATATCTCTTTTATAACTATATAGTTGATTAGTGAAAAGTTAACTAAAGTTATTTAATTATTGTTAATTTATAAACATTCATATAACCTGTATAACTTGGAACAGATAGCTCCACTCCCTTTTCCATTCACAAAATTAGATAATGTAAAAATCTTAAACGGTTAGCATAAAAACCTTAGAAATATTTTAAAGGAAAAAAATCTCCAACAACAAATTACAACTTATATTTTATGATAAAATAACTAAATTAAAAATAACACATACAAACTTAATAGACATACACTCACTTTAATTTTTTTCAAATTTTATATTGACGTATTGTATATTGATAAGACAGCTAAATTAAAAATAATACATACAAATGTAATAGACATTAACTCATTTTAATATCTTTTGAAGCTTATTGCTAACTTACACATTCCTATAAACGCTGTTTATTGTATCTGGATGCCAAACTTTAAGTATTACATGAGAAAGTGATGAAAGCGAACGATCCCTAAAAGTTTGCAATATTCAATCATCTTTTGAAAAAATTGGGAAAGGTTGGAGGCTTTAAAGTCAAAATAACGAAGTTTGTTGTATTCAGATGCAAATTTAACTGACATGTGGAAAGCCATTGGCTTTCTAAATACTCATTGCTTGCTGTGAAATCTCTACGGTAGTAATTTCACATTACATAAGTTGCATTGCCCGTTTAATATGAATTTAAGATCAAGTTTAATATGTAAATATCTAGTCGTTAAAGAGATGCAATTAATTTTAACATGTAAATGGTAGGAATATGTCAATAAAAATGAAGCTTAATCTATAAATTTAAATTTAACCAAAATAATATTAAAAAAAATATTTATTAATTTAATCAAAATAAATTTGAAGCTAATTAAAATAAAAACATAAACTTAAAAATATATAAATTTTATATATAAATATCATCATACATTAATATTACTTTTCACAGTTATTTACCATAATGCTCCATCATCTTAGCATTATTTTTTAGCTACTACTCATTTGACAAGATTTATGATTGGAAACTTATATTTTTGAGGTTATCTATGATTGTAAGATTATTATATTATATTTTTAAATTTGATTTTAATATTTTTAAAATTTATATTATTAATTTTTAAATTTTACACATCAATAATTTTTTATAATATAATTTTACAAATAACTAAATAAATAAATATAATTAATTTTATATAAATATATTTAGTTATATTTAATTAATTTCTTAATATTTTAATATATTTAATCTCACTTTAATCTATGTTTTAAACCTAAAAAAAATACCATATCATCACTTTTCCTTAACACAAACACTACATCCAAGCACAAACGCACATATAAATAGGTAAAAACAAGAGCTGGTGTATGCAAGTGAACCAAACAAACTTTTCTCCAAAACATTTAATCAATTTTTATTTGAATATAAAGATGCACATGGTTCACAAACTTTTCTCGAAAACATTTAATCAATTTTTATTTGAATATAAAGATGCACATGCAGAGACAAAGATATATTTTTAGTAATGAAGGTTTAAGTTTATATATATAAACCATATTAATTTGTTTCATTAGGATAGTAATACTTGCGTTTTGATATTTTAAATTATATATATAAATTATATATAAATTTATATAGTTAATAGATTTATCTGAAATTTTATTTGGAATGGGGTTATCCAAAATCTATAGTTTTGAAAGTTTTATAATTTGTAATGGTGTAATTAAGTGGCAAAACTACAATTAAATGATTTGTATTCATGGATTTTAACTTAGCATTGTAGATTATGTAATATTAGATAACCATATTTCGAGTCAAATTGGAAATCTTGACCTATTGAATGACCATGATCTTGACTTGACCATCATACTGAATCTGAAAATAGACCTTTAACCTAAACTCTAAACTTTTCCATAGAAAACAAGAACATGCATGACAATTGAGAGAGTCAAAGGTGACTGCTTTTGGACAAGAGAAAAAAATGTTAGCTTCTTAAAGTATTTAAATAAGGATTTACGCCTCTTAACTTATAATGATAAAATTGAAAACCTCTATGATAATTTCACAACGACCATTAATAAGTTCTCTAGCAAGGTGTCATATAAAAATAATAATAGAACAACCAATCTTTGTTATCAAAATGATTGTAAAATTGCTAGAAAAAATATTAGAGATGCTCCTAAGCTTGATAATATAGATACCTACAAATATTGTATTAAAAGAAAGAAAATATATTTTACAAGTAAAAAGAAAGAGAAGTTACTACACCACTTTGAGTTCGATCCTAAAAAGTTTTAGAGGAAAATTTTCATTCTTAAGTCTAAAGAAAATCTTTTGATTCTTTTGAAGAACTAGAATATTTACCTTAAAAAAGTCTATGAATCCCCTAACACCATGGTCACAATTTTCAATGTCTTATAGAGAATGATATCTTTTCTTTGGAAGATATGGAGTTTGGGGTTAAGCAACTTGCTAGTGAGAAAGCTAAAAAACATTGAAGGATACAAAGTTGAAATTTTTGAAATGGGAGAATCTATATTCATCTTGCAGATACACAACCACTTTAATTTAGTAGTGAACCCAAGCTTCCCTAAGACCTATATATAGAGCCTTATTACTTCTATATTTAAGAGCGAGGATAAAGGAATTCCCTCTAATTATAGGACCTTTATGTTTAGCAACATTTTAGCCAAACTATATGGCCTTATTTTTGGAAAAGAAGATTAGCTTTTGGCTTGAAAACCATGGTAAAAGAGCTAAAGGCCACATTGGGTTTAATAGATATCATTCAATCCATGGACCATCTTGTTACTCTTAGGATAATTATAGATGAATGTGTCAATAACAAAATTGATCTCTTCTGTGGTTTTGTTGACTTTAGAAAAGCTTTTAGTAACATTTCTAGAAAAGACTTATGGAAGAGGCTAGAAGAGATAATGGTTCCTATTGAGTTCAAATATTTTATAGCAAGGCTATATGATAATATTATTGGAGAGTTTATGGCCACTCGGGATTGTTCGGAGGAAATTATATGCAATATTGGAGTCAATTAAGTTTGTCCCTTATCGCTTACTATTTTTGGCATAAACATTGATAAATTATAAGAGTTTTTGGAAGATGTAGGTTGTGTTGGCCTCATAGTCACTTGTATGATCATAACACTTCTCCTTTACATTGATGATATTGTTCTTTTTGAAAGGAACTATTATGATCTTTGCAAATGCATATGACTACAAATACAAACAAAACTAAAGTCATAATATACAAAAAAATATCACCTATGATATTTTCATTCATGAAAACAACTCCTTGCAAGAAGTTCGTTCATACAAATATCTGGGAAATGACATCCATCATAAGCACAATTGGAATTATAACATTGAGAAAAGGATAAATGGAGGCTGAAAAGTTTACTATGGGTTGAAAATGATTGTAAGTTGGTAGATTTTTTGAATTGTTATAAAAAAATATCCTCTTTGGCGCTCTTTTCGCTCCTATTCTTTTACAGCGGTGTCAGGTATGGGGTTGCAATATATCTAGATATTCATGGAAGAAGATTGAAACAATCCAAAAGTAGTTTATTACCTAAAACCTCGAGAATAAAGGAAATACTCCTTACCTTGTCCTATTGATTAACGAAAGACATTCCCACATAAAAAACTTGGTTATGACTTTTGTTATGGATAAGAAGTCATACAGCATCAAGGGCAAGAGGTTTCCCAATATTCCTTCCAACTCTAGTCAAAATTCCCACCAACTCAAGCAAGGGCGGCATAAGGATCAGTAGTATTGGCTAGATCATTGGGGAATAAAGGAGGAGATCATATTTCACAATTTGGATAATACTAAAAATATTACTACTTCCAAATTTAGGGAGAAATTAAAGAAGGAGATCATCTTTGAAAAATTGGATAATACTAAAAATATTATTACTTCCAAATTAAACAAGAAATTTTGTGAAAGTAAAGAGGTGGAGGGAAAAACAAAAATATGATATTATAAGGAGGTGATTAACTCCAATCTCAAAAACCAAAATTATCTCTCTACCTTGAGTAGTGCTAAGAATAAAATGAACCTTGCACATATTAGAACTAATTATCAGGAGCTTCATAGGGAAACTAGATATTGATTGATTTCCAAAATTCGATAGGATGAAATAGTTTAACACCTCTGCTATCGTGGGATGGTTGAAGAGGTAAATCACTTTCTATTACATTTTGTATCTTATACTCATATTAGATGTATTTTTCAAAATATTTGTAATGCTATAAACCTTTCTAACCTTTTAACTAAGTAAAATGATCGTGATCTCGGAGTGCTCCTAGAATTATTTTTCTTTTGTGGAAATCAATTTAAGGTGAATTATGGATTTCATGGAGGCACACATTGCTTTGGCATGATGGAAATTGTTTCTGGTTTGTTGGTGCAAGGAGGAACTTTGTTTCTTTTTTTTAAACTTCATGGTCTCTCCCCTTAATGTATTTCAACTTTGAAAATAGTGTAGGGAAGTACTTATAGACTTGGTCTCATTTTGTCTTGTTTGTATCCACTATGGAAATGATAACTATGCCTAGATGTAATGGATTGAGCATTCTGCTCTCTGGGTTTGTTGTACTCGTGTTTTTGGGTTTTTATGTTTTACTAGATGGATCTGAATTCCAAGCTCTATAATCATTTTTTTTCAGATGAAGTATAAGTAATTCAATTTACAAAAAAAATAAAAATGGAAATGAGAACTAAAAGAAGAGGGATACTATTTTGAAAATAATCAAAATGTTTGAGGGAACTTGAATTCAATCACGATATTGGGTAAGAAATTGTAGTTAACTTTGAGTCCTTTTATTTAATGAGAGAATTCTTGTATTCCTAGTGATTTATTTCATAAGGGCCAACACATTTGGTGTGAAACTATATGCAATTGCATATCCCAAAATCTCATGTGATATGCATAGCTAAGCACCACATCAGATTTTGGTTTCTAATTTAAATTCTATTTAATTTCATTATTGTTTTAAATTGGCTTAGATTAAAATAGTGGGGTTTGAACTTCCATGGATGGCATACACTTTCCATGAATTCTAGTTATTTTTAATTACATATATGTCTCCAAACCAACACCTACATTCATGTAATTCATAATTTAATCTACAAATAATAATATTAATAATGTTATTCTTTCACAACAAATGCAAAATGATATAGGAAGTGGTAGAAAAAACAATAATTAATATTCACCTTGCCTTTTGATGCTCAATACCTTCGCCAAAATTGTTGCTTATACCCACATAATTCTATCATCATGGAAATTGTTAGTTGGACCCAACATTAACACCTATAATAGGAAAAAAACATACCAACCTAAATATCTTATCATTGTCAATCTAGAAGAGAATGAATAAAAAAGTGTGAATTGAAATGAATTAATTAGTTAACACATGGTCAGTGATTGAATATTGAAGTTCACCTTGTTACGGTGAGTGAAATATTTGTTAAAAATGGGAATATACATGGATTAATTAATTATGTCAATGAGACCATCTTCATAGTTATACATGGAGCATTGGTCCACCCATATTTTCCTCCCTGTGAAGATTGAAATCCCATATCCATGACTTAATGTCCTCAAGCCACTATGAAGGCTAGATATGTTTACTATAATGTTTCTTACATGCTTATGGCTTTGAATGCGCATCACAAGAATGATTATGTCTATAACCTCTTTTTATCATGATACACAAGCTCTTAGAAATATGCATGTTGGTTTCTCATCCATAGATTGCTTTGAAACTATAAATGATCAACTCTTACTTTATTTAGATAACCATGTCATTGTAGAATATGGCCTAGAGTAGCTCCATTTGAATCACACATTCTGACACCCCACTATCACCTAGCTAAGGGAAATTAGGAATAAACTTTTCCTTTATTACCACATTTGTCTAAGAATTCAACTAAACTCAACAATGCATGAATGTGGCTTGAAAATGGACCAAATAAGAGGGTAAACCAAGTATATAGATTGATGGTATAGAAGGGTTGATGGTGTTGTTGAGTAAATCAACTAACAGATCTAGTAGACTAGAGTAACACACATGCTAACCCATGGGTGTAGACTCTTGTCCAAATCAAGCATTTATTAGTCTAATTTTATATTTTCTATAGATTTAATTTTTCCTTTTCAACATGGCTCACAAAAATTTGGATTCCAATGCTAATCATACCACTAGTCTCTAATTCCTATTAGCATCATTTTAAATGCTTAGTGACATATTGAGCGTGGATTAATAACTAAATTCTTTTGTTGTAGTTTCCCTATAACATAATTTTAATTTATTATGAGGGTGCCATCATGAATTCACTAATCAGGGAACAATTGAGAACCCTTAAAAATATGCAAATCTTCATAATGCTATAGATTTAGTGCTCTTGAGATCACCTCAAATACATGTCAGTTTGGATTTTGAAGAAGATGTGCAATATTTCAAATTCCTGTGCATGATTTCAAGAATGTGTATGCATTCTAAAAGCATGAGTTAGCCTTCAACAATGTCTGGAAATCTAAAAAGGAAACATGCTTTCAAGAATGAGTGTGTATTTTCAAAACATGTATGTTCTTTTATGTCTATAATCTTTAAGATGTAGGGAGGGAGGGTGGAAGAGAGGAATAGAGTTGGGGTTTGGTTGTAAAGGATGGAATAAGGAAGGGATGAATAGATGGAGGGATAGATATGGAAATGAAGGGAGTGGAGTGAGGGTGGAGAGATAGAGGAGGATAAAGAGAGGGAAACGGGAGGAGATTGGTGCAAATGGATAAAGAGGGAGTTAATGAGTGAGAGGAAATGAATAAAAGGGAGATAGAGTCATGGGGTAGAGAAAGAGAGGTAGGAAGAGGGAGAATTAGAGAGGAAAAGGTGGGGGATAGGGGGCATTGGGGAAGGGAGTTAGAGGGAGAGTACGGAAGAGATAAGAATAGGGGAAGAGAGAGAGTGAGCATGTGTGCGTGTGTGTTTGTGTGTGTTTGTGAGAGAGAGAGAGGGATATGGCATGATGTAAACAATGGCTAATATGCATGTTTTAATAACTTCATGATACTGTTTTATAAATGATCATATTATGAGAGTATCAATATTGTATGTTGATAAAGTTAATATCATTTTTTTAGTATTGTATTGTCTCCTTTTTCACTATAATTTACAATAATAATTGAGTGCATTTTAGATTTGTTAATTACATGAATTTATTGATTGATGTGCTTTTGCTAGATTGATGTTTGGTACTCTTTAGGGTCATCTAAAATATCATCATGCCATGAATATATATGAATCATGAACATGTCAAGAGTTATATAAGGTTGTTAGATAGTTTTAATGGGTGTTTGAAGGAGTGAGTTGATTTGACAGTGTATATATGTGATTTGTACTATTAAGGTAATCTTCTTGTACAAATCTATTAATGACCTTAAGTAGATATGAAGAACCACATGGATATGTAATGAAAAGTAAGGTAAGTTACACACCTATATTGTGAATAAGGTATTATCCATCAATTTGAATATGATGTTGTGAACATGCTAATATGATTTAGAACTTATGGGAAAATGATTTATTTGATATATATATATATATATATATATATATATATATATATAATTCATATATATGAATTATATAAAATTAGATATGTTTAAGATCTAAATTTAGATAAATAAAAAACAAAAAAATTATAATAATAATAATAATAATAATAATAATATTATTATTATTATAATGATTAATATTATTATATTAAGAATCTTAAATGATAAGATTTTGAAATATATATTAATAGTAGAATTTGATTTATTTTAACAATGCTAAGAGTAGTAATTTAATTATCTTCCAAGCAGAAAAACTACATCAAAATAAAATCTGATTATAATTATTATATAGAAAAGTTGTTTCATCATCCAGTAAACAAAAAAAAATAATATTTACAACTTTAATATCCAATTTTAAAATAAAATTATTATTATTACCATTCGTTTAAATTGAATATAATTTTTTTTTAATTATTTATGAATTATATATATATATATATATATATATATATATATAAACTCTTTTTTTATTATAAAAAGGGTTTTCATTTACATAGATTTTGTTTAGATGTGTCCCCCAAGAGAGATATTAAATTATGCCAACCCACTATCTAAAACGCCGGAGTCTAAACATACTACTTTTTTGCTCTAAAAATCATGGAATTTCGGGCAAGATTTTGATAAAATCTGGCAGAGATTTTTGTAAATCCAAGTTATGGTTGTCAAAACTATCCAAGTTATGGCTGTCAAACTTCAAAGTTTTAGGTGCCCCAAAGGTTTTTGATAGTGCTGAATCCATTTCCACCATAAAAAACATGATTTAAACATGGCTACTAAAAAACTTTGAAAAAAAAAACCAGATTCAAGCCACTTTTAAACCGCAATTCCTAGCCACCATAGACACTTCCAAGCACAAGTCTTCTGATTAATTCCTTCATTGCAGATAAAGTTTAAAATGACTATTTTTAAAATTTACATGTTGATATAAACATGAATCATGAATCTTTTATACTTGAGAAATTGAGAAAGTAATAAGTTGCAGATCAATATCAACCTGCTGAATAGCTTATTATTATAAAAGATAATGTGAACTTATTATTATAAAAGATAATGTGAAGTATATGAACACTATCTTTTATTATAAAAGATAATTGAAGTATATGAACACTCTCTTTTATTATTTTAAAAGATAATGTGAAGTATATGAACACTATCGTTTCGTCGTTACTATCATTTCATCACACTTGGTAAATTGCACTATGAATTTCCTTTGCGCATGTTTTTATCATGGCTTAGCGAATGTAGAGACATGCCTTGACTGGAGGGAGATGCAAACGTAAGCTGCAAATCTTTTAAATACAGCACAATCTAACATTCTTTTTAAATGAAATATCACATTAACAACAAGAACGTGAGAAAATCAAGAAAGTTAGAAAAGATAATAGGAAACATTGAAAATCGGAACGGATCATTTTGTGAAGAAATAATAATATATATTTTTTGAAATTATAATTTTTATGGAAAAGAGGGAATGGATCTGTTTTATTTTGTATTAATAAAATAATAGAAAAAAATAATATAAAAAAATGATAAAAAAACAGTTACATAAAAAAGTTTAGAATCTTAATTATATTAAATTTTAATTAAGTATTATTTTGAAATAGATATTCCATCTCTTTTATAATTATATAATTAATTAGTGAAAAGATAAAATCATTTAATTATTGTTAATTTATACACAACAACATCAAGCAGATAGCTCCCCTCCCTTTTATATTCACAAAATTAGAAAATAAAAAAAAACCCTAAACCACTCGCATAAAAACCTTATCTTCACTTTAGAGAAGGAAAAAAAATAAAAATTCTCCAGCAACAAATTACAACTTACATTCATCTGATAGCTAAATTAGAAATAATACATACAAATTTAGTAAAAATAAACTCATTTTAATATCTTACGAAGCTTTATGTTAACTTATTGCTGACTTGTATTTATACCTTCAAAATGAAGAATCCTCACGCTCTGTTATATTATCTCGATGTTAACTTTAACTATTACATTAGAAAAGCGTGGAAAGCGAACGATACCTAAAAGTTTTCAATAATTGATAATTTTTTGAAAAATTTTAGAATTGTTGGAGGCTTAAAAGTCAAAAAATGGAAGTTTGTTATATTCAGATGCAAATTTAACTGGTATGTGGAAAGCCTTGCGAGCGAACAGTAAACCATCAAACGATCATCAAGTAACATATCTCTGATGATGTAATGCTGTGATATCAGAGATTCTTGGGTTTGAAAGTCCCCTCATGTCACTGTGAAAACGTGTTACATCCGTATTTCCTTTACTGCGTCCAATAGTTTTGTGGAAACGTGCTACGTCCAATAGTTTCGATTGAAGGTGTTTTTTATATCAAGTTGACTGGGAAAATACAGTTCACATTAACTAATTTTTTTGTTGTTTTTTTTTTTTGAAAATGTTTTTATATAGAATTGACTAGACAAACAGTCTAAACCAACACTATTTACCCCAACCAATAAACAAACAGCATTCACCCCAACTAATCTCCTTCCTTTTTTTCGTTGTTCTCTATCCCGTCAAAATTAGAGACACTGAAATCTTGGTCTGTCGCCCGATAGCGTCAGATTCGTGAGTCGTTAAAAAGACCAGTTTACTTGCCCCGAACCGCGAACCTCTGCCCATCGCATCGGATCGCTTCTCCAGCGTGTACCTCCGCTTCAAGCTATCGAAATACTATTTGTATTAAAGTTATTGATAATAGAGAAGGTATGAAAAGTTTTTTTAATTAATAAAATGGAATTTCCAATGAACACGTTAGCCCTTCTAATATTTAATATAGAATGGTTTCTCTATTTGACACATATCATGACTTTGATATAAAATATAAAAGGTATATAAAATTATGAATTTTTAAATGATTTATAAAATATGATTTGTATGGGAGTTATTAATAATATAAAAATTATGAAAACTCCTTGAATTTCTTTCCAAACCCTATTCTATTTAGATCACTGTAAAAGGCCATTGGTGAGGTATTAATTTTTTATCTTTTTTTTGCACAATCAATTTGATAACATCTTAAACAATTTACGTTTATCTTTTTTCGTCATTTTGTGTCAAACTTTTGTTAGAGATAATGGAGAATATCTTAGAATAGTAAGTTGGTTCACGAGACCTCAGGATAGGAATCAGTTTCTATTTCTTAGGTTATGGTTTTAACTTTCCTAAATATATGATTACTATATAATGTGTGATGTACATGGACAATGTAGAGTGTTATGCAGAGCTAGACTCTCCTAGTTCAGACTCTCTTTCGTAGAGCTAACCAATGGATTCTTTTTTATTAATTTCAACATCACTTTTTAACATAATAGCAGAGCGTCAGGGTTGAGAACCCTGTTCGCTGAGTTAAGGATTGGGCGGTCGCGCCTGAGGCGAAATCGTCAAGTGGTTTGGGGAAAAAATCGCGATGACCCATTGTGAAACTCTGAGCATTTTATTCTAGCATCCTGTCGCGAACCCATGTTGTATGGTTGTGCCGATCTTCACGAATTCTTCATGGATAATCGCAATAATAGGCTGCGTGTTTTTGTTTATTTGAAAGCCTGTGGCGTGGCAAAAGGGGTACGTTCAACCTTCATGCCAAAGACCAGATCTGTAACGTCCTACGGTTCTGCCCGAAGTGCGACCGCGTTTGGCAACGGGCGACCGTGGGCGCGCGTGCGGTTGGAGGGCGAGTTGCGGATATGCGACGGTCATGCGACACTTATGCGACGAACATTTGCAATGATAATGAGGAGTGCGTTGGTGTTTATATGCATGGGAGCATTGAGCGACTTGGTTAAAGGCCGACTTACGATGGAAGCAAAGCCGACATGTGTGTGGGTGTTTGGCGTTGAAGTAAGGGGTGTGCACAAGGCGTTGGGCAAGTCGGCTGGGCGCCAGACTTAGCCCCTACGCTTGGTATATATTGTATTGGCGTTGGAGCGTTTCAACATCACATTCGATCATCACATCTTCGCACAAAGGTGTAGTGCGCAGGTTCTAGTGCGCAATAGGAGAAGGAGAAGGCGCAGTTCTCATGCGCCCATCCTTGGGCTAGTCGCACGGTAGAAGGTTGCACTTGGTGTTGGGTGAAGGTGCGGGCAAGGTGCGCCCGGTGATTGGGTGAGGCGTGCACGGTGAACGTGTGGCGCCCGTTTGTGCTAAGTCTTGGCGTGGGTGTCTTGGTGGCTCAGGTGAGCACCCGCCCATCGTGCAAGTGTGCATGAAGGTGAACAAAGGTTGGAACCGGAGGTCGTAGAGTTGGGCAGGCGGTACTACGTGCTGTTCACATGATTTGGGCATTTGTTAAGGGTTGGCAAGTGGGACTGCGTGTGGGAAGGTATACATGGTTTGGGCGTTTGCGACCAAACGAAGAGCGAACCGGCGAAGACGTGCCGAAGTGCTAGGCAACCGAGTTTGCCGAAGTTGGAAATTTGACAAAGTATAAATTTGGGGTTTCCCAAGGACTTAGCCTATACTTTGTAAAAGTGGAAAAATTATACATATATTGATATTCGGGCAGACTCATATTACATGGAGTTGCCTCTCCCTTTATACTGTTGTGCATTTCTCTTGTATAATGCTGTTGATAATGAATGTGTATGGGTGTTCATTGGTATAAAGGCACATTAATAATACTTGGTAACAAAAATAAAACTAAGTACGGAATGTTAAGGCATAGTCTATAATCGTAAGTATTGGTAAAAAGAAAATGGTTGGTAGTGCCGCACCTTGCTATAAGCGGTTGAAAGACTACCGCAGGTGTAGGGGTGTGAAAGTTGGTATCAGAGCTCGATTGGAGCTGGTGAGCAAGGTTGCTTGTGACGAAGTGACAGTGGAAGCAGGTACTTGCAAGTGAAGGAAGCTGGTTTCACATACAAGTGGAACAAGGGCCGGTTCATGGTTGCAGGGAACTTGGTGAAGCTGGTGAATGGTGAAACAAGGTTTAGCAGAGGTGAAGCTTAGTGCTTGGATCAAGCTGAACGACAAGGCATGGCAGGTTTGGAAGAATGCGAAGGGAAGCTCTTGCTTACCTTATACAGGTTGAAGCGGATGAAAGAAGAGAATCCCCGGATTCGAAAGAAGCTTGAAGTCTTGGAAAAAAAATGTTGAGGACAAACTTCTTCAACTTGGTTGGACAATGGAGCAAGATGAAGTTGCAGATTGTGCTAACAAGGAAGAGGAAGCCGTGAGATGTTGCAGATGTGAAAACGATGGAGGATGAACTTGAGATCAATCAAGTTGGACCAGGATCGTGTAGTTTGTAGACATGGATGAATGAGGATACTCACATGGATGAGCCTCATGATGATGATGAAGTAAGTATTGATACTTGTGTTTCACTTGAGCGTTTGGTAGATGGACCGTATGCAGGGAAGAGCAAAGTCAGTTTGCTGATGCAGGGGAGCATCTTACCATGGATGTCTATGATGAGACCTTGTATGGAGAAGCAAGGATTGTTGACTGTTGCAGGACTTGTTGGGGTTGTTTGTGACCTTATGGTAGAAGGTACAAAGGCCCGTAACAAGGGAGGAACACGATGATCGTTGCGGAGGATTGGGTCATGCTTTAGCCACATGGAGAATTGGCTAAGTGCCTAGCATGACTCATGAACAGATTGAAGGGCACACACTTGAGGTATGATGATACTTGGGTGGACTTCTCATGGCCGAGACCAAGAGAAAATCTTGGTGGAACCTTCAATGGGGAGCTATGATGGAAGGGACTCGTGATGATGATGATATGGTTGGGTGACCGAGTTCACTAGACCGAAGATTGCAGACTTGGATGAGGATGACCGATTGTTGTGAGGGGTCTACTTGGTTGAACTACATGAGCAACATAGTCATGGACATCAGGTTGGAGACATGGAGAATGGCAGTCTTATGCAGGAACATTGTGCAGGAGTACTTGTAGATGTGTCACTTATGGGCATCCAATGAGGAGTGCCAAAGCAGGGATGTTGTGCAGGTAGATTTGCTGGTGTGACATGGAGATGTTTTACTTATGAGCCGATGGAGAGGTTGTGCACTCTTGTACAACAGGGCCATGGACTTGGATGGGATTGTGAGTAGACTATGGAGCATTCCTACTACATGGAGAGCTGAGGCATCTTGCAGAGACCTTTGGGCCGAGACTTGTATGCTTGCTGAGATGTTGGTTGGGGATGGTTTATGGAGCTCATGATGACATGAGATTGTTGTGACTTTTGAGGACTTCATATATGGTGGACTTGGAGGATCTGATGCATTGAGGAGCTGAGGTCAGGGACTTTGATGCAGGTGCATACTTTCAAGTACATGCATGGGTGTGGCTTGGAAGAGTGACTTGATGTGGAGGATCGATATGAGACACTTTGGAGTGATGGAGTTACAATGATGATGATGCCTTGGTGGCAACACTTGGGCATGGGTTGAGCTGAGACTCAACCACTTTTGAGACATGGGAGCCAATTGATCTATGATCACGGGCAACACATGGATAGATGAGACAAGTGCATACTTGTTTCTATGATAGACTTTAGGGATGACACATTGTAGATATGATGGAGGTTGCTTCATGGACCTGGATGTTGCACATTGAGAGTTGGAGGTTGATGAGATGATCTCTTCATATGGAGGAGATACACACATGGATGATGTTGGGATAGATGTGGTTGATTTCATGTAGCACATTGACACCAAACATCATGGACAACATGTTGCAGATGAGATGAGGACTACTTCATGGACCTGAGCATGGCTTACACTTGTATGGAGATGGATTCTTGATCGGGTTGAGGATGTGATAGGATGTTATGAGAAACAACTGATGGTGGCATGAGGATGTGCATTCTCATGGTTTGAGCGTGATAGTTGGACTGATCACCCGACTAGTTCAGACATGGGGGTCGACAATGTACAGAGATGTGTTAGCATTATGTTGGAGTACCACGGCAGCAGTTCACATGATGACACATGATGAGGTCGACACGAGATGTTGCAGTGGGCATGTAGCTTAGATGGAGGGGCCAGCCTTCCACGGTGGAGAGTAGCATGTGGAGATTGTGACAGGGTGATCGATGATCATGGATTGAGATGATCTCTGATGTATGACATACCGATGAGGTGTATACCTTGGTATGGTGATCTTGGTGACAGATGGTTGCCGAGGCGAGACATGATGGAGACAGTGGTCCTACATATGTTGCAGGGATGTTTGCAGTATGTGGAGGAGTTGACATCATGGATATTGATGATCTTGGTGGATGGCTACTAGGATGATATGTTGTCGATGATGACAACGACTTCAGGTGGAGGAGGATGTAACGTCCTGCGGTTTTGCCTGAAGTACGACCGCGTTTGGCGATGGGCGACTGTGGGCACACGCGCAATTGGAGACTGAGTTGCGGATATGTGATGGTCATGCGACACTTATGCGACGAACATTTGCGACGATAATGAGGAGTGCGTTGGTGTTTATATGCATGGGAGTGTTGAGAAACTTGGTTAAAGGCCGACTTACTATGGAAGCAAAGCCGACATGTGTGTGGGTGTTTAGCATTGAAGTTAAGGGGTGTGCACAAGGTGTTGGGCAAGTCGGCTGGGCACCAGACTTAGCCACTACGCTTGGTATATATTGTATTAGCGTTGGAGCATTTCAACATCACATTCAATCATCACATCTTCGCACAAAGGTGTAGTGCGTAGGTTCTAGTGCGCAATAGGAGAAGGAGAAGGTGCAGTTCTCATGCGCCCCTCCTTGGGCTAGTCACTCGGTAGAAGGTTGCACTTGGTGTTGGGTGAAGGTGCAGGCAAGGTGCGCCCGGTGATCA